>CAHIKZ030005603.1:402500-702500 GCA_903632075.3 Acanthosepion pharaonis
CCGGGAGGCAAAAATCTTTTACTTTTTCACAAGTTTTTCATTGACTGTAATCTTCATGAGAATAAAATCGATTGATATACCCTGATCATTCATTGAAGATTTTGTTTATCGAATTCCAATGCCCTGGCATTTTATCGAACTATTTTATTTACTGAAGTAAGCTTCACTTTATTCCTTTAGTAATAATTAATAAAATTAATAATTAATTATGAATTAAAACAAATGACTGCACATGTATTCAAGTTTAAAAAAATCCATTTCTATTGTGATTAAATTTGTAAAATTCCACTATAAAAATAATTCATGTAAATGTATATGTGCTGATATGAAAAAGAATGAAGATTTTTGAATAATATATGCATACTATCTGGAATACACCTTTTGAGTCGGACATTCTTGGAAAGGGGATAACAACATTGTAACATGGTGAAAATAGCGCATTGGGAAAAAATGTTGAAAACCATTGTGGTAGTTAAGGCTGGACAGATTCCGAAGGGATGAATGAAAGACTTGAAGATACAGAAATGTGGTTTCTACAGATGAGTTTTGAGAATACCATGGACAGAGCAGGAGAGGTACAAGGAAGTGTTTTTTTTTTTTTTTTTAATGAGAATAGCAACTGCTAAGAGACTGTTGCTTAAAATTAAACAAGTGAAAATACTGGGAAAAATAATTAGGATAAAAGGCTTACAGAACTTAACATCAACAGGGCAAATTGAAAAGTCAAAGATTCAAAGAAAACCAGAAATGTATCTACTTGATGAATCTGGGTAAATGAATGACCGAAGGCGCAACTCAAACAACTGAAGAATTTAAGCCAGTGTGCGTTTTTATGACCCGGCGCATATTCACGGGTGGATCAAGCGTCTTTGTTTTTTTGTTTTTTTAGTGTCCTTATTTATAGAATGGTTGCCAACCAAGACTACAAAACTCATTCTGCCCTGCTATTTAATCCATAGCTGGGGGAGGAGGAGGAGGAGGAGAGATAGATTCGTGTCTTTACAAAGGATATATGCATGCAAGTGAACGTAAGGAACTCGGGTGCAATCCATTACACCACACACACACACACACACACACAAAAGAAAAAGAAGATATCAAATTAGAAAGAAGTATTTAGGGAAGACAAAAAAAAGAAAAGAAGGATATATGGGAGAGTTATAATCTTCTACACCCTGAAAGAACATTGTAAATAATGAGACACATATATATATATATATATATATATATATATATATATATATATATATATAGAGAGAGAGAGAGAGAGAGAGAGAAGGAGAGAGAGGGGAGAGAGAGAGAGTAATATTTTTTATTTGAAGAATATAAAAAGGTAAAGATCTTCCACCTTACAATCCGTTTCCACACAGACGAAACGTTGCTAGACTCTCATTACTCTAGCGCTATTTCTGACAAATGTTCCAATAAGCTTCATTATTTAGTTTTACTAGTTCCGACCTTCACAGCTAGGATCCGCCATCCCGCATACACAGTGTAAAATCATCCTCATTTCCGCCGTATTCCATTGGTAAGGAGGAAGTTACACTCAACTACTTTGAAGAACAGATTTCCCAGAAGATGCTTCATCGATTACTATAATCTTTACCTCTTCAAGTCTCGGGTCAACAGATCCTCATAAAACGCACCTCTCCCTCCTACCTTACAACAATCGCATTCAGTAAACCTTTACCTTGAGTGGGCATTTGTGAACAATAGCTTTTTTTTTGTTTATAAAAGGAACTGATCTTTTGTTCGTATTGATGATGTTGTACATTGAATAGTGACTTCTAGATATTGAGATTTACCTACCCCATTTTTAAATGTAAGTTTGACACAAGGCCATGATTAGCGCGGGGTATGTACGCGGAGAAGATCTTTGTGTAGTGCCAGAAAATGTGCCTTGTCATTCTGTTTTTGGGGTGCCTCTCATATCAGCATATCAGAGATTGACCCTGAATTTTCCCCTATAGGGCAATGAGAGTGGTGTTGTCAAGAAAGCCTCCTTGAAATTAGTTTTTATTCACTTTATTAGCATAATCACTGATTGCTAATTTATTTTGGCTACCAGTAGATTCTATGTGTTCACTCCTGTTAACACACCTTCCACACACAGAGACGAACCATCCTCATTCAGTCCTGGTCATAACGATAAACAACATTCGGCAGCAAGGCCTCTGATCGGGTTATTGGAATTTTTGAGGAGTGTGGAACCACCTCTTAATTCTTGTGGTTCACAGGTCCACCCGTTAGGATTCCAGCTATGGGAAAATAGTGAACGCCAAAACAAAAATCAACAGTACATTTTTATAATAAAATGACCAACAGTACATTTTATGGACTACAAAATGAATATCTAAAAAAATACCTTTACTCCGAAAGCATAAAATTGCGTTCAAAATATTAAGATTTCGGCATTAAATAACCCATAGAGGTGTTGATATGCTACCAAGCGAAATCAACCAACCAAACAGCCAACATGAAAGAAATCTTTCTGGGCATTAATCAACATAATATCCTACAATTTCTTAAAGAAATCAAACTGTATTCCAAAATATAACTTCAACAAAACTACAACATAAAACACACATATCACTGCATCTAGTAATTATGTCCACACAAACATGTATATGCACAAAAGCTGAGTATCATTTACCATGTACTCCATTGCGGAAGCAGAATAACGTATATTATATTTTTATTACTTCAAAGCTCCGAAGGAAATTTCGGCATTAAATGACCCATAAAGAATTGACATGCCTTTAAACAAACAAATCAATCAATCAACCATCCTCTTTCCCTTCGTATTCCAGTAGTAAGAACAACGTCCCATTCAGACAGTTTCTTCTTACATGTCGCTGCTTTGTGGAACAGACTCCCGAGAGGATGCTTCCCCGACCACTACAATCATAATCGTTTCAATTCTAGGACCAACCGTTACCTGTCCTACATATCCTTATAATCTACAATTCTTCTGCCTATAAAACAAAGCGCATTAAGTAACTTAATAAAAAATTAACTTGAGTGGCTCTTGGGACTTGTATTGGGTGAACAACAGAGTAAAAAAAAATTAAATTTGTTATATTCACGAGAAAAGACTACTCGGTATCGGAGATAGGGCGTATGTAAATGCGTGGTGTGGACATAGAAATCGACGCTGTATGGTGTTAGTCGGTCTCACGTCTCAAAAGATCATCAGACCATGTTCAGATGATCGCTTGTTGTGTGAAATTGACAATCACTATGCAAGCTTGATTTCTATATCTACAACCTGGAGAGCTTGTCGTATAACGATGCGTTGAAAGTTCGGCTATAGGTTATAAACTCGTGAAGAGAGTTCTATTCTTTCTGGTTGTCTTACATTGTCCACACTCAACTGGACTTAGTAAACACGTACGTAGGGGGCCTACTACTGTAGAGGAACGAAGAAAGAACCAGCCGGGCAAGTGTCTTGTGAAGCGTGTTCGAAATTTATTTATTGCTTTAATTTGTAGCTATTTTTCAAACTCAGCTGAAGTTCGTGAAACGCTGCATAGAAAGACGTTTAAAGTCGGTGGTAATTGATTGATTCTAATTTAATGTTTCCCCTTTTAGTCTTTTCCCTATATAAACAAGCTTTCCTAAATATTTAAAATGTCTTTGCAATGACTAACACTGTGTTCATCCTACGCTTGCACCTTTCTTCGTTATTCGGTTAATTGCCGCTTTTGACAAGAGGCCTTTGCGCCATACTGACCAAAAAACCAAAAACAAAAAACACACACAAAAAAACAAACAAAAAAACAAACAAAAAACAAAAACAAAAAAAAACAAAAAAACAAACGACTCAAAAAAAGTTTTGAAGATACTATTTCCGTCGTATTTAACAAATAAAAGCCTCTTTTTCCTGAATAGAATTTAGATGTAAGATGTCTTGGTAAGAGTAATATCATTCGTTTCTTAATAAAGAAACATTCGGCATTCATTGACCAAGAAGTCAGTCTTTTGACATTTATAAAACTTTTCCATTAAAATAGATTTCTCAAGTCCAGTTACTGTTGTGTCCTAGGTAAGACGATAAACTACGTCCAGCAGCAAGGCCTCTGATCAGGAGGTTTTGAGAAGCGTGGAACCACCTCTTAATTGCTTGTGTTCCCAGGTCCACCTTGACCCGAGGTGGTAGCTCCTGTTAGTGTCCCAGCTATGGGGAAATAGTTAACCCTGAAACTGGGTTCAAAACAACAAAAAAAGCTATTACCAGCAATACATCTTTTTTTTTTTTAAAAATTACCAATAATACATTTTTGGAAACAAAATATTACCAGTTGTACATTTTTGAGAAAAAAATATTACCAGCAATAATTTAAAAAAAAAAATTATTACCAGCAATACATTTTTGAAGGAAAAATTATTACCAGAAATAAATTTTTGACAAAACAAAATATTACTAGCAATAAAAAATTTGTCGGCATTAAATAACCCATTGAGGTTGATATGACGTAAAACAAAACAAAAACAAAACAAAATCCAATTACTGTTATGGCTCTTTACAGTATTAATGGGAGTTTCCTTCCTAACCGTTTGTTCGAAGTAGTGTGGGAGGTCAATATCTTGATTATGCCTTTATTTTATAATCGAGTTGGTCTTATGTAGATGCTGCGATTAAAACTCCGATATAGCAAAACGTCTAGAATTGGTGAATTCCAAATTTGCTGGCCAATGAATATGAATTTCTGCTGAAATCTTGATTACTTTTCAAATCTAATGGAATACAAGGAAAAATATCTACACTGTACAAATTTTATTTTGGAATTATATTTACATACTAAAACATGGTGCTACTTTGGTTTGCTATCTAGACTGAAAAGATAACAAGCCAAGCTGCTTTAATATGTAGATATCATTCCAAAATAAAATTTGTACGGTGTAGATATTTTATGCCTTGTAGATAACAAGCCAAAGTAGATATTTTTTCTTGTAGATAACAAGCCAAAGTAGATATTTTTTCTTTGTAGATAACACAGCCAAAGTAGCACCTGTGATTTTCGTTAGTCCGTCCGTCACACCCTCTAAAATAGCCATACATTGACCGATCGAAACCACGGGTACAAAGTACGGTTGGTTTTACTAGGGTGCACAGCTCCGTGAAATAAATTTCCATTAATTTTCTGGCAAAAATTAAGTTTTATTATCTAACAAACAAACTATTCCTATTATTTAAAAAAAAAAACAATCTAATGATTAAAATAACAAATACTCATTTAATAAAAACGCAATGTTGTTTTTTTAAATATCTTTTCTCGAAGTTTTTATATTTCATCGATTGGTTTGCGAAATTTAACGAAACATATAATTCGTAAATCTTGGCAAAAAATGTTAGCAATAACTTCGACAATACTAAATACTGTGAGGATTTTAACATGTGTCTTCGTGTTGCCAAAATAATTCTAGTAGATAAAATGCCTACTAGACGATTAAACGCACATACACAGACTAACGCATACAGATTATCAACCGAACCCCGCATAGACAAGCTAGAATTATAATACATATGCACACATGAATTATACACACGAACGCTACTTGACAGGACAGGCACACATGAGGCCTGTTTAACCAATGAAAAACAAACACTACAGATATAAAAATACCAGAATTTTCTTTTCTCCTCCATATTTTATTTTCTGGCGAAGTTTAAATAAAAGAGAAACGCTAAATTTATAAACGTTTCCTGTTAGTTACTTATCCTAACATTCTTTGGCTTACAATAAATTTTCATTAATGTTTTTGGAAAAATTAAGTTTTATTATTTAACAAACTATTCCCACTATTTTAAAGACAATCTAATGATTAAAATAACAATTACTTAATAAAAATGCAATGTTGTTTTTTGCATATCTTTTTCTTTAAGTTTTTATATTTCATTGATTGGTTTGCTAAATTGAACGAAACTTAGAGTTTGTAAATCTCGACAAAAAAAAAATGTTAGCGATAACTTTATCGGTGCTAAATATTTTCAGAATTTCAACATGTTTTGCAAAAAAATTCTAGTCTCTAAAATTTCCCGTTCTTTGGGATATCTGTTTTTCTGTTATCAGGAAACCGCCTGTTTAAACTTTAAAGTTCAGAGAATTTTTATTAATTCAGTATTTCAATCACTTTAATATTTGACGATGACGTTGTTACTTTGTATAATTGCAGAAATTTTTGATTGGCGTTAATTCTCAAATTCGAAGCATCATAGAATGAATCAAGATATAAATTGGCTGAATCAAGATTTTTGAAACACCTACGATTTGGGGTTAATAATAATAATAATAATAATAATAATAATAATAATAATAATAATAATAAACACTGGATATTTTTTAAAAATCAATAAAAACAAACAGACGTTTTTTTTTACCGAAAATTCGATAGGCATAAAGTTTGTAAATATATACGAAGATAAAAAAAATCTTATGTAATGTTATTTTAGCAGCGTTTGGCAACAAAAAGCGGAAATACTGGATTCTTTCGTGTAGGCTGATATCAAATAATAATCTATCAGAGATCAAAATATATGACTTTACCATCACAGAAGGTTGGCTTATAAACTGCAACAGCTCTTATCGACACGCTTTTAAGCTAAAATATCACTAGTAAAAATCCCATCTACTTAAAGCCGAGACTAATTGTCTAAAAGTGGTTTCTAATATTTCACAGGAAAAATGAAGCCCAAACTATCAATCAGAACTCGGTGAATACAACAAAGTAACAAAAAAAAAAGAAAGAAAAACAGTTTCTACTAAATACTTAGGCTCTGGAATCCTATTTTCATAAGTCAGCCTTTATGTAGTGATTTGCCAGGCGTAGCTTAGATGTGGCACAAGGCCGAAAGTATAGGGCACACAGTGAGGATCGAACTCACCGCCCAGTCGTAACTTTTCTAGCGAGACAAGCTTGCTAACTATTACACCGCTACGAGGCGCCCAGTGATTTCCCAAGCGTCGCTTAGATGTGGCACAAGGCCGAAAATATGGGGTAACACAGTGAGGATCGAACTCACTCCTCTGTCGTAATTGCTTTAGCAAGACAAGCTCGCTAACCATTACACCGCCCCAAGGTGCTCAAGTCAGCCTTTACATATTGATCATCACAACGCAAAGAATATTTGACTGCATAAAATTAGCATCGCCAACTTTTCGATATGCGTTGTCTTTACTTACTCCTTCACCCAAGCTTGAACACTATTATGATCAGTTGGTTGATTGTTTTTGTTTAGCTGCATATCAACACCTCTGTGGGTTATTTAATGCCGAAATCTACATATTTTTTACGCAATTCTATTTATTTATTTACGTATTTATTTTTATTTGGAAATAATGATGATTTTAATGATAAAGTCTTACTAATTAATTAATTACCTCTCCTCACCGCCCACCTTAGCTGGAGGTGGTGAGGAGAGGTGGATTCCCAACGATATTTACGTGTATAACGAACCCGACTGGAATTGGAACTCTGCTCTCCGATTATCAATTCCGAGCCATTATCTATTACACCACCCGCACATCACCTGGTATTCCCAAGCGGTCACCCATCTAATTACTGACCAGCCTCGACGTTGTTTAACTTCAGTGATCTTAAGTTAACCGGTGTTTTAACGTTATGTAGCCGTAAGCGATCCTCTCGTGGTGATTTTCTCAGCGTAGTTTAAGCGTGTCACAAGGCCGAAATTATAAGGCACCCAGTGAGGATTGAACTCTCTATTCAGTCGTAGCCATTCTCTCATGAATATTAGCCGAATTGTAATAGCAACGTAACTAAAGACAACTGTGGATTCTATTTGTAACATATATTCACATTGACTATGATATATATATACACAAAATTTATTTGGTTGGGATCAAGTGACAGCAAGACTCTTTTATACTGTAACACTTTCCGCAACATTTTAGCCAATTCTTGTAATGCTTTGGTTTGGATAGTATCAATTTTTTATTTTTATTTTTTTTCCCCCCCACTTTTTTCTTTGCTCTGTCATTGCTCAGATTTAAAAAAAAAAAAAAAAGACCTTTTTTTTTTTTACTTTCATTCAGTTATACTTTGTGGTCTGTTGGAACAGTGACGTCCAGTGTGACAGGTTTTCTTCTCTTTGTCTACAATGCCTATATCTAATCTCTTAACTTGGCGGCTTAAGGCTATAGCGCGTTGAAATATCGATTCTCGTTCGATCACCAAATTTATGCAAGAGCCTGGTCAGTAATTAGATGGGTGACCGCTTGCGAATACCAGGATGCTTGGATGTGCGTCCGGTGTAATGACTAACGGCTCAGGACTAGGAATCGGAGAGCCGAGTTCCAATTCCAGACAAGGTTGTTATATTTACTTTCGCGCAAGTATCCTTGAGAAAGGTATGAATTCGCCTCTTCTCTCCCAAGTTATAGGTTAATTGGAAAGACTTGTATAAAAAAAATAATTGTTTTTTCCATAAAAAATTCTTATAATCTAAAAATATTTTCTGGCTGTACAAGATTGATAAATCGTAAAAGGAAAACTAATGAATGAATCAATCCTTGCTTCTTTTTCTACAGTATGGTTCACCCTGTACAAGGCTCGCGGGCCGCTCGATGTAGAGGGTTACGTTAAGCGGTAGTTTATATGGATAGGAGGGGAAGATAAAGTTTAACCCTAACTTTGACTAGATTAAGATTGTAGCATTCGGAGAAGCATCCTCTTGGGAGTCAGTTACATAGAGAAGTGGTTCGCGGAAGAAGCTGTTAGAGTGGAACTTCTTGTTAATGGAATTCGGAAATGTAAGCAAGCATGGCGGTTCCTAGCCGTGAAGGTTAAACCTGGTGGAATCAAAGAATGTAGTTCGTTCGAGCAATTTCCATAGAAATAGCGATGGAGTAGTGTGAGGTTCGCCACATCCCGAGAGGTGTTACAGAGTGGAAAATAGTTCTTCTCAAACAAAGTACCGGAAACTCTTTTGAACTCAAAACTGTAAAGTGATGGCTGGGAAATATCCCGCCCAAAATATGACAACATCACTCTATTTCCAGCCTGCTCTGGCTCTGATAAAGGTAGTGGATAGTATGAGGAGTCAGGTACTTACTGGTGCGTTGCTTGGATTGGGTTAGTCGTCTGAATTCTAATATCTGAACAATTTTTACTTAATAACAGCTTCTGTTTTTTTTTGTTTTTTTTTTTGTTTTTTTTATGTGCATAAGCCATTTGTATGTATCGTTAAATTTCATTTGTTTGTAGAATTCCCAAGGCATGGATATTTTATACGAAACCCCTCAATAATACGCTGCCGTTTGGCACTTTTCGATTGGATTTCTTGCGTGAAGAAACTTTATTAAAGGCAAAAGGAACTTAGCTAGAGTACAAGTTTTATTTTTGCTAATTTTGAAATTCTAGCCATGTTTTCATTTTGACCACTTTTCCCGCCAAAATGTCTCAAATATTCCCTGGTCTTAAGTTGGGGATATACACTAATGTTCATTAATACACTAATTTCTTTAATATTCTCTGCTGAAATGACAGTGAGATGAGTCATATATGCATATTGATATTTTATACCGTCATGCACTGATAAAATATCGTAACAGATTACGCACTCTTATTTCGATTATCACCGTTACTTAGAACGATTACTTCGCTACTTATGTAAATATAAAAAGTCTGAGTTAGCAATAATATAAGTGATAGGTGCCCATAAAAAGGCAGTATGGATTACTTACGGCTAATTCGTTTAAATAATGCAATGACTATTGTATGCGTCATGTGGTAAAACTTAAGTAAAATGATGCACTGAAATAAGTAGCCAACTAATCGTTTTAAGTTCTCTGAATATCGGTGCCAAAAAAAAAAATCTTTGAAGGTTTCTATCAAACATCAACTCGACCTACATGTTTCTTTAGTATGTTACTTTGTTCATCTTTCTGTCTATTCTTCTGACAGTGGCATTAACACAAACCATCTAATTGCATTTTCATCTGTCTGACGATTACAAATCAATAAAATTAACTAGTAAAAAAAAAAAAAGGTTTTATTCCGAGAAACAATTCTTAAATGTAAAATCTTCCGCACCCGATAAAAAAAATGAAGCCATCATGATAAGTGATTTTTAATGGAACTTTTTGTTAACGCAATTATTCATAAGAAAACATGGACTATATTTTTTCGTCTTACCAAGATGTCGAGTAATTTAGAACACTTGATTATTCTGTACGCCAGTGATATCTCTGTCTATATCTCTCCACCGCTTCTTGTCCTTTGTCAGTATGCATGAAAAATACAAGAGGAAACTGACATTCATATAGGAATATTTGAACAAGTATATCTATGTTTCATGTCTATTCAGGTCGTATTTAGCCATGGCTCTCCACAGCTTCCTGTCCTTTGTTTGTCGATATGCATGCAAATAAATGCAATACAAGAGGAAACTCTGATATTCATACAGAAATATTTGAATAAATATGTATATTTATGTTACATGTCAATTCAGAGCGTAGCTTATTATGACTCCATAGATTCCTATCCTTTGTCGGGCAGTATGCATGCAAATAAATAGAACAAAAGGAGATATTGATAAACACTGTCAATCATGTAGATATATACGAATAAATAAGTATGTATCATATCCATTCAGCGCGTGGCCGATTATGGTCCTCCATAGCTACCTAGCCTTTGTCTGTCAGTATGCACGCAAATAAATGCAATGCAAGAGGAAACTTTGACATTCATATAGAAATATTTGAATAAATATATTTAGGTTCCATGTCTATTCAAGGCGTGACCGATTATGGCTCTCCATAGCTTCCCATGCTTTTCCTGACAGCATGAATGAAAATAAATGGAAAACAAAGGAAAATTTGTAAACTCTGACAATCATGTAGAAATGTTAGAATAATTAAGTATATCTATGTACCATGTCCATTCAGGACTGGCTGAGTGTGTCTCTCCACATCTTCCTGGCCTTTGTCTGTATGCATACAGGTAAATGGAACAAAAGAAATGTACAGACTCTGGCAACTATATAGAAATATAGGCATACATAAGTATATCTTTTTATGTATCATGTTCATTCTAGACGTGCCTGATCATCGCTCTCCATGGCTTCCTGTTTTTTTTTCCCTGTCAGTATGCATGCAAATAAATTAATCACAAGAGCGCATTTATAATAAATAAGAACGAACAATTGTAATATTTATCGCCCCCTGTTATTTAGTTATGAGGAGAGTTGTTATTTTAAATTGTTTATCGTTAGGAGATCGATTTTTTTTCGCTTAGGAAATATCAAGCAGTTATAAAAATGGTTTTCTTTTTCTGTAAAACTATTTTTTTATGTCTGTCTGTACAGTCTTCTTCATTCTATTTTGTTTTTCATTTTTTTTTTTATCGACGCGGACATTTGAGAATTTAGAAAAAAAAATTCTCACAACGTTGCAACGATCGAATTTACTGGCTTTTTGTGATGGGATGTGACGTGATCGATACAACTTCATAATGTGTTTTTTTTTTGTTCTTTTTTAATCTTTGATTTTATCACAGGCTTTTGATCGGTTGTCTCCCCACCACTCCCATCCCTACAGTCTTGGAGACTAATTACAACAAACACGTGCGCGCGCGCTCACACACACACGCACACACACACAAACACACACACGCGCGCGCACACACACACACACATAACACAAAAACACACATATACACATACACACACACACACACTGGCGCGCGTGTGTGCGCATGCTAAAATGAAAGTACAGAACAGATGTATGCGTAGAAAATTATTTGGAGTCAGACACGTCCAAACAGTCATAATCTTCCGAACAAGGCCATATGCTAACTTTGGCTTAGACAAGTAAAATCCTATACAAGCGCGCGCACGCGCTTACACACACATCTACACGCAGGGATAAAATATGATTTCTTAAAAGAAAATGCCATGTACCTTCAAGACGTAGGTGATCATGATTTTCCACAGATTCCTTTTATTCTTTTAATATCTGCGAATTGCTATGCATTCTTGAGAAAGATAATGTAGTAGTTTCTCGTTGCTTTCTCCACGGTTTTGTATTCAGAGTTTTCATTCTCTGGAGAACCCAGCTTATTCGAATACATTTCTGTGTTTGGCGGTGGGGCTAGGCTGGTGTTAATCAAATATTCATTTTTGATAAGAATATTTCCCGGGGTTACTTTTACTCTTTATAATAGGACTTAAATAGTCTGACGGCAAAGGATTCTGTACATAAATGAATGCGCGTGTATATATATATATATATATATATATATATATATATATATATATATATATATATACACACATATGGATATATATATATATATATGTGTGTGTGTGTGTGTGTGGATATATACATATATGTGTGTGGGGGTAAAAATTATCAAGTAGAGGATATCTGTAAAAGGTCAATGTAAATAAAGACAAAACAAAAACTTATGTCAGCCGACGCGTTTCGTCCTCTGTGGGACTAAAGTTACACAGCATTTGCCTTGATAAAGACCCATAGAGGACGAAACAAGTCGACTAAGAGAAGCTTTCATTTTATCCTTATATATATATATATATATATATATATATATATATATATATATATATATATATTTGTCTCTCTGTGTTTTTGTGTGTGTGTGCACATAGGTAATGAGATAATGGAAATGGCAAGACAAGTACTTAAAATACTCGAAAAGATTTATGCGAATAAAAGTGCCCAATGTACTCTCCATAAAGAATATACATGGCAATTTTACCGGTAACATCAAGCGTTTGATTTTTTCCTAACTCGAGACACACACACACACACACGCACACAGACGCATCTCTCTCTATATATATGTTTGTATATCTATATAGATTAATTTTGCAATTGCATAGTTGATTTTTATGGCTTATCAACACATTATGGGTAATTTAAAACCGATATATATATATATATATATATATATATATATATATAAATATATATGATAAAAAATATAGTTTTAAATTACACTATATTTAGGGGTAAAGGTGGTAATATCAGAGATATTG
Organism: Acanthosepion pharaonis; assembly: GCA_903632075.3. Classification (NCBI taxonomy): domain Eukaryota; kingdom Metazoa; phylum Mollusca; class Cephalopoda; order Sepiida; family Sepiidae; genus Acanthosepion; species Acanthosepion pharaonis. Next base: position 415,519 of record CAHIKZ030005603.1, read on the forward strand.
CGTATGTAAACATAAAATATAAAAGTGGACACTGAGGTCAACACCCAGTCAGTTTCACGCTTAAACATAGTCTTCATGGCCTGAAGATTGCTTTTAAGCATAACGAAGACTGTCGCCGCTCGATGTTGTCCTCAATGTCCACTTTATATATATATATATATATATATATATATATATATATATATATACACACATTCAAGTAATATATAATATATGCACAAAAATACTTACATTTTTACATATACACGCACACATACTTAAAACTACATACATGCATGCATGCGTATATATAAGTATATACAATATTTACTCGTATAGTTCCTCGGATTCTTAATCTCATGTTTTTTTTATATATTTGTTGTTATCTCAACGTTTCAGTGAAACGGCCTATTTTTTTTTTTATTTCTGCGACTGAGCAAACCAGTGTATTTCCCCTCACGAAGGCACAATGTGACCTATGGCCTTTAAATGGTCGGCCATCCCGGTTTTTTAGTATATTGTCGCAGACATTAAGGTATACTTCAGACATCACATCTCTGGAGGAGGTTCTATCTCAGAGATGGCGCCCTAGTTATCTAGTCTGTTTTTTTGGTTTGTCTTACCCGAACATGAAGACATCTTCCTCGGCCGGTGGCGGGCCGCTTGACACTTGGAAAAAAAAGGTTGTCAAAGATACAGATCGGACCAACCCAGGACAAACGATTCCAGTTTTTATGTGTAGTGGTTCTTTTCAATCCTTTCTTTACTTAGCTAACAAATCCAGATTATATTGAAATCTACACTGGTCTGTCATCATATTTCGACAAATCTAGCTTCCGCAGCGTCTATAAATTCTCTTACCATTCAGCGATGCTTCTACCAATTTCTTGAATCTTAATTCCTGTAAGTTATTGTTATACATAGATTTGGTATTTTTCTTGTTTGCCTCTTCTTGTGAAACGGACCCTTCTCTATTTATATGCATTGTATACCTAAAGAAGGCCAGATCAACCGAAACGTTGTGGTAACAGCAAAATTAATAACAACAATGTGATTAGTAGATTGAAAAAACACCTGTACTGATTTCAAAATTACTGTAGGTATAGACTAGTGATGTTTGATTCCAAGACAAAGGCCTTGATTCGATACTTTCTTACGAACACATGAAAAAACATCGATATTTTCCATATATCTCCATGTAAGTGTATAACTACATAGGAACACACACACACACACACACATATATATATATGTGTGTGTGTGTTTGTGTGTGTGTGTGTGTATGTGTTTGTGTGTCTGTGTGCGTGTCTGTGTGCTGATAGAGATTGATATATTAGCACACGCATATACATATGATTAAGTGCATATATGAATGATTGTGAGTGAGTTCTTTATGATCGGAGACTGGGCCACTGAAAAAGAAAAAAAAAGAAGACAGGGCTTGTTATTCAAAAGGCATCACTAGCACAATTCTCATCATGAATGGCGCTATTAACAGAGGTGTTCCAAGGCTTACCACTTCTTTGAGGGTAAATGGATTCTAGCCTCAAACCGAACGTTTAAACAGACAATAAACACTGTCATGGGTTTGTATCAACACATCCAAGATAAAAATGGTTGATTTTCAACCAATGAAAGCAAACGACGTTAACCAGCCAACGATAATTAAACAGACGCCGTTAACCAATCAACGACAATATCAGTCTCTTTAAACATTCGGACTTGACTAGATCCTGTTGAATAACGTCTTTTGTTCACGCTCTGTACCTTCTCAGCCTCTCTGATTGGGATTCTCTCTATTTCTTATACACCCAGCCTTAGTCCGTCATATATCCGTCACGTCTAGGATGTTATTTTCCAAGTCTGTAAGATGGGTTTGAGGTAACTCGTAGGTCAGGCCGCTGCGGTCTCCGCTATAAGGAGCCGCTTGTCCTGAGCTGGCTTTAACGGAAGCTGAGTTTTCCCTCTCAGTATGCTTTTGTTGTTGCTGCTGCTGATGCTGTTGTCGATAGTGTTGCCGGTCATGCTGTGTTGTCACGCTGCCAGTTCTTCCCGCAGTCCGCCTCAACGTGCTTGTCCGTTCTAACGTGAAACTACTACTTCTGCTCTGTCGACTGTCCTGGCTCATTTGACTGTTTCGATTTCTTGGGAGCTTGAAGGCTTCCTTCCGATGAAGACGACAAGAGCCATACTCCTGAAACGACAGAAAATTAAGTGTTTTAAAAATTAGTTCGGGCTGACTGGAATGTTAGACAAAATTAATCAGTTGCCAAAAAAAAAAAAAAAAAAAATGAATAACAATCAATAACTGTAATTAGTAAGAAAATAATTGAACAGCTAATTAACAGTCAAATAATTATCATTTAACCAGTCTCAATTTGAAATGGGATATTTAAATTTTTCTTTTTTGTTTTGTTTCACAGACAAAAATATATAATATCCTGAAACAAATTAAGTTTGGCTCAAGACCATATTTCTGGAAGACGGAATGAGAGAAAAAAAACAATCGATAAGCATCTTTCAGAAATGTGTGAGTATTGTGACATTCATAAACTATTATAAAAACATATAAAACCAACGTTATGCGTGAAGAGGCGATATTTAAAAAACGATGAAACTGATACTGCAGAAAAAAATCATAACTCTTTGATAATGGCTTATAAAATTCCAAATAGACATTGGACAATTTATATGTAAACTTTCACCGGAAACCAGGAAAATATTCACAAATAGAGAAAAGAAAACAGAAAACCTTTTTAACAAAGTGTTTTTTTATATATATATATATATATATATATATATATATATATATATACAGTAGCGTCCAAAACTAAGGGACAAAATTTTAAAACCTAATATTTGTTAGAAATAACAACTGTGAAAAGCTGAAATTTTGACAACTGGTAGTCGTTATCATCCATAATAACATACTAAAATTTGAATCATTTGCAAAGGATAGAAAAAGAATTATAACAATTATTTATTTATTTTCAAATTTGGAACGTCCAAAACTAAGGGACAAAATTGAGAAAAACAAAAATTAAACTGCAAAAAAACAATAAAAATACATGTACAATCAATATTTAGTAAATGAGCCCTTGGTCTCAATGACAGCCGCACATCTTCGACTACAAGAACGAATCAGTTCTTGACAATCCTCGATACTAATTTTAGACCATTCTTCTTGAAGCTTCACCCACAAATCCTCCGTGTTAGTGGGATTTCTTTCCATAACGTTCACTCCTAAGGTCTTCCAAAGATTTTCTATTGGATCAGGACTTTGCGGTGGACAATCCATAATTTCCAAATCTTGCTCGCTAAGGTAACTCATTACCACCTTTGCCTTGTGACATGGGGCATTATCTTGCATAAAGGTAGCCCTATCGAAACCTGAATTCTGTATGATTGGCACAACATGATCTTGAACAATGTTTTTATAGATCTGCGCGTTTACACGAGTTTGTAACCGGGCAAGAGGCGTTGTACCTTGGCTAGAAAACATTCCAAATACCATGACGCTTCCGACCCCAAACTTGACAGTTTTCTTAGTACACTTTGCACTTAATCTTTCACCAATACGTCTCTTTACATTGTTTTTTCCATCATTTCCAAATAAATTAAACTTGCTATCATCACTGAAAAATACTTTTGCCCAATTTTCATATGTCCAAATTACATACCTGTTTGCAAACTCTAATCTCTTCTTATTCTTCGAACTAACAAGTGGTTTCTTCCCTGGGGTTCGATTAAACAGCCCTATTTCTTGCAGTCGTCTACAAACAGTCTGTCTTGACACATTAACACATGAGGTACTATTCACAACCCTTTTAATTTCTGTGCAAGACTTAAAACGGTCCTTTAATGACACACGCTGCATTATTCGATCTTCTCTTGCCGAAGTTTTGCGGGGTCTGCCGGTTTTAAAAACACTAACTATTTTGCCAGTATCATTGTAGGATTTAACAACCCTGCTTACAACACTCTTGGAACGTTTCACTTTCTATGAAATCTCTCTAATGGTGTGCTTTTCCTTGTGTAGCTTCACAATAGCTTGTCTCACAGAGTAATCAAGTTTTTGGCGTTTCGCCATGGTGCCGGCTGATGCAACGTTTACAAATGACTAAGTAAGACTTATTCTTTAGAGGAAATCAAAAAATTTGAATATAGCATACTGTTTACATTTTCTCAATTTTGTCCGTTACTTTTGGACGATCCTATTTTGAAAATAAATAAATAAATGTTATAATTCTTTTTCTATCCTTTGCAAATGGTTCAAATTTTAATATGTTATTATGGATGATAACGACTACCAGTTGACAAAATTTCAGCTTTTCATAGTTGTTATTTCTAACAAATATTAGGTTTTAATATTTTGTCCCTTAGTTTTGGACGCTATATATATATATATATATATATATATATATATATATATATATATATATATATATATATAAAATAAATCCTAAAAAGCCAGGAACTATCTGCTTTGGTTTAATCTGAACGAATCTTCAGGGTAAGAAGATCGGTTCAGGTGAAACCTAGGTAGGTTGTCCCTAGCTTTTTAGGATTTATTTTATTTATATTTGTTCTACTTAGCATATTGAGCACTCTACGATTTAGCTTAGTTACTCGTTTGGTTTTTTTTCTTTGGACTGGAAACTTACGGCACGGGACGATTTTTTCGCCCTGTTCGGATGTTTCTAGTTCTTTCTTTTTTTTCCATTTTTTTTTTTTTGTCGGATACAAATTTGTTTTCATATACTTGCAAGTTGTGCTTTCCGAGATTTTTTTACCAACCGATTATTATTATTATTATTAATATATATATATATATATATATATATATATATATAGGTAAAAATGTACAAAAAAGTGTAAAAGTTTTCTTGTAATGCTTAAATGACGAAAAACGTAACAAGAAAAATTTTCCACTTTGTCATGCATTTTCCCATATATATATATATATATATATATATATATATATATATATATATATATATATATAGTTTGTCTGATGATCGCGAAAGCGTGAAACCCAGGGTTATAATCTCATATGCATAAAACTGATTATGTTAGCTCAATCACTGATATTGACGACTTTCCAATAAGTACTGCGCATATAAAATGTATATAGAAATTATATATATATATATATATATATATATATATATATATATATATATATATACATATATATATATATATATATATAAATATATATGTATATGTATTATGGTCCAGGTTAGGACCAAGGAAGAACAACACGAACACAAGAGTAGAAATAATGAAGGTATATTACACCAGATAATAATACAAGATGTGGAAGGTGTTAGCATGACTGTCAGTCTGGTTTGGAGTGAATTACTATCGGCTCGACTCGATTCGGTATCTAGCCACCCCCCACGAGGGTTGCATGTGGCACAAGGCCGAGTTTAACGTGGGTTTCTCGAGCCTGTAGGATCGGCAAAAAATGCCCGTAGAACCCGTATAAATGGCATCGGGTTGGTCAACCTCCCCGAACGAGACTCTTCCCTTCGGCGGAGCCTCGTCCGGGTTCGTCTCTGCTCAGAGGCAGAGAGTTCGACCGTCAAGCCGAGAAGATCGGCTCGATTCGGCTTGATGCGACCCTCTCTCTTGAGAGGCGTAGTGTATATAGTGTTAGGAAGAGTTCATTCTGTAGTTATAGGTAAGGACCCATGACAATATATATCAGCGATAATGCGTATATAAATATAAAAGTGCGTATTGATGTCAACAACCAAAGGCGACAATCTGTTTCATTCTCAGCCTTTAACCAAACTTTATATATATATATATATATATATATATATATATATATATATATATATATATATATTCAAGTGAAATATTTACATATGCACAAAAAATACGTACATGTTTACATATAGACGCAAGCACTTTTAATTATACATACACACATACATGCGTATATGTGTATAAATAGGATATACAAATCTAGACAAAGTTTGATAAATTTTGACAAATGAAAAATTCTGTCTATATCTCTGAGATGAGTTATGATTACTTACATTATTTACATTATGGCACGGCATGGCATGTGGAACTAGAACAATCTACCCCGTTAGGCGCTATAAAGGGTTCGATTTGAAATTTCAGTCAACTAAAGAAGGCCGTAGTGTACAACGGTCGAAATGTTGTGAATATGGCAATGAAGATGAGGATAATAGTTCGAATAATGTAAATAATGTAAGGAAATGGAAAATTTTGTTGAGTTGATTACGCATTTTCTCATCTTTAGATAGCCTTCTTCATATCGGAAGGAAAGAAATATATGTTGTTCATTAGTTCAAGTATTTACACAAAGTCGTATGTTGTCATCTATTAACTTAATTTTTTCATTATGCTTTTAAATGTAAAACCGTTGACAATGCACCGCGCGTTCATTTTGTACTTCTTGCACCCCTGAAGATGATCTTAGAAGAAGATCGAAAGTACTTGGAAAATGAAAATAACAGAACTTTAAACAGTTGTAGCACATTTTTCTCATCCTTTAACATCAATACACGGAAGATTATTCGTGAGTATGAACGGATTTTGTTAAAAATTAGCAAGCATAATATCTGTAATTTATTCCATCAGACATGCCTAAAAGAGAACTTACTGCCTCAATACACACACACACACATATATATATATATACATCAGCGATAAAGCGTATGTAAATATAAAAGTGTGTATTGATGTCAAAGGCGACAGTCTGTTTCATGCTCAGCCTATAACCAAACTATCTATCTATCTATCTATCTATCTATCTCTCTATCTATATATATATATATATGTATCTTCAAGTAAAATGTCTACATATGCACAAAAATATGTACATGTTTACATATACACGCACGCACACTTAATAATACATACACACAGACACATTATTTACATTATGACATGGCATGGCATGGCACGTGGAAGTAGAACAATCTACCCTGGTGGGCGAAATAAAGGGTTCGACTCGAAATTCCAGTCAACTGAAGAAGGCCGTAGCGTACAACGGCCGAAACGTTGTGAATATGGCAATGAAGATAAGAATGACAGTCTGAATAATGTAAAATTCAGAAGCCATTTTTTTAAATTCCTGCCGTTTTCTTTTCTTTTCAATTTCCTTGTTTTGTCGAATATATATGCATATGCATATGCACGATTACATAAACATGCGTATATGTAAGTATATATAATATTTACTCGCATATTGTTACAGATTATTAATGTCATGTTTTTCAATGCGTTCGTTATCACGTTTCAGTGAAACGACCATTTTTCTTTGCGACTTAAACCGGAGTATTTTCCCTTCATGCAGGCACAGTGTAACCTATGACCTTTAAATAGCGGATCATCAGAAAAAAAAAAAACGAAAAAAAAAACATTCCGGCTTTCGTATACACAATAACCATCTTTCAGAGACTGTTTTTTACCAAGCAGCCTTGGTTGGGTGGATCGAGAAGTATGTTGTCAGGAGGCAGAAAGAGATTATCTCCCTTTTGATAGAAGGATGTCACGAGTATCATGTGACGGCCGGTGAACGACGTCAGCTTGTGGTGTGATGAACACCATTTGCGGCGCAGACCGTTAGGAAGATAGACGTCATAAACTGCAGTGTTAGAGTGAACTAAAATGAAACCCCAGGGTCTCGCCAAGAAACATAGAAGACACCATTGGTATGGCTGTTTTCCTTTCGGGAAATATTACAAATAATACCATCTCGATTTTAAGCATTCTTGTATTCATATGTTTCTTTGTGTGGGAGCGAGAGGTATATACATATTTATATATAATATATTGTATGAAGAAGCCCCACTAAAGAATATCCTCATCCAGTGAGGACTTTCGAAATCTAGTCCGGTAGTCATTAATTTTACTGCTAAAAAAATACGTGGATTTCTATTTAAATTCACATTCATAATAATAAGGGAATAATATCGATTTACAAAACATTATCTATCTATCCGAATCTCTTCATTATCTATCTATCTATCTATCTATCTATCTATCTATCTATCTATCTATCTATCTTTTTGTCTATAAAGTCCGTGTGCAATTTAAAATACACTTAGTTTTGTAACTATATATGATGTAAACAATCTGTAAAAAGGATTTGATGTGTTTAGTTTTATCGTGTCTTCGGAAATTTTATTTATTATTTGTTTTACCTGTTTTTTTTTTTTTTTCAATTTCTTGAAACTTCAAAATATATTGTTTTTAGAATTGCTGTTAGGCTCCATTGGATTACTTTTTTATGGGGACGTGAAAAGTAATGTTTATTCAAGTAAACCTCGATCTTTAGAGGAAATACAAGCTAAAATAAATTGATGCGATTGAAGGTATTACGGAAATTAAGCCTCAAAATGTTTTCAGAGGACTGCCGAATCGTATTACCTTTCGTATGTGTCATGATGGCGGACATATTAACAATCCCAATAATAAATTTAAATACTTCATCTTTCTCATCCATTTTACAGATTGTTTCTGTCATGCATGGTTACTAAGCGACAAATATTTTAAATTGCACATGGACTTTATGGTCACGCCGTATTTCTTAATAGAAGAAAAAAAAATCATCAAGTTTTATCTATCAACGCCTCTTCTCTGATGATAACCGAAGCATTAACCAAATTTACTAGGACTCAACCTTTTAACCAATTTAAATATGTACAATTAATTAGAAAGAAAGAATTGACCAACAAACAGAACCGACATTTTTGAGTGTTTTATTTAACAGCATCTCTGTCTGTCTGTCTATCTGTCTCTGTCTGTATCTCTCTCTCTCTCTCTCTCTCTCTATATATATATATATATATATATATATATATATATATATATATATATATATATAGTTAAGTTACGAAAAACTTGGTAATTCGTATGGGTAGTCCCAAGAGCTAAATGTAAATTCTGAGCTAATAATTTAAAGAAAAAAACAGACAACTTTAAAGGCTCCATTGTAATAGTTTATTTCACCAGAGACCTTTTAAAGGACGCTGGATCATCATACATGACTTCCAATTTTTTTCGTTTCAACTTTTTGGAAGTGATGTCTGAGGATCCAACGACCTTTAAAAGGTCTCTGGTGAAATAAACTATTACAATGGAGCCTTTAAATGGTCTGTTGTTATTCTTTAATATATATATATATATATATATATATATATATATATATATATATATAGTGAACATTGAAGTCAACACTCAGAGGCAACAGGCTGTTTAATGCTAGACGCCATCGTCAAGCGACGTGACGATTGTGCCTAGCATGAAACAGCCTGTCGCCTCTGAGTGTTGACTTCAGTGTTCACTTTTATGTTTATATTTACATACGCTCTATCTCTGATACTGAACACTTTATCCCATAAATATAGCACACCTTAAAACTACATTTCTTCATATATATATATATATATATATATATATATATATATATATATATATATATATATATATATATATGTGCGTGAAAAGTGTGTGTATATGTATGTCTGACCATCACAAAAGCGTGAAACCCAGGGTCACAAACTCACATCAATCCAACCATATGTATATATATATATATATATATATATATATATATATATATATATATATATATATATGCGTGTGTGTGTGTGTATGTATGTATGCATGTAGGTAGGTAGATACGTGTATGATTGACATAGAAATAGATGCAGGCAGCAGTATTAAACATCAATTATCCTCTCGAGAAATGAATACATAAATATATCTCACAGGCCACCAACATTGATAAGAGAAAGCCATCTGAAAATTATGATGAAAATGAATAATTAATTTATTATTGATTGAAGATTTGTAAAAAAAAGGAAAGAAGAAAAAAAACGAACATATTATAAACATTGATTTAAATTTGGATGAGAACCCGACGGAATGGCAAATATATAAGACAAGTTGGTAAACTTATTTTGACATGTTCCCCTGATAAAACAGTTTCATCAGATAAATAAAGTTTATTTCAACCAAATCTACACTGACGAAAACACGTACACGCAAGCGCGTGCACACACACAAACACACATGTACACACAGATACACACAGTGATACACACACACGCACGCACACACACAGATACACACACACACACATGCACACACAGACACACACAGATAAACACATACACACACAGACACAGACACACAGTGCTCTTATGACGATCGTAAATCACATTCAATCTCGGAAAAAAATTGTCCATGACGTACGGAATTCTTTTTGCTTCTCGCTCGAAATGTTTGAGAAGTCTTGTTGGAATTTTCCAGGTGTGGCATTATCTTTATTCCTTTCTATTCGGAACAGGATAATGGAAAAAAGGGACACTTTTATCCAGACTTCAAATGAAATTTCTTGGATGCAAAACGTTGAAAAGAAGGCTAAGCGAAAATTTGACAGCCGAATGCAAAAGTGACAAAGGAAGGCAGCGGGCCAACTACTTGATGAGCCTGTGTGAATGGATGGCGGAACGGAGGGGTTGGAAGCTTCGCAAATGAGAAAACGTTGCTAAGAGCTACAATAGATAGGAGATTGTGGAGAAGCATGATCGTCCACATCTTGAAGGGGAGCGGCATATAAAAGAAGCTTCGGACCACCATCCACTACGAAATAATCTCTAAGCCTGGAAAGTGGAATGAAAACTATCTACCTACGTGGTTATTAAGTAAAAAGTTCGATTCGAAATTCCAAGAAGCTTATCGATTATGAAGACAAACACCTGATGAAGGTCAGAGAGTACGGTGGCCGAAACAATGTGATTGGAAGTAATTTGTCTATTTGTCAATTTTATGGCATCCTCTGTATTCAGTGTTTACTCTTTCGCCAATGTTTAGTCGACAACACCATTGTCAGAAGAGTCGGTACAACTGACTGCGCAGTTATTTTTCTGTCTAATAAATGCACTATAAAAACATTCTATCAATATTGCTGGTAGGGAGTAAGGATTTATGTGTCGTTATCCTTTTTCCTGTTTTTCCATTCAAAGTTCACTTTTTCAGATAAAAAAAAATATGCCAAAATATATTTTTTTGAATCTATATCTACAGCTCAGATATTTGCAAAATATTCACTGATTTTCCGAGAAATTCTTTGTTTTTGTTTCAATTTTTTCTCCTTTATTTCATTCCGCTAAATTTAATCCGGTTCTCTTACTTAAATAAATTTATAATTCCTCTTCCTGTTCAGAATCCTGATGATTTCATATTTATGTAGTCCAATTCCTTCTGTTGAATCACGTTTTTCTTTCATAAGCATTGCCTATTTCTAGATTCTGAACTTCATTTTGATGTTCTTGCTGACGCACCAGACTCCTTATATCAATAATTTATATTTTTAAACTTTGTAACATATTTTTTAGATCATGCAAATAAATTAAATGGATGACTGGTCGATATTTGCTGATCGAGTAAATGTATCATTTAATATATGGTTTTTAATATAATTAATGCTTCCCTGAAAACTACAACCTTCAAAAATTTAAATGCAACGTCAATCACCATCTTCTGTCGTCCTGAACCTCGTTCATCTTTTATCCTTTCCTCAATTCATCCTGATACTCAGTCGTTTCTCTTACTTTCACTTTTTGTAACCCCCGGAGTACTAGTTGCATTCCCGCCTTGCTTGGGGTTAAGTGATTAAAAAAAAAAAAGCAGTATCATTGCTACACTAGTACTGGTTACGGTATTCACCCACGATCAGTTGAGCGGGTTCCATCAAACGAATTAACCGCATCCGATCGAAAGCTGACCAAGCGTAGCAGAGGTCGTGTTCATTTGGCCTTGCAAATTCAGAGTAGGAGTTTTAGCAGGAATTTGGATTCACAGGCGGTCCCCAGCTGCACGTATACACATTTTTAAGATAGTGTGATACGAGCGTTTCCTGGCCACATTAGTCCGACGGAGCCCAACCCTCTCAGGCGGGTTTGAATTCAGTTTCCTTCTCCTGGACTGGTTGGGACCCAAAACTATAGGACTCTGTCTGTACTGTATTATTTTACCTATAGCTGATGTGTGTGTGTGTGTGGGGGGAGTGATGGATTCATACCTTTTCCCAAGGGTAAAAGTGAATGTAACGAACTCGACTGAAATTCGATCTCTGCTATCCGAGCCGCTAAACTTTACTCCATGAAAATTATGAAAATTATGATAAGCGTTTTATTTAAGATTCTTCTTATGTCAGTATTTTCCTTCTACAAATCATGTCATCACTGGGATTTTTGGATGGCTCATACTTTCGGCCTTGTGCCACATCTAATCTACGTTTATAAAATGACCATGTTTTTAAGAATTTTTTTTCTTATATTATACTTGACTAGCTATGGGCACTTTTTGGTTAACAGGCTTCTCGCAAGAGATCAGGTATGAATGAATAATGAGTTTAGTCCTCACTGAGTGCTCCATATTTTCGGCCTTGTACCACGTCTAAGCTATGCTTATAAAGTTCCTAGGTTCGTGATGTAATGGTTAGCAAACTTGTCTTGCTGGATCAGTTACAACTGAGCTAGATCAAATTACGACTGAGCTCGATCCTCATTGGGTACTCCATACATTCGGCTTTCTGCCACATCTAATCTACGTTTAAAAAATCCCCTTGTTAACGCTGAGATAATTCCTCCTTGTTTTAACATCATTTGATTTGTTTTTTTCGATTTGTAGGATCTCTGTTTACCATCTTGTTCCTTTGTTGCAGCATTTCTTCGGCCCTGCAGAATATCTATTTTTTTTGTAATAAATCATAGTTTCGCGTTCAGTTATCCTGTTAATTTTTTCTTTTACATCAGATAATAATCAGCAATTATTTGTAATTATTTCTATTCCATCATCCATCTGAACCTGAGCGATCTTAGCCGTTTGTCACGAATTTGACGATGCTTCTTACCTTCAGGTGTTTATTGGAGTTGTTGACTTAGTCTGATCTTTTTTCCATTCTTGGTGCACAGTATAACCATATTTACACTGTAACAACAGCAAGAAAAATGGCGCGATCAGACTCAAACTTCGATCACGTGACCACAATAATACCAACTATAAGCACGCATGACAAACCTAAAGATAACTTCTGACCGACTCTCGTATATATATATATATATATATATATATATTATAATTATTTAAAAAAATATGAATCTTTCCCTGCATAAGAGTTCTCATGTTTCAAAAACAAGAGCCAAAAACTCAATATAATTATTAAAATTAAATTGAATACTATAATTCATATTTTTTTTAAAATAATTATAATTTAAGATCTACTTTTGTATGGAGCACTGTTTTAAAAATAAAAAACAAAAGTAGTGAAGAACTACTGATTATTTACCTAACGTGTTCATTCCTATTTTTTTTTATATATTTGCGCGCACACACACAAAATATATATATATATATATATATATATATATATATATATATATATATAAGCAAATATATGGATATAGATCCGACAGTATGAAGAAAATATTTTTCTTCATATATATATATATATATATATATATATATATATATATATATATATATATATATTTATTATAATTTTTCATATAGACAAAAGCAGTTTCGGTGCATTTCAATTGTATCTTTGTCGTAAGTAAACTGTTTTTGTCTATATGAAAAATTATAATAATTAATTATTGCTCTACCATCAGTAGCGAACCCTCTTTTAGATTAATGCTGAGAACGTTAGAATTTATATATTAATTTCGTTCTCATTGCATGCGTGCATTCATGTATGTACCAAATACAATGATCAAATCACTCACATACATGAACGCACGCTCATATACGGGAGACACGAGGATATATATATATATATGTATATATATGTATGCATAGATTTTTATATATATATATATATATATATATATATATATATATATATATACGCATGTTGGCAAAACAAGGGAACCCCACACAACTTAGGAAGTACGTGTGTGTGTGTGTGTGTGTATGTGTGTATGTGTATGTGTATACTGGTTCCATGTAGCTTGGGAAGTATGTGTGTATGTGTGTGTGTGTGTGTGTGTGTATGTACTGATTCCTTGTGGTGGGATGGTGTCTATGTGCGTATGTGTGTGTATGCGTGTATATGTACAAATGAGTTTACTAATTCCTCGTAGTAAGACAATATATGTATGGAGGGGGAATATACGCACGCATATATACACGCATGCTGACAGAAACACACAAAAATGGAAACAGATCCAAGAACACATGGGGGTCAGTAAAACATTAAAAGATAAAATGCCGATAACTAATTCATCATCTCGCTTGGACCAACCTTAATTGTTTTATGACCCTTCGCGCAGAACTCTTCATTGCCAAATCAAGAAAGAAATTCGGATTACTCACACAAAAACAGAAAATGTCTCATATCGAGAATATTTAACATTGAAAAGCATAAGGAAAAAATTAATTATTTTTAATATGTGGAAATCTCCACTTTTACCTGAAGACGGTCGCGAGACCAGAAACACGTGTAGTAAAATTATGTTAAACACGGCATAATATTTTTTTCTAAATAAATCCACATTACAAACAAAAACGTTTGCGGAACCTCTCTTCTCTTCTTTTTAATATACATACTTTTCTCTCGTTGGAACCACTACAACCTCTTTCTTTTTTATATATATATATATATATATATATATATATATATATATATATATATATATATATATATATAACTTTAATTTCACAAATGCTAGCCTTATTAAAAAAAAAAAAGAACATAATCCTTTAAAGAGAAAAATATTATAGCAATACTACCAACTATTAACACACTTTTAAAAAACTACATTACATCACAATTTTTCAACAGATCCATTAATCATGAATCTAATTTATCTCTTCTGAATATATAAAAATCAATGAACATATATAGACAATACGCGCGAGATAGGCTTTAATGAAAAATCAAAGAAAAACAAAATTTTTCAAAACATCCTGCTGCGTCTCACAAACGCTTTAGCATCCAGAATGATTTCTTACATATATTTGAATATTATCTGTTACTTTATTACACGTATCTAACCAATAAGAAATAACAAAACACAGCATAACATTAAACGGCATCTCTTTCTTTTTTATCAAATTTTATCATTTCTATCTTGATCTCTGACGAAGATTTAATAAAGTGTAACATGTTAGCTAAGATCTGTTTCCTACTTGTTAGGAAACAGATCTTAGCTAACATGTTACACTTTATTAAATCTTCGTCAGAGATCAAGATAGAAATGATAAAATTTGATAAAAAAGAAAGAGATGCCGTTTAATATATATAAGAAGAAATATAGTTTTAAGGTGTGGTATATTTATGGGATAAAGTGCTCAATATCAGAGAGCGTATGTAAATATAAATATAAAAGTGAGCATTGAAGTCAACACTCAGAGGCGACAGGCTGTTTCATGCTGGACGCAATCGTCAGGCCGCGTGATTGCGTCCAACATGAAACAGCCTGTCGCCTCTGAGTGTTGACTTCAGTGTTCACTTTTTTTATATATATATATATATATATATATATATATATATATATATATGTAAACAACAGCACATTAAAAGAATTTGTGTTGTTCAGTGACAAAGCTATGTCTACATGAACGGTGACGTTAACCAAGAGAATGTTCGGTACTGGTACCCACCCACTCTAAAAAAACAATCCTTCTTGGATGAACCTTTCCACACAGCAGGGGACGTATTTTATGACAGCGTAACTGGTGAGGCATACCATGCTGAGAGAACAATTAAAGTTCCAAATTGAAAGATTATGTAAAGATCCCTGAGTAATTCTAACATGATTGATCCTCTGCCCATTACGCCATGGCTGTTACTGACTATTACCATAACTGGATTGGTAGCTGTGGCGGTGTTGAATGGTATCCTCGTTCAGTTGATATTAATCTACTTCTTATTTCTGGGGTATGCTGAACAAGGTGTTCAGGTATATCCGGACTTTAAGGCCACCCTGTATTTCATCGCAAATGCATTTCGCTGAGAAATCTTTAGATTGGAAGCAAGGAAATAACATTAAAAAAAGCAACAAATATGTGATAATCAAATTAAAACGTACAGCGCATGTAAGTATTTCGGTTTATAAGGTAAATGAACTTTGTTTGACAGCGATGCAAATGAGCAACTGGCACGAGATTTGGAACGAAGTATCTTATTTCCAACTTAGATCTCGATGCGTTGAGAGGGTCAATTAATTTCAAAATAAATATAGTCATTGCTCTCAATCATTATATCTCTCTCTTTCTCCCTCTCTCTCACACAAAGAAACAGATATATATATATATATATATATATATATATATATATACACACACACATATATATATATATATATATATATATATATATGTGTGTGTGTGTGTGTGTGTGTGTGTGTGTGTGCAAATTAACTGAAACAAAACTATTAATTCCGTTATTATTTACTTTTTTCGAATTTTTGCAATGAAACATGACCCAGTGCTCATGTTAGTACTTCCTATGTCCATTCTACGAAGTATTTTCTTGCAGATTGACCACAGATTCTCGATTGGATGTGAATCACGAGAGTTTCTGAGCCATTCGATACTACTTTTATTTGCTCACTGGCAAAGCTTGGTGCTAGTGCAGCGTTACAATTTTCGTACGCTTCCTTGAAGTTGTAGGACAATTAATCGACAGTCGAGACAATAGTGTCTGGGCGTGATAAAAATCTAATGCAATCACGGATGACGCGATATTTTTCAAGGCCAAACAAATTCCATATACATCCGGAAAATAGATTCATATTAGAGCACACCACTACAAATGACCTAATCTGAGGAAAAACTAGAAATCGATTACACCCTGTTACTTTAGTGGGTCTAAAACTGACCGTATAGTGAAAGAAAGGAAAACTAAATCGGTTGTTTCAATTAATTTGCACAAGGGTATATATATATATATATATATATATATATATAACAAAAGTGTAAAGAGCTTCATTACAACATTCACAAATTACATTGTAAAATAAAAGCTTCGTAAATGGTATTTTTAGGGCCACTCGGGATATGTTCTGAAATAGCGTCATCGTTCAGAAATATCTAAACTGTCAGCTGTATACAACCATTTCCTCAGATCATTAGAAATGGCTCCCTACGAATGAACCCTTTCGGTCTCAGTGAGAAACATCGTTCTTCGAACCTCGTGGACAGGCGCTACAGAATCACAAAGAAACCTGCCAAAATAACAGAAACCACATCACTTGAGGCCTTTCAATAACAACAACAGCAATCACAACAACTCAAATGAAATGGCATATGTAACTAGAAGTGAAAATAATGACATAATCAAGATGTTGACGTTCCACACCACTTCAAACAAAAGGTTAGGAAGGAAAACCCCATCAGTACTGGAAAGAGCGATAACAGTTACTGGATATTAGAAGCTTATTTTCCTAAAAGTAAATCTTAATAGAAAGATTTTATAAATTTCAACGCAAAGTAGGATTGTTCCCACATTTTTTTCTCCAGAATCTATCCAGGTTCGGCAATATAACCTTGATCGGCAACCAGTCTACCTAGTGCGGGAAAATCTTCTAAATTGAAAGAGACATGATCACCCAAATATGTATCACGTATGGCCCCTAACTGATTGATTGCATGAAACAATAAAAACCTTGTTTGGAAGCATTAATAATTGTTCTATTTCCTGTTTTAAATTTTGTTCTACTTTTGACAACACAACAAAGCTAAAAAGAACATCAGCTATGCACTCAGCGTCACATGTTGCTTAAAAGTTTCCAAGGCAGCCGACAGCAGCAGAGTGTTTAGTTATACGGTATTGTTAATTTCTTATATATAGCTATATATTTATCCTTTCAGGATAGGAAGTATGTATTATTTTTTTTTGGTTTTGGTTATACGGTATTCAATATGGCCGTCATTCATTGTACCAAATTCGGTCAGAAATATCCAGTCTCTCATATGTATTGGACTGGCAAGACTTTGTTTACGGTGATTTCTGTCATCCGGCAAATCTGTCGTTCGGCAGTGGCCTGGATAGTGCCAGATTAAAGTGGCCGAACTGTATTTAAGTCAGAGCTGGTAGGAGAAGAATTGAATTCATGCCTCTTCCAAGGGCAATATTGCGAAAGTGTATCGGCTGGTATTTAGCAATATAGGCTGGGATTTGAAATCGGCTAGCCTATTCCATTTTCTGTACCGGTATCTGTTACACCACCCGCACATTATGAAATAATTATTAATAATAATTCGGCAATAAAATGTCTCGGAGACCATTATTACTTTTTTTGTGAGTTCAGGCATCACTGGGTATTTCACACTGTTTTATGACAGACTGCACTATATTTAGTCAATACTCTCACGAGTCTCTTGGCCATGGATCACAGGTTGGGAGGGTAAAAACCATTACTGCTAAAGTGAGTACCATTGCCAATGGCCACCTATTATTGTGGCCTTGTGCCGCACTAAGCTAACCATAGTTAATAGCACTAAACGGTTTTCTTTCTTTTTTCTTTTATTCTAATCTACGTCTTTCTTTCTTTCTTTCTTTCTTTCTTTCTTTCTTTCTTTCTTTCTTTCTAATCCATACCTAAATTCTTTCTTTCTTTCTTTCTTTCTTTTTCTTTCTTTCTTTCTTTCTTTCTACTCCATATCTAAATTCTTTCTTTCTTCCCTTCTTTCTTTCTTTCTTTCTTTCTTTCTTTCTTTCTTTCTTTTTCTTTCTAATCCATATCTAAATTCTTTCTTTCTTTCTTTCTTTCTTTCTTTCTTTCTTTCTTTCTAATCCATATCTAAATTCTTTCTTTCTTTCTTTCTTTCTTTCTTTCTTTCTTTCTTTCTTTCTTTCTTTCTTTCTTTCAGATTTCAGTCCGATTTGCTGAGATCATGTTATCTATAGATTTTACCTTGCTTCCTTTTTTTTCTTCTTCCTTTTCTTTCCCTTTTCGTATTTTCATCGCCTTTTCGTTTTTCTTTGTTCACTTTCATCTGCGTCCGACATGTTTGAACTCGTCAGGCTAAAACGGGGCTGCGATAATCACGCAGTCATTCGAAACAAGATTTAAAATGGAAAAGAACTTATCATTGGACGAAAATCTCATTCATGTTCCTATTCCCGACCAATTAGAGCATCGTAACGTGAAATCATTAAATCATCTAAAATTTATGTTCTACCTAAGTAGACATTAGTACCTTGCTTATCGATGGATTTTATAAATACATGACCATATTGCTTGAAGGCTTTTAGATCTTTCCTAGGCTTGAATCATTACTTATAGTTTATTTTAATGAGCAATATAAGTTAACTGATGCATCCGTCCTGTCCAGAAATGACTAAGTCAAGTAATGTATGATATAGTTTAAAGAAAGAAAAAAAAATTACGTACTTTTAATTAATGCTTATTGTTATATTTTATAAATACATGACTATATTGCTTGAAGGCTTTGAAATATTTCGAATTTAAATAATTTCAAAATTATCTTCGCCATATTATTTTTGTATGACTGCTCTTATCTATAGACTTGAAAATCTATTGCGACATGTAAGACATTTCTCTGTTTTAAGTCAATCAAAATAAAAGATAAACAGAAATTAAAATGAATCAATCAAAAGCAAGCAACGTATTAACAGTCTGATCTACGCAACATAGTCATAGATATTTATAATTAAAAAATATAACTATTTTAATTCTTAATCTAAAGTTGTTAATCGAAAGTAATATATACATAGAATCGAAATCCTTAAGTACACATGGCTCAGTGGATAAAAGCTTTGGTTGGGATCCAGTGGCTTGACCCAAAGAGTTATGAGTTCAATACCTATCTGCTGCAGTTATGAACAAAAGCTTGGAAAGTTGATGCTACAGAGAGATGACTGAGATATTTGGAAGAGGCATTGGACCGTGAAACTAGAACACTCTACCAGCGGACAAAATAAAAGGTTCAGTTCGAAATACCAGCCGGAGCGTACAATGGCCGAAACGTCGTGAGTATGGCAATAGTTGAGGAAAACAGTCCGAACAATAAATTTCGAATTCAAAAACATTTTTTTTACATTTTAATAAATCACGTGGAATGAGAATATTTTGTTTTAGCTTTCGTCGTGGGAACATCTTCCAATGAATTGAACTGTATCTCCTGATTAACCGTTATAAAATTTAATAAAAAGTACACATTTCTTTTCGATATTCGTAATGTGGAATACTCAATACGGAAAATAAAATGAAAATATTGAATATTTCTGGTCGCAGTGGTTTTTGTAGAAACCCACGAAAATAAGTAAAAAACTAAAAAGAACAAAACAAAGTTAAGCAATGTATTATCAGCCTGATCAACCCAACTTATTAATTAGATATTCCGTGGTTGCTGAAAATTAAATGTTTTAAGTCCTAAAAATAAAAGATCAACAAAAACTAAAACGAATCAGACAAAAATAAGCAATGTATTATCGGCCTGATCAACCCAACTTAGTAACTAGATATTCCGTAACAGCAGACATGTTCGATTATTGGTATCGGGTAATGAGGCTGCGTGAGCGATAAATATATAAACTGACATTGTGCTTGAGATTATAGAATACACTGAATTTGTTGTGTTGATAAAAGCAATGATCAACATAAAGAGAAAGGGTGACGCTTCGTCTTAGAACGCCAAAATATAATAGATTTGGACAGAGAGTTTTCCTAATCGAAACGCTATGGTAAAAAGAATAAGAATCCAGAATGAAATAAATTGTTGAATGTTTAAGCGGGACGTTTACATTCAAAGATCAGAAAACAATGAAAGTTTACACATGAAAAACATGTATATGTTGCTTGGTTCAGTTCGGTCAAGGATGAGTTTATTATCATTTTTTTTTTTAATTGAGGTTCTTGATTATTATTATTATTATTATTATTATTATTATTATTATTATTATTATTATTATTTTTCCTTTGATTTCTCGTGTGTACACATTTCGTTCCGGGTCCCGCCCAGGGACCTAAGGTTAGAAATGGCATCATGGCATTTTCCACTGACAAAAAAAAAAAAAAAAAAAAAAATATTACATAGATAAAGCCCTTCGTAAGGTGTAGGCTGTATTCGTGAGAACAATTTTTGTATTACTTTAAGGCATAAACTTCGAGGAATCCCTTCAGTTAGTCTACTGGAATCCTTTCCAACCAGTCCGAGGGCTCAAACTACAACAGCGATTGTTGCTGTTCACATGTGCCACATTTTTGAGATTTCGATTTCAAGGTCCTTGTATTTTGTTAGCTTTTTCAAAGATAGATAAATTAAAAACAGAAAAGGTCAAACTTTGTAAATTACTTGCATGTACAGTTCTATCTTAACTTTATTTTCTGTTCACAAAATTTAAAGTTGACATTTTCAAGGTCAGAGCTAGACCAGGTTGTGTGAAAGGAGTATCGAATAGGGAGTAGGTGGATTAAGAAAAAGGTAAATATTACCAAGAGTTAAAAATGGAGGGAGAAGCTGTGGAGTACTATGAAGTCTTGAGCTGAGAGAACACGGTGAATGCAACGTTATTATTATTATTATTATTATTATTATTATTAGTAGTAGTAGTAGTAGTAGTAAAATATTTGTGCTTAACGACGAAATAAAATATTGCATTAATGATCATGGTTAATTCTTCACTTGAGCGGCGTAAAATAATCTGCCCAATTTCTGTTTCACTTAAACGGCGTCAAAAACAAACTGACATTTTATGTCTTTTAAATGTTTTAATTTTATAAATATTCCTTGCTTAAAACGATTTTTGTCATACTGATGATGGCAGCATTTAAAGTCAAAACGAGGAAAATCTTTGGATGCCCGTCAAGCGTAAATTCCGTAGACAGTTTCGAAATTCTGAGGCGTTGTTCACGTCGCATCTTCATTAATTCGTGTGGCGTCAGCGGTACAAAAACAGACACGTGTTTTCAACATTTATTTGACGAGTAGTCCATCACTAGCCATTGTAACGCCGTTCAGAGAATAGCAGTTTATTTTACGCAGGTTAATTGAGCGATTACCCAATCATATTTATGAACGCAGGTCGTTATTTAAAGAAGCAAGGCGGTAGAAATGAAAAGATTCAAAACTGACACAATAGATTTTAAGCACGTGATGCTTCGATCACTTCCCCTATCTTCCCTTTCTTTCTTTCTTTCTTTCTTTCTTTCTTTCTTTTCTTGTTATGCAAGGTTTCTTTTTTTTTTTCACTGAAAACAGACTATATATTCCTACCGTTTTTCAACGCTATGAAAACAGAATGGTCAATTCTGAGATATTTGCGGGTTGTAAGAGACGTGAGAATGGAAGGATATACAGATTTATATATACGTTATTATGAAAAGAAAATTGCTAATTATTCGTGACTAGCAGTATGGCCCTGGGTTGCCCGTGCTTGATTCAAAAATCGTACGACTCATACAGCAATTGCCATCACTTGATTTAAAATATTTTTGCCCTTCCTTGCCTTTAAAGGAGTGCCCTTTTCCGTGTTGATGTTGCTACATGCCTTACTTGTCTATCTCACACTGCGAATTTTTTCTAAGACTATACTAAACATTAAATCTGTTACGAAAAAAGAACTAAACAAAATGAACACAAAACGATCAGCTTTAAAAAAGGACTTGTAACTGGAAAAACCGAATGAAAAAAGAATGTTAAAAACAAATACTTTTTCACACCCATCCCAGTTCTGCGGAATGAGAATCAACGTTGAGTTTAAGCAAGCGAATGAGCCAATTGGAGTAAAGTGCCATGCAGATTTAAATTTTTCCCACTTGTGACGAATGCAGCTATCGATTTTTTTTTTTGCATGCTAGCATGCTACTTAACATTGGTGTCAATCAGCTGTTGGCTCTCACGGTGGCCAATAGAATCTTCCTGCCTATTTGTGGCAGCCAGCTATAGGCTGTCACTCCGGCCAGTAGAAAGTGGCCGCAAACTACATGAAAACTGTCGTAGAAGCATGAAAAAATCGATTATTTCCACTATCGATGGGAGTTGGGAAATGCAAAAGTCGGTCTTGGCCTTGTCGCTAACATGGAGCATGTGCATGCAAATTTTGGTGCAAATCAATCGAAAATTGCGGCCGTGCATTCGTTACACACACACACACACACACACACACACACACACACACACACACACACATACACACACACACACACACACACACATCCTGCCTTTTATGGATAGAGATTTTTTTGACGAGGAATACATTCGTTTAAATTTGAGCTGGATTTTACCAAAACGATTCATACCGTCATTATATTAAGAAAGTAGGAGACGGCTAAACACTAAAGAACTAAACTAAACTAAACTAGATAATTAACATTTGTCGAGAAACTTATGCCATTTTCCCACTAAATGCTCAGCGTCACTATCTGACTATGAACAGAGTAGAGATTATGATTATCTATAAGTTAGATTAAAGTAGACTTGAAGAGATTAAAAATTATAGTGGTCGAACAAGTATCCTCTTGTAAGTCTGTTCCAGAAACCGGATGTTTGCACGACAATGCTATAGTTTTTAATCTCTTCAAGGCCAGAAGCAGCCGTTTTCTATCCTACATATCATCATAATGTATACTTATTCCGTTCATAGTCGGGTGGTGATACTGAGCGCTTAAGGGAATTAAAAAAAGTCTTTCGTCAAAAAGTTATTTCTTGTCAGGAAAGTAATCTTTTTACCGGGAGGCGATCTCAGCGTGCCACATCATTGGTAAATGCCTGAAAACCACATTCATACTGTTGATCAAGCCAAATGATACGTTCTCTTCAAGCAACTGGAACTAAGGCCCACTTAGCATAGAAACCAATGTTGGGTTGAGTGGATGTTGAATAAATACAAATGTCTTTGACAAGCAGCCAATCACACACACACACACACATATATATATATAGTTTTAAGGTGTGCTATATTTATGGCATAAAGTGCTCGATATCAGAGACAGAGCGTATGTAAATATAAATATAAAAGTAAACATTGAAGTCAACATTCAAAGGCGATAAAAAGTCAGCCTCGACATATGTAAGTAGAATTCGCTTTACTCAAATTTGCTCAAAGTGCTCTCTCTCTCTCTCTTTCTTTCTTTCTTTCTTTCTGTATTTGCTAATCTAACACTTTATTTTTATTAATTTAATTAATTAATTTGTTCTTGTGTTCTAATATTTTAACCTAATTTGTAACCCTGAAAGCCGCTTAGTTGCAAATCTCCCTAAAAAAAACAACAAAAAAAACAAAAAAAAAAAAAACGTCTTGGACAACACGTGAACCTAACTTGTCTGTGTTCTTATGTAATAGTGGGACGATTATCTTGCTAGATAAAATACAGACTAAGGAGAAAATGTTTGGCCGTAACTCACTTCCCGTTGTCTGTTTTATTTTATTGAAAGCAAAGACCCCAATTCCATTCTGCGTTCTTTGAAACATAAAGACTTGGTGATAAAAAGTCAGCCTCGACAATTCACTAACTGACCATGAGAATGGAAGGCGGCGATAGTGTAGAGGACCATGTCGGCGATGTTGAGTAGAAGTAGAAGAACCCAGGTGAGTTAAGATTTTTCCTGCTAGCCGGCCCAACTACATGAGAAAGTTGGACTTGAATTAAGTCCAAAGAAGGCAAAGAAAAACAAACACAAGACCGATAAATATATGTAAACAAATATATGTATTAATAACAAGAAAGGTTACAAGTTACATGGACAGTTACATGGACAGAGTGCGTGTGGTGAATATTATGCGTGTGTGTGTGTTGTGTTGTGTTGTGTTGTGTTGTGGTGAGTGTTCGTACGTACGTGTATTGTTCTTAGCGTGTTCCCAGCATTTGGGAAACGCTGTATCTGTGAGCGTTCACATCTGCGAGGTGGTATAAGGTTGAAAGCCTGAGGAAAGAGATTTACCTGAAGGTGGCGGCCCAAAGGCCTGAGGGAAAAAGAGGTCGAGGCCAAGGGTCAGCGAGTATTTATAGACAGGGAAGAGAGACCCCTGGTGAAAGATTAAGGAACTAAAGGAGGAGCTAATTTCGACAATAGTGAACAGTAGCTGCCACATGTAAGTAGAATTCGCTTTTACCCAAATTTGCTCAAAAGGTCTCTTTCTTTCTTCTCTCTCTCTCTCTTCCTTTCTGTATTTGCTAATCTAACACTTTTCTGTGATTATTTTGTTGTGAGAAACGCTCCCCAATATTGTAGATTTTTTGATACACCATATATATATATATATATATATATATATATATATATATATATATATATATATATATATAGGCAGCATATCTTCATTCAAGCATGTTTCATTGAATACTACAAACAAATTGACTTTATTTTTATATTGATCCTTTTCAGTTATCTAATCAGTTTCTTGATGTTAAGGCGAAAATCATCAAGAAAGACGTGGTAGTTTTTTCCTACCCAACTACTTTTGATCTCCTCCGAGATCGTCCTTAATATTAGCTCCCTTATATTGGGCCGCTTGTTTTGTAAAAAAAAAAAAAAATCGTAGCTACAACGGAGAAATTTTGTAAAAAGTTTGTAAAAGTATTTTTGATACATCCTGTATATATTTATTAAACTCCAAAAATGAAAAATATTTTAGTGGGTCTCTTTAAAAATCTTATCGATTTTATCTGCCTCCTGTGTTTGTAATTGTGCTATAGTTTGTCGATATCCATGCCACGTGTTAGTTTAGCTCGAATATAGAATCAATGAAATTGGATATGGAATCAATAGAAAAGAAAAGAAGCAAATCGATAGCCGTGTTATTCATTAACCTCGCCTCGCGATGGTTTGAAAAGAAGCCTATTCATATCATTCGACAAAAACCCCACTTGACAGCACATAAATGAATGATTTGTAAGACAAAGTTCAAATAAGAAAGTTGGATACTTGCAGGTAGAGTCGTATGATACATCTGAGTGGTGAAGACTAAAATATTTGAGGATTGATGTTGGATTGAGGTTTTTGATTTTGTGAGACTCAAGGCTTAAAAATTACCCCACAACAACCACCCCAAAAGACTATGACATCGAAACTTTGAATTTTTTTTTTTTACTTATGCTCATCTAATACAATGCTCCAGAGCCCCTCAAACCAGAGAGCGACTAGATGAAGTTTGTGGTATGGACGTAAGAAGAATAAGTAAGAAGTGAAAATTAAGAGATAACGTTTGACCCTAGATCAGTCAATTACGTGCCATGCGCGATACACATTTAGGCGATCATGTATCTTTCGATACATGACTGACGAGGTAGAGTTTTTCCTGCAGTAGTAGGTTGCCATTTCTTTCTGCCGTAGACCAGTTGCCATCCATGCGTGATGCACACTTAGGCGATCATGTATCTTTCGATACATAATTGACGACGCGGATTTTTTTCCGGCAGTAGGTTGCTATTTGTTTCTGCGGTAGACCAGTTTCCATCCAAATATATAGAACCCGGTCTGTCCTGCATAGCCGGTGGGAGAAGAAGAGGATTCATATCTTTTCCAAGGGTATTAACGTAAGTTAATGTAATGGATTCGACTGGAATTCGAACTTGGCTCTCCTAGTCTTCAATCCGATCCGCTATCCATTACTCCACCGTGCCTCCTCCAGATATGCAGTGGTTAAGATTGTAGTTTTCAGAAAATCGAAACTTTGTTTTATTTTTTTTTAACTAATGCGTGTCCAGTACAATCCCAAGAACCATTCAAGCAAGAAGGCGACCGGACGAGGTTTGTCGTATGGACGTAAGTAGATGAAGTAAGAAGTGAAAATTTAGTGGATACGAGGAAAGATAACGATTGATCTTTGACACAAAGAAGTTAAGATTTTAATTTTCTGGAAGTATCTACGCGGGAGTCTGTTCTTCAAAATTGCAAAACAAGCCATTCTAGTGTAATTTTCTATAAGTCAAAATGGGACATGGTTTCTCAAAAGGCATCCAGTGGAATTTAAAATTGAATTATTTTTTAGTTTTTGATTGCTTGAACACAAAGAAATTGGTCTACCATGCATTCACACGTTGTTTCCTTTTTCTTCTCTTGCCTTTAATATGTTTTGTGAATATTAAATTCTTCAGACCTTCTTTCCTCATTGTGTGTTCCAAAGATTTCTGCCATCTCTTTCCGATTCGTTATAGCTCCGATTTCTTTAAATATTTGTTATGGTCTGGTTCCTTGTACCACGGTGATAGTCCAAGGTAGAACCAATAAAGAAGAACGCGAACACAGGTATGGAATAACACAGATATATTACAAACAGGAATATATACAGAGAAGTAGAAGTGTTAGTATGAACAATCAGGTTTAGTAGTGAGAACAATGTAGTCTCGACCAGTATCACTATTCCAATGTCTTGCAGTAATGGTCTGAACGCGACTCTGTTTCGGACTGCCTCTGACTCAACTCTTGACTCGACGAACTACTGAATCCACCTGAACTACTGACTCTACTTACCTACTCCTGAGGCGCAGTATTTATTAAGTATGGAATAGTCCATTATTATTATTATGGGTAAGAGCCCATAACAATATTCCTCATTAGTCACATGTTTTGTCCATGGTATTCTCATGGCCGAATCACATTTCTGTCACTTTCAGTTGTTTCTTCATCTGTGAGGATATGTCAAACATTTTCTGTCATGCAGGAGATTATAGCTCTCCACAACTTCCTATCGTTTGTAGCTCTTAGTATCGTTTATCATTTTACTATCCTTCTCACCCACCGTTCAGCCATCCAAAGCTGGTAAGCTCGCTGTGTTTCCTTGGCCCTTTTGCCTTCAATATGTTCTGTGTGTGTCAAGTTCACCAACTATTTCTTCCTGATTATTTAATCCAGATATATATATCAGATATATCTCGTTCGGATTATCAATATAAATGTCTTTTTTGTTCCCATTTTTAAAAACCTCCTCGTTGCTTACGCACTTCGTTATTGTTATTCTCAGCATCCTTCTGTAGAGCCGCATCTCTATTGCCGTAAAACTCATCTGTGTTGAAGTTGTCTCGCTTTCAATACCATAAAGGAGGATTCATATGAAAAAACAGGTCAGCAATCTTTTCTTTGTTTCTAATAAAATTTACCTGTTTCTAAACACTTTGATTGCTTTTTAATCATTTCACCCCAAACAAGGCAGTAAAGCCACTAAGACACAAGGCGCTACTGAGTATGAAAGAATGAGAAAACATGGAAATATTATTAAGGAACGAGAACAATAGAGGTGTAATCCGGAAGACACTAGATAACGACTGACGTTGCATTTAAATTTTTGAAGATTAAAGTTAGCTGGAACGTATAGAGCCGGAAGACAGTTCCACAAGCGAAAAGTGCGAGAAGAAACTGCTAGCATAGAACTTACGGTTACATCTATCCAATTCAACTGTAACGTGATGAGACCTTGTTGCTAATGTAGTACTACGCTTAAATGCATTAAATCTATGTACCATAGCAAATAGTCCATGCAGAAAATTACCACGAAACTGTTTATAGAAAAAGCTACATTACGGCGGTGGGAATGTGATATAAGCCAAAACGCCAGGTCAGGACCAATAATATTGCTGATTCTTCTTCGGATTTTATCAAGAATATCTAAATATATAGTATTAGCGCAGGACCATATGTGGCAAAAATATTAAAAACATAGACGAATGGTAGACATTTAGATATGTAAGATAAATTTCGGAGAGAAAAATTGCCTAGCATAACAAAGTGAGCCATCTTTCTTAGCAGCATACCTTTCAATGGATGGATTATTATTTTCCCGTCAGACGTGAATGTTAGCCTGAGAAGTCATTAAGAGTCACTTCTCTGAAGGTTAACACCAGCCATGCTGATGCAAGGTAGAAAAGAGTTATCTCAGACGATTAATAGAGAATAGTTTCGTTTTTGAAGCGTTAAAATAAACAAGCAATTCCTTGCCCCAGTCAACAACAGACAGTAGGTCATTTTTGAGATCAGCTGCCAATTTGACCGTGTCGAACTGATCAGAATAAACACTATCGAGAAGGCATCATTCATATGCGCCAAATTTATTATCATATTGTAAAATAGTGATGAACTTCTATGAAATCAGAGTCTTCCTAAATGGCAGTGAATGCTGAAGGGCGTTGTAGGTTGGGTCTTCAGGGTACACAGTGGGGTAAGACCCACCAATGAGGCGTCCTGGGTATGACGATAAACAACATACCACAGCAAGATTTTGAGGAGCGTGGAACCACCCCTTAATTGCAGTTGTTCCCAGGTCCACCCCGACCAGGGGTGGTAGCCCCTATTATGGTCCCAGCAAAGAGTTAACGCCTCAACTGGCATCAAAACAACATGAAAGTTTTAAAATAAGTTTTATAGTAAAAATACAAGAAATACATTTTTGAAAAAAATATTACCGGCAATATATTTGACTCTCGACAAAATATCTCTTTACAAAAATAAAACAATGAAAACTGATCTACAAATTGATTACTTACAGAGAATATTATATTCATAAGGGCTTATCCTAAAAATCTTGACGGCATTGAGTTTGATATGCCGTAAAAGAATCCAGAACAAACGGAATTCTGAAGAATTTACTCACAGATGAAGAAGAGACTTGTGGCAACAAAAGTGTCGTTCTACAGAAACATGCTGGACCAAACATGCGAACAACAAAGGAGTTTTAAGTATAATGAGAACAAAAAAAGGACACTATACAAGGCCCAAGAACCACTCGAGGTAGAGAGTTATAGAGTAAGAGGAAAAGTTTTATGAGGATACGTGGTGAAGATAACCGTTATCGCTAGACTTGAACAGATTAAGATTCTAGTGTTGACTCCACAAAGCAGCGGGGGAGGCACGGTTTATACGGATATGTGGGGAAGGTAACAGTTAACTCTCGAATTGAACAGATTAAGATTGTAGTGGTTAGGGAAGCATCCTCTTGGGTGTTGGTTCAACAAAGGAGCGGGAAGAGGCACGGTTTATACGGATATGTGGGGAAGGTAACAGTTAACTCTCGAATTGAACAGATTAAGATTGTAGTGGTTAGGGAAGCATCCTCTTGGTGTTGGTTCAACAAAGGAGCGGGAAGAGGCACGGTTTATACGGATATGTGGGGAAGGTAACAGTTAACTCTCGAATTGAACAGATTAAGATTGTAGTGGTTAGGGAAGCATCCTCTTGGGTGTTGGTTCAACAAAGGAGCGGGAAGAGGCACGGTTTATACGGATATGTGGGGAAGGTAAACAGTTAACTCTCGAATTGAACAGATTAAGATTGTAGTGGTTAGGGAAGCATCCTCTTGGGTGTTGGTTCAACAAAGGAGCGGGAAGAGGCACGGTTTATACGGATATGTGGGGAAGGTAACAGTTAACTCTCGAATTGAACAGATTAAGATTGTAGTGGTTAGGGAAGCATCCTCTTGGGTGTTGGTTCAACAAAGGAGCAGGAAGAGGCACGGTTTATACGGATATGTGGGGAAAGGTAACAGTTAACTCTCGAATTGAACAGATTAAGATTGTAGTGGTTAGGGAAGCATCCTCTTGGGTGTTGGTTCAACAAAGGAGCGGGAAGAGGCACGGTTTATACGGATATGTGGGGAAGGTAACAGTTAACTCTCGAATTGAACAGATTAAGATTGTAGTGGTTAGGAAGCATCCTCTTGGGTGTTGGTTCAACAAAGGAGCGCGAAGAGGCACGGTTTATACGGATATATGGGAAAGATAACAGTTAACTCTCGAATTGAACAGATTAAGATTGTAGTGGTTAGGGAAGCATCCTCTTGGGTGTTGGTTCAACAAAGGAGCGGGAAGAGGCACGGTTTATACGGATATGTGGGGAAGGTAACAGTTAACTCTCGAATTGAAACAGATTAAGATTGTAGTGGTTAGGGAAGCATCCTCTTGGGTGTTGGTTCAACAAAGGAGCAGGGGAAGAGGCACGGTTTATACGGATTTGTGGGGAAGGTAACAGTTAACTCTCGAATTGAACAGATTAAGATTGTAGTGGTTAGGGAAGCATCCTCTTGGGTGTTGGTTCAACAAAGGAGCGGGAAGAGGCACGGTTTATACGGATATGTGGGGAAGGTAACAGTTAACTCTCGAATTGAACAGATTAAGATTGTAGTGGTTAGGGAAGCATCCTCTTGGGTGTTGGTTCAACAAAGGAGCGGGAAGAGGCACGGTTTATACGGATATATGGGGAAAGATAACAGTTAACTCTCGAATTGAACAGATTAAGATTGTAGTGGTAGGGGGAAGCATCCTCTTGGGTGTTGGTTCAACAAAGGAGCGGGAAGAGGCACGGTTTATACGGATATGTGGGGAAGGTAACAGTTAACTCTCGAATTGAACAGATTAAGATTGTAGTGGTTAGGGGGAAGCATCCTCTTGGGTGTTGGTTCAACAAAGGAGCGGGAAGAGGCACGGTTTATACGGATATGTGGGGAAGGTAACAGTTAACTCTCGAATTGAACAGATTAAGATTGTAGTGGTTAGGGAAGCATCCTCTTGGGTGTTGGTTCAACAAAGGAGCGGGAAGAGGCACGGTTTATACGGATATGTGGGGAAGGTAACAGTTAACTCTCGAATTGAACAGATTAAGATTGTAGTGGTTAGGGAAGCATCCTCTTGGGTGTTGGTTCAACAAAGGAGAGGGAAGAGGCACGGTTTTATACGGATATGTGGGGAAGGTAACAGTTAACTCTCGAATTGAACAGATTAAGATTGTAGTGGTTAGGGAAGCATCCTCTTGGGTGTTGGTTCAACAAAGGAGCGGGAAGAGGCACGGTTTATACGGATATGTGGGGAAGGTAACAGTTAACTCTCGAATTGAACAGATTAAGATTGTAGTGGTTAGGGAAGCATCCTCTTGGGTGTTGGTTCAACAAAGGAGCGGGAAGAGGCACGGTTTATACGGATATGTGGGAAGGTAACAGTTAACTCTCGAATTGAACAGATTAAGATTGTAGTGGTTAGGAAGCATCCTCTTGGGTGTTGGTTCAACAAAGGAGCGGGAAGAGGCACGGTTTATACGGATATGTGGGGAAGGTAACAGTTAACTCTCGAATTGAACAGATTAAGATTGTAGTGGTTAGGGAAGCATCCTCTTGGGTGTTGGTTCAACAAAGGAGCGGGAAGAGGCACGGTTTATACGGATATGTGGGGAAGGTAACAGTTAACTCTCGAATTGAACAGATTAAGATTGTAGTGGTTAGGGAAGCATCCTCTTGGGTGTTGGTTCAACAAAGGAGAGGGAAGAGGCACGGTTTATACGGATATGTGGGGAAGGTAACAGTTAACTCTCGAATTGAACAGATTAAGATTGTAGTGGTTAGGGAAGCATCCTCTTGGGTGTTGGTTCAACAAAGGAGCGGGAAGAGGCACGGTTTATACGGATATGTGGGGAAGGTAACAGTTAACTCTCGAATTGAACAGATTAAGATTGTAGTGGTTAGGGAAGCATCTCTTGGGTGTTGGTTCAACAAAGGAGCGGGGAAGAGGCACGGTTTATACGGATATGTGGGGAAGGTAACAGTTAACTCTCGAATTGAACAGATTAAGATTGTAGTGGTTAGGGAAGCATCCTCTTGGGTGTTGGTTCAACAAAGGAGCGGGAAGAGGCACGGTTTATACGGATATGTGGGGGGAAGGTAACAGTTAACTCTCGAATTGAACAGATTAAGATTGTAGTGGTTAGGGAAGCATCCTCTTGGGTGTTGGTTCAACAAAGGAGCAGGAAGAGGCACGGTTTATACGGATATGGGGAAGGTAACAGTTAACTCTCGAATTGAACAGATTAAGATTGTAGTGGTTAGGGAAGCATCCTCTTGGGTGTTGGTTCAACAAAGGAGCGCGAAGAGGCACGGTTTATACGGATATATGGAGAAAGATAACAGTTAACTCTCGAATTGAACAGATTAAGATTGTAGTGGTTAGGGAAGCATCCTCTTGGGTGTTGGTTCAACAAAGGAGCGGGAAGAGGCACGGTTTATACGGATATGTGGGGGAAGGTAACAGTTAACTCTCGAATTGAACAGATTAAGATTGTAGTGGTTAGGGAAGCATCCTCTTGGGTGTTGGTTCAACAAAGGAGCGGGAAGAGGCACGGTTTATACGGATATGTGGGGAAGGTAACAGTTAACTCTCGAATTGAACAGATTAAGATTGTAGTGGTTGGGGAAGCATCCTCTTGGGTGTTGGTTCAACAAAGGAGCGGGAAGAGGCACGGTTTATACGGATATGTGGGGAAGGTAACAGTTAACTCTCGAATTGAACAGATTAAGATTGTAGTGGTTAGGGAAGCATCCTCTTGGGTGTTGGTTCAACAAAGGAGCAGGAAGAGGCACAGTTTATACGGATAAGGGGAAAGATAACAGTTAACTCTCGAATTGAACAGATTAAGATTGTAGTGGTTAGGGAAGCATCCTCTTGGTGTTGGTTCAACAAAGGAGGAGGAAGAGGCACGGTTTATACGGATATGTGGGGAAGGTAACAGTTAACTCTCGAATTGAACAGATTAAGATTGTAGTGGTTAGGGAAGCATCCTCTTGGGTGTTGGTTCAACAAAGGAGCGGGAAGAGGCACGGTTTATACGGATATGTGGGGAAGGTAACAGTTAACTCTCGAATTGAACAGATTAAGATTGTAGTGGTTAGGGAAGCATCCTCTTGGGTGTTGGTTCAACAAAGGAGCGGGAAGAGGCACGGTTTATACGGATATGTGGGAAGGTAACAGTTAACTCCTCGAATTGAACAGATTAAGATTGTAGTGGTTGGGAAGCATCCTCTTGGGTGTTGGTTCAACAAAGGAGCAGGAAGAGGCACGGTTTATACGGATATGTGGGGAAGGTAACAGTTAACTCTCGAATTGAACAGATTAAGATTGTAGTGGTTAGGGAAGCATCCTCTTGGGTGTTGGTTCAACAAAGGAGCAGGAAGAGGCACGGTTTATACGGATATGTGGGGAAGGTAACAGTTAACTCTCGAATTGAACAGATTAAGATTGTAGTGGTAGGGGAAGCATCCTCTTGGGTGTTGGTTCAACAAAGGAGCGGGAAGAGGCACGGTTTATACGGATATGTGGGGAAGGTAACAGTTAACTCTCGAATTGAACAGATTAAGATTGTAGTGGTTAGGGAAGCATCCTCTTGGGTGTTGGTTCAACAAAGGAGCGGGAAGAGGCATGGTTTATACGGATATGTGGGAAGGTAACAGTTAACTCTCGAATTGAACAGATTAAGATTGTAGTGGTTGGGGAAGCATCCTCTTGGGTGTTGGTTCAACAAAGGAGCGGAAGAGGCACGGTTTATACGGATATGTGGGGAAGGTAACAGTTAACTCTCGAATTGAACAGATTAAGATTGTAGTGGTTAGGGAAGCATCCTCTTGGGTGTTGGTTCAACAAAGGAGCAGGAAGAGGCACGGTTTTATACGGATATATGGGGAAGGTAACAGTTAACTCTCGAATTGAACAGATTAAGATTGTAGTGGTTAGGGAAGCATCCTCTTGGGTGTTGGTTCAACAAAGGAGCGGGAAGAGGCACGGTTTTATACGGATATGTGGGGAAGGTAACAGTTAACTCTCGAATTGAACAGATTAAGATTGTAGTGGTTAGGGAAGCATCCTCTTGGGTGTTGGTTCAACAAAGGAGCGGGAAGAGGCACGGTTTATACGGATATGTGGGGAAGGTAACAGTTAACTCTCGAATTGAACAGATTAAGATTGTAGTGGTTGGGAAGCATCCTCTTGGGTGTTGGTTCAACAAAGGAGCGGGAAGAGGATAACGGTTTATACGGATATGGGGAAGGTAACAGTTAACTCTCGAATTGAACAGATTAAGATTGTAGTGGTTAGGGAAGCATCCTCTTGGGTGTTGGTTCAACAAAGGAGCGGGAAGAGGCACGGTTTATACGGATATGTGGGGAAGGTAACAGTTAACTCTCGAATTGAACAGATTAAGATTGTAGTGGTTGGGAAGCATCCTCTTGGTGTTGGTTCAACAAAGGAGCGGGAAGAGGCACGGTTTATACGGATATGGGGAAGGTAACAGTTAACTCTCGAATTGAACAGATTAAGATTGTAGTGGTTAGGAAGCATCCTCTTGGGTGTTGGTTCAACAAAGGAGCGGGAAGAGGCACGGTTTATACGGATATGTGGGGAAGGTAACAGTTAACTCTCGAATTGAACAGATTAAGATTGTAGTGGTTAGGGAAGCATCCTCTTGGGTGTTGGTTCAACAAAGGAGCGGGAAGAGGCACGGTTTATACGGATATGTGGGGGAAGGTAACAGTTAACTCTCGAATTGAACAGATTAAGATTGTAGTGGTTAGGGAAGCATCCTCTTGGGTGTTGGTTCAACAAAGGAGCAGGAAGAGGCACGGTTTATACGGATATGTGGGGAAGGTAACAGTTAACTCTCGAATTGAAACAGATTAAGATTGTAGTGGTTGTGGGGAAGCATCCTCTTGGGTGTTGGTTCAACAAAGGAGCGGGAAGAGGCACGGTTTATACGGATATGTGGGGAAGGTAACAGTTAACTCTCGAATTGAACAGATTAAGATTGTAGTGGTTAGGGAAGCATCCTCTTGGGTGTTGGTTCAACAAAGGAGCGGGAAGAGGCACGGTTTATACGGATATGTGGGGAAGGTAACAGTTAACTCTCGAATTGAACAGATTAAGATTGTAGTGGTTAGGGAAGCATCCTCTTGGGTGTTGGTTCAACAAAGGAGCGGGAAGAGGCATGGTTTATACGGATATGTGGGGAAGGTAACAGTTAACTCTCGAATTGAACAGATTAAGATTGTAGTGGTTATTGGGGAAGCATCCTCTTGGGTGTTGGTTCAACAAAGGAGCGGGAAGAGGCGGATATGGGGGAAGGTAACGGTTTATACGGATATGTGGGGAAGGTAACAGTTAACTCTCGAATTGAACAGATTAAGATTGTAGTGGTTAGGGAAGCATCCTCTTGGGTGTTGGTTCAACAAAAGGAGCGGGAAGAGGTAACGGTTTATACGGATATGTGGGGAAGGTCAACAAACAGTTAACTCTCGAATTGAACAGATTAAGATTGTAGTGGTTAGGGGAAGCATCCTCTTGGGTGTTGGTTCAACAAAGGAGCGGGAAGAGGCACGGTTTATACGGATATGTGGGGAAGGTAACAGTTAACTCTCGAATTGAACAGATTAAGATTGTAGTGGTTAGGGGAAGCATCCTCTTAGGTGTTGGTTCAACAAAGGAGCACGGTGGTTTATACGGGGAAGAGGCACGGTTTATACGGATATGTTGGGGAAGGTAACAGTTAACTCTCGAATTGAACAGATTAAGATTGTAGTGGTTGGGAAGCATCCTCTTGGGTGTTGGTTCAACAAAGGCAGGAAGAGGCACGGTTTATACGGATATGTGGGGAAGGTAACAGTTAACTCTCGAATTGAACAGATTAAGATTGTAGTGGTTAGGGAAGCATCCTCTTGGGTGTTGGTTCAACAAAGCAGCGGGAGAGGCACGGTTTATACGGATATGTGGGGAAGGTAAGTTAACTCTCGAATTGAACAGATTAAGATTGTAGTGGTTAGGGAAGCATCCTCTTGGGTGTTGGTTCAACAAAAGCAGCGGGAGAGGCACGGTTTATACGGATATGGGGAAGGTAAGTTAACTCTCGAATTGAACAGATTAAGATTGTAGTGGTTAGGGAAGCATCCTCTTGGGTGTTGGTTCAACAAAGGAGCGGGAAGAGGCACGGTTTATACGGATATGTGGGGAAGGTAACAGTTAACTCTCGAATTGAACAGATTAAGATTGTAGTGGTTAGGGAAGCATCCTCTTGGGTGTTGGTTCAACAACAAAGGAGCGGGAAGAGGCGAACGGTTTATACGGATATATGGGGAAAGATAACAGTTAACTCTCGAATTGAACAGATTAAGATTGTAGTGGTTAGGGAAGCATCCTCTTGGGTGTTGGTTCAACAAAGGAGCGGGAAGAGGCACGGTTTATACGGATATGTGGGGAAGGTAACAGTTAACTCTCGAATTGAACAGATTAAGATTGTAGTGGTTAGGGAAGCATCCTCTTGGGTGTTGGTTCAACAAAGGAGCGGGGAAGAGGCACGGTTTATACGGATATGTGGGGAAGGTAACAGTTAAGTTAACTCTCGAATTGAACAGATTAAGATTGTAGTGGTTAGGGAAGCATCCTCTTGGGTGTTGGTTCAACAAAGGAGCGGGAAGAGGCACGGTTTATACGGATATATGGGGAAAAAGATAACAGTTAACTCTTAAATTGTACAGATTAAGATTGTAGTGGTTAGGGAAGCATCCTCTTGGGTGTTGGTTCAACAAAGGAGCGGGAAGAGGCACGGTTTATACGGATATATGGGGGAAAGATAACAGTTAACTCTTAAATTGTACAGATTAAGATTGTAGTGGTTAGGGAAGCATCCTCTTGGGTGTTGGTTCAACAAAGGAGCGGGAAGAGGCACGGTTTATACGGATATATGGGGAAAGATAACAGTTAACTCTTAAATTGTACAGATTAAGATTGTTGTGGTTAGGGAAGCATCCTCTTGGGTGTTGGTTCAACAAAGGAGCGGGAAGAGGCACGGTTTATACGGATATATGGGGAAAGATAACAGTTAACTCTTAAATTGTACAGATGAAGATTGTAGTGGTTAGGGAAGCATCCTCTTGGGTGTTGGTTCAACAAAGGAGCGGGAAGAGGCACGGTTTATACGGATATATGGGGAAAGATAACAGTTAACTCTTAAATTGTACAGATTAAGATTGTAGTGGTTAGGGAAGCATCCTCTTGGGTGTTGGTTCAACAAAGGAGCGGGAAGAGGCACGGTTTATACGGATATATGGGGAAAGATAACAGTTAACTCTTAAATTGTACAGATTAAGATTGTAGTGGTTAGGGAAGCATCCTCTTGGGTGTTGGTTCAACAAAGGAGCGGGAAGAGGCACGGTTTATACGGATATATGGGGAAAGATAACAGTTAACTCTTAAATTGTACAGAGATTAAGATTGTAGTGGTTAGGGAAGCATCCTCTTGGGTGTTGGTTCAACAAAGGAGCGGGAAGAGGCACGGTTTATACGGATATATGGGGAAAGATAACAGTTAACTCTTAAATTGTACAGATTAAGATTGTAGTGGTTAGGGAATTACAACTCATCAATGGAATACGGAGGGAATGAGAGCGAATCGCTACAATTTGCGTGGCATGTCGGGTCTTTGCAGCGGTTGGAAATGGTGGAACTAAGGAATGCATTTTATCTAAACAATGGTCATGGAAATAAAGATAGAGCAACGATAGGCTTGCAGCGTTTCATCTGTGGGAAAGTGGGTCCAGGGAGGAAAATAATTCATCACTCACTAGGACGCCGAGACGCTTTTGGATCCTATGGAGACTGGGCGACTAAATACCTAGTTTACTGCGATAATTCACCATAGGAAATATATTATTTATACACAATAATTTTATACTATTTTTGGTTTAAATTTATTGCACATAAACTTGAAGAAAAATATACTACATAATTCGCTTTGCAGAAGCTGAATATTCTCAGAACTTAGTCGTCCGCATCATGGGGAATCTTCCAGAGAAGAAAAAATTTCCATTCAAAACAGGTCAAACTAGTTTTGGCATATCCAGACACTTACAGCTTCATTTACAACCTAATATGCAAATTACAAATACGTCCTTCAGCGAAATTAGTTTTCATCTTTTAAGGTGATTTTTAAAAGCGTAGATTAGATGTGGCACGAGGCCGAAGGTATGGGGCACCCAGTGAGGATCGAATTCACTATTCAGTTGTAATTGATCTAGCGAGGCAAGCTTGCTAACCATTACACCACGTCGAAGAGCTCGAAGTCTTACGAATGGCTAAAATTATGTAAGACAAAAATGTGTCTTCTCCACGGTCTTATTTCAACCAAAACAGTGAGGCGATAGTGAGAGAATTAGAAGTCCTATCAGGATTAATTTTTGGCGGGTACACTTTTAACTATATAAGATATGCAAATAATACAGTGTTGATAGCAGACTCGGAAAGTATCTACAAAATCTCCTATGAAGGAAAGTGAAATGAAAGAACTAAACATCAATTGCTATATACAGTTGTCAGTAAAATGACAGACCGAAATGGAAATTGCAAGTGGGATATACGAAAATCAGTCAAGTGAAACAATTTAAATATCTGGGGAGTATTTTAAGAGGGAACAGAAAGAACGACATCGATATCTAATGGCGTATTTGGATAGTGAAAGTTACCTTCCAAAAGCTAAGCAAAGTAATTAAAAAAAAGATAAGTTTCATTAGAAACAAAGAACGGTACTGAACCGTTACGTAATATCTGTCTTCCTGTATGGTAGTGAATGTTGTGTAATATCCTCACAAGTGAAGAAGAGACTTGAAGCAATAGAAATATGGTCCAATAGAAGGAAGCTGAAAAAACCATGGGCTGAATATGTGAGCAACGATGAAGTTTCAGAAAGAGTTGTAATTTCTAGGGCACATAATGAGGAAAGAGTGCTTAGAAAATTTGACACGCACAGGACATATTGAAGACAAGAGGGACAGAGGAAAACAGCGAATAATCTACTTAACGAGCATGTGTAAATAAATGGCTGAACAGGTTTTATTTGGTTTGGTTTGATTTACGGCATATCAATCGCAATGGTTTATTTAATGCCGACAAGATTTTTATTGCTGGCAATATTTTTCTCAAAAATGTATTGCTGGTAAAATTTTATTTCCAAAAATGTATTGCTGGTAAGTTTGTTTTTTCCAAAAATGTATTGCTGATAATATTTTTCTTTTTCAAAAATGTACTACTGGCAATAATTTTCCCAAAAAAACATTGCTGGTATTAAAACCTATTTTTATACTTTCATAGTGTTTTGACCTCTTTTAGGGGCGGTTAACCATTTGCCCATAGCTGGGACCCTGACAGGTGCTACCACCCCTGATCAGGTCGGACCTGGAAACACCAGTAATTAAGAGGTGGTTCCATGCTCCTCAAGACATCCTGATCAAAGGCCTTGCTATCGAATATAGTTTCTCGCCTTACTCAAGACGTGGATGTAGTTTATTGCCATATCCACTACGGGACAGAACGGGGTTTATGAGAGGTAATGAAAAAGATCAAATTTATTAAAAGCTACAACAGGAAGTGGTAAAAACCCCATGATTGCTCACATCCTGAAGGAACACGACAGACAGAAGAAGAACGAATAATATTTGCCACTTCCGTTGCGTAATTGGCCTTTTTTAATTGATGCATTTAATGGCAATGGTAATATTAGCTATTCCTTTATAAAGAAACATTTGGCATTCATTGTGTTGTAGATTCCTGGTTAAAACCCGGTACCAATAACAAACGCCAGGAATGAATATATGAAAATAATGTATTAACGTAATAATACAAACTGGTAAAGCAGGTTAGTAGTTCCAGGAATACGGGTTAGTAGCAATATATATATATATAGTCTTTGGTATTGAAGTATCGCTGTATGACTTCTTACTGAGTCTACGTGCTCGCTCACTGTGACTCCTACAACGCTGTTACCTCACCCTCACTCTTCCGGTTACCTACAACCTTTTACTCCTCACTCTGGACTCGACTCGAATCGACTCCTCGGTCTTGCTCTCGGGTCTTCACGTAGCCGTAGTATATGTATCTACTGGGTGACTCCATTTGTGTAAAAAGGGTTCGACCCCTCAACACATTGACTGAATAGCCAGTGATTTCGGTTGAAATTTATAAGATCTTTCTTTTAAAATATTTTTAGGAGAACAGGTTTATCAAGTCCAGTAGCTGTTATCGGTCTTTCCAATATTGATTGGAGTTTCCTTCCCAACATTTTGTTTAAAGAGTTGTGAAATGTTAAAAATCATGACTATGACTTTATTTTCTCTTCGATTTACATATGCTATCCATTTTAGTTGTTACTGTCATTGGTCGTCCTCAAGTGATGCGGTTTCTGATATTTGGTAGTGTATTTTGTTTGTGATTCTGTAGCGCCAGTCCATAAGGTTCGAAGACGTGTAGTCATCTCTATGACCCAAAGTCTTCATTTGCTAAGAGCCAATTTTAACGACTGACCTGAGATACCGGTTGCATAAAGCTGGCAGCTCAGATAATGTCTGAACGGGTTTGGCGCCTTGCATGGCATCCATATAAAGGTCTCGATCCGACGTGACTATTGAAGGAGACGACTCGTGTTTCCAGGTTGATATATTGGTTCCGTAGCATGGGACTGATCTAATCATCATCATCATCATCATCATCATCATCATCATCATCATCCATCTCTATTTTCCTTCTCCTTCCCATCTATATTTCCATTCTTCTTCTTCTTCTTCTTCTTCTTCTTCTTCTTCTTCTTCTTCTTCTTCTTCTTCAAAATCATCATCCGTCCTATGAGCGAGCACCTGACTAGTTCGCTCCACATAACTGTGAATTTGGGTAGCAATCCATCTTTAATACATACATTCATACGTAGCGTCTCTTGGATAAGTAGACCTGGCAGAGCCCATTCTTCTCCAGGTCAAATCACAGCCGTTGTCTTCTAACTTGAAGGTTAAACTTTGTTGCGGACACGTGGCCGTTGACTCCATGTGAGTGACCCTAATAGGAAGCCTTCCGTTTAGCGATGCCGTGTCATCAGAGCACTGACTGAAATAAACAGCTATGGAGCCCTGTCTACCCGACTGTTCGATGTTTATTGACCCTACAAGTACCATTCATTCATCTTTCGACAGATCTTGTTTTCAATCTTGTTTCGTGTATCGGCACATTTCTTGACTGAAAAGCATGGTAGGGGATCCAGATTAGTCATTGATGACAAAACCATACTGTTGGATCACATGTTACCAGTAACAATCAGTCTTATCTAAATACATTTTTTAAAAAGTTAAATCGACACAAAAATCTACCTACTCGGTATCTAGTTGTACACTGAGTTAGTAGGCATTTACTTTATTTTTATGACGCAAAACATGTATTTTCTGTCCCAATGAGATCTTTTCATCGGATCTACAGTCAGTACTGATCGAGATGCTGTCCAATGACAAGCTGGAATACAGATCCAGAATAAAAGTGAATTGGCTTTTTCAAATGCCTCTCAGATGAAAGATATTCTACTTGGAAATATTTTTGCTTGCTAATTAATTTCACTATTTAGCTCAACATAATTATTTGAAAAAGACATTTTCGATGAAGAAGCACGTTAAATCGGCATATTGGTCGATTTTAACTGAGAGATATTTACAGTAAAATTTGATTATATGAAGCACAAATTTTGCACGGCTTGATTTGATTTGAAAAAAAAATCACTGTCGGTTCTTCGCCTATCGCCAAAAGAAATGTATCAAGTTTTTTTTATTGAATTTATTATTCACTATGATTTACAATAAATAATTAAAATTCTGTTATATTGGCTGTATTGAAAATGCAAAACTTTAAAAACCGTCATGACGTGTAAAGACACGATATTTGAAAAGTGACGAAACTGACATAGCGCAAAACAAACACTATAACCGATGAAAGCCGGATGTGCAGAGATATAAAGTTTTTATTTAGATTTTCACCGAAACAAGGGAGATGCTCTGAAATATAGAGAAAAATAATAAGAAAAAAGTCCTTAACAAACAACTTTGCTTGGCTTAACCAGACATGTGTGCGTGTGTGAATATATAATATCTAACCACTCATTTCCAATGTTTCACGTCTAATAAGGTAGCTATTCCCTGTTGCTGATAACTACTCAGGCAGATATGTTTCTTCACCCCCCCCCCACAGAATCAACCAATAGTTTGTATTGCAACACACTGAGAGTACTTTCATTCCAGTTTCTGGGAGAGACCGTACAATAAGGCGAGATCGGCAGATGAACAAGGCACGTACACTCAAACCCCCGGTCACATATGAGTACGGGTTAGTACAACAAAACGACGGCTACGCTGAAGTATACTTAATTTAAATCAGAGGGCTTATGTCAACTTCTTATATAGTACTTCCCAACGATTTCCCATCGGTAATATCAAGAAATCTCCTCCCCGTCAAATCGATCATGGTTGGATCCGAACTCAGATCACATTGTCGAATATAGGTCATTCTTGCCCAATATATTATACACGTTCTTATATGCTCAAATCATCTTAAATAAGCTCCCTGGTCAGATATGAACTTTCGTATTGATGTCAGGCATGTCATCCAACTCATTCAGAGATATTTGGATAACAATCATCTCTATACGACCGTTTTCTCATATCAATAGCTAAAATAGTTTCAAACAAATTAACCCTATAAATTCATTCTTGACGATTCACCCGCATAGGCTGGTGCTAAAAAATCAGTAACGTGTAACAAGTAACAAAACGACATCACTTAAACACTTTCAGTAGCAGTAACAAGAAAAGTTAGCGTATGCAGCGAGGAGAAAAAAATAAAGATATAATCAAGCT
The DNA here is from genome assembly GCA_903632075.3 of Acanthosepion pharaonis. NCBI lineage: Eukaryota > Metazoa > Mollusca > Cephalopoda > Sepiida > Sepiidae > Acanthosepion > Acanthosepion pharaonis. The sequence goes on from CAHIKZ030005603.1 coordinate 458,918, forward strand.
CTGTCTATATTACTGAGATGAGGTATTATGTACACTATTTACATTATTCGGACTATCCAAGCTGTTAACTTTCCACCCCAACCAAAAAAAAAAAAAAAGTAGATAAAACAAATAAAAATAAAAATTGAATGAAAACTCCCACCAGTATTGGGAAGAGCTATAGCGGCTCGAACTGAGGAATCGGAGAGCCGAGTTCGAATTCCCGTCGACTTCATTACATTCACTTACGTGCTAATACCATTGGGAAAGGTATGAATCCTCTTTTTCACTCCTGCCATCTATGGATAAATAGCAGGACAGACCGGATTCTCAGCCTTGAATGGCAACTAGTCTACCTCAGAAAGAAATGGCAACCTACTGCGGGAAAAAATCTGCCTCATCAGGCATGTATCGAAAGATATATGATTGCCTAAGCATGTATCACACATGGCGCATAACAGACTGATTGCCGTAACCGGGTTTATAAAGTGTGCTGCTTAGTCTGTAACCCTCTCCCTCAAGTGGTTCTTTATCTGCAGGGTGAAGGCATTATTGTAAAAATGACGTCCGTTAAATAAACAGTGTTGATTAGAAATGAACAATTAATCTTTAACGAGATTTTAACTCGTATTCTGCCTCTATCTAATATGAACAATGCCTTACGGAATGGCGATCCATTTCTAGGAGAAATATGGAAAAAATGAGAAAAATTATGGGAAAGGTATGAATTCTCTTCTTCTCCTCCCAGCTATGAGTAAATAGCAGGACAGACCGGGTTATATAGCCTTGAATGGCAACTGGTCTACCGCAGAAAGAAATGGCAACCTACTGCGGGAAAAAATCTGCCTCATCAGTCATGTATCGAAAGATACATGATCGTCTAAGAGTGTATCACGCATGGCACACAACTGTACTGACTTTAATAGTTATTGGACTTTGGAATTCTGTTTTTCTGAAAAACTGTTTTATTTTCAATCAAATTATACTGAATAGGTTTCCTGTATGGAAAAAATTTATTATTACACTGACTATACGAGCAAATTGAACATAAACTACCTAAGCAAATGTTCGAACCGGGTTCGTTGCTTCCATATCCCCTGTTGTTCATTGTTGAGTCAACTGTACACTTTGGCTGAAATACGAGGATCGCCTGGTCTATAGTTGGTCGGGTAGTGTTTGTATTCTGCTACACTTGCGTGACTACCAGCTATCTTTACTTATATCTGGGCCAGGCTATGAACTTTCCAGCCGAACCTCGTGTAGAAACAAAAAAAAAAGTTTCATATCAGGATCAAGTGAAACGTTTGTGGAGAACTTATGAAAATAAAATATAATTTGTTGTGACCAAGTAAATGGTTAAGTAATCACAAAAAACAGGTTTGCAAATATATCGTATATTAAACAGTAAGTACTCCAGAAGAGTATTACACGACTAGTGAGAGTGTATCGAATGAACTAGCGCTCAATCTATTTACCGTTCACTGTTCCCCGAACCTTCTCTCCTACTAAATTTACAGTAGGCGGAACGGTCTAACATAGACTCATAAGAGAGAGGTCACTACAACATAATAAAATAGAAGTTCGTACCTAATTATCAGTTGTCTGAAAGAACCTTTTTTTGTTGTTTCGTTTCTAGCCTGTAGATCATTTGAGCCAGGGTATCGCCCATTTATGAGAGAGAGAAGGAACACCTGGAAGCCATTTGGAACATCGTTAGTGCATATTTTTTTGAACAGTTTAACTTACTTTTGTATCATAAGAAAAATTACATCATTTTTATTGGTTCCTCGTCTACCGTTATGGCTATGTGTCGAAGAAAACTGATACGTATTTTTCATATATAAGGGTGTGCGGGAAGTGATGAAAATGGTTTTCAGAGGTTTCGTATGAATCGTGACAGGATTTTCTAAAGCTTTGAACTCTGTGATTTGCTATCGTAACATTTGTTCGTTTTTAAAGTCGTTTCTCTGATTTTCCTTTCAGTGGTTTTCTTGCATAATCAGTCACCTCGTGTGTCTTTCTCTACCGAAGTGTCACAACCCCAGCCACATTACATTAATTTATTTCTTTGTTTTATGTTACTTCGTCTCTAGTGACGAAGTAAGTCTCTAGTGATTTTTGTTTTTGTATATTTACTTTTTTGAGATCGACAATGATGGCGCGATACAAGGTTTACTAAAATTTACATCACGTCACTCACCGGTGAAATGAATAATCGAAATAAACAAATCAATAAAACAAAAAGAAAAATGACAAAAAGACCCCCCTCAAAAAAAAAAAAAAAAAAAAAAAAATTACGGACATTTTATTGAGAAATAATGTAAGCCTTTTAAGGATTGGAGATTTATAGCGACAGGTATACAACAATTTCTCTTTATTTATTGTAAGTAAAAAAAAATGTTTTAGTTTTTTTTTTCCCTTAACGCAAAATGTTTGCTTCTTAAGACAAAATATTTTAGTTTTCTGATTTTATAAGCAAAAACAATGTTTCGGGGGAGTTTACTTATGGGAAGACATATATTCAGATTGTTTTGTTTTTTTATTTATTCATCAAACAGTAAAGGGAAATAACTCCTCACATATTAAAAAAAAAAAGACATGTATGACCTTTGCTCTCAGATTGGTATCGTTCTTTAGTTTGGTTCTGTAAGTGTTTCTGCCAATATTGAGGCATCGATTTTTGTAAAGGAATACGTTTGTAAAATAATATTAAATCAATTTTGTATTTTTAAACTCGAGTTTTCCTTCCTTTATTTTAGGTTACTGAGTTTACTTTAAGTCTATTTTTTTTTTAGATCCTTGCTTCTTGCAATTTGTTTGAGCAAGTTACTCAGGTTTGAGAAAGATGGAAGAAAGGCAAGAACAATCGGACGAATAAAAATAAAAGAGAGAAGAAAAAAGAAAAAAAAATGGCAAAAAGTAACGAAAAGTTAGAAAGAAATCAGATAGAAAAAAAAGGGTTGGGAAAGAGAAAAATAGAAAAAAAAAGTAGAAATACAGAAGGAATTTATATATAAAATTCTGTGGCTAACGTTAGTTCGTCCGTTCATCACGCTGTATAAAATACGCATACGTTGAACGATTGAAAACAAATTTGGAGGGAAGTGCAACCAGGTAATCTATCAATATATAAAATTCTCTGACGTCCTTTAGTTTGTCTGTCCGTCACACCCTTTAAAATAGGCATACATTGACCGATCGTAACAAAATTTTGTAGAGAAGTACAAATAGATAAGGAAATACAAAGTCCATTTGGTTTTACTAGGGTGCGTAACTTAGTAAAATACATTTTCATTAATCCTTTTGGAAAAATTAAAAGTTTTTATTATTTAATATACAAAACAGTTCCACTATTAAAAAAACAAAAAAATTTAATGGTTAAAATAACAAATACTTATTTAATAAAAATGCAATATTATGTTTTGCATATGCTTTCTTTAAGTTTTTTTATATATTTACTTCTGGTAAAATATAATGCTCAGTAGCAGCACTGGAAATATAAGCAGTAGAGAGATTAGAGTTTGTAACTCTTGACAAAAAAATTCTAGTTCATCAAAATTTAAATAAGTATTTTTGTAAAGAGAATTTAAAAGATATTTGTCTTTAAATGATTTAAATGAGCAATGCAGAAAATATAGTTTTAAAGTGTGCTATATTTATGGGATAAAGTGCTCAATATCAGGTATCGAGCGTATGTAAATATAAATATAAAAGTGAACATTGAAGTCAACAGTCAGAGGCGACAAGCTGTTTCATGCTAGACGCAATCGTCAGGCCGATATATATATATATATATATATATATATATATATATATATATATATATATATATATATATATATGTGTGTGTGTGTTTGTGTGTGTGTGTGAAAAATATATAGAAAATAAGAAAGAACTCGTTAGGTAAATAATCCAAAGTTCTTTAGTATTTTTTGTTATTATTTAAAAAAAATAGTGCTCGATACAAAGCAGAGCATAAATATAATTATTTATTTAAAAATATGATTATAACACGCTACATAACAATCATGTTTCAAAACAAGAGCCGAAAATTTCAATATACTATATATTGAAGTTTTCGGCTCTTTTTTGAAACATGAGACCTCTTATGTAGCGTGTTATAATCATATTTTTTAATTAATATATATATATATATATATATATATATATATAATTCTGTTATAATGCACAGTAGTAGCACTGTAAATATAAACACAGTAGGGAGAGTTTCAAATTGAGTTCTTCCTTATCCGGTGTTTTCCTTCATTCCACAAACACTGATGACTATTGCTTTCCTGCCATACATGATTGGCTATGACCGATTTCATTGTCACACATATCACTATAGCTTTTTTCGATGTTCCTCCAGCCTTACTTTTAGGGAGTGGCTTCTTTCACCGTTATATCCTTCATATAAATAGTGTAAATATTAATAATTAAATTTAGCATTTTTTAATATAATAATATAAGAAAAAAAAATATAATAGAACTAATATTTTCTAATCTGTGTATAAATTTCTGTGACTTCCGTTAGCCTGTCCATCCGTCACAACCTCTAAAGAAGCCATACAATTGACCAGTTGGTTCTATTAGGGTGCATAGCTTAGTACAATAAATTTTCATTTTGGAAAAATTAAAAGTTTTTTATTTAACATACATGATACTTCCACTATTTAAAACAAAAGTTAATGATTAAAATAAAAATACTTATTTAATAAAAATTCAGTATCTTTTGCATATCTTTTCTTTAAGTTTATATATATATATATATATATATATATATATATATATATATATATATTTATATATATATATATATATATATATATATATATATATATATATATATATATATATATATATATATATATTATATATATATATATATATATATATATATATATATATATATATATATATATATATATATATATATATATCATCCTGGTAAAATATAATGCACAGTAGTTGTACTGAAAATATAAACACTATAAGGAGAGTAGAGTTTGTAAATCTCGACAAAAAATGTTGGTGATAACTTCAACAATACTAAATACTGTGAGGATTCCAACACCCGTTAGCATGTTGCAAAATAATTCTACTGCTATACAAAGGACGGCCCGGCTATAAGAAATAAAAAAGATTGAACAAGAAGGAAAGAGAGAAAAATTCGAGAGATCGCTGGAAAGATCTTGGCCCGACCGACTTCCCAAAATCTGAACTAAGGATTAAAATTCAGATTATTTTTTGTAAGGGCGTCTTCATAATGATTATTAGAGATTCGGGTGCAACTCAATAATTTAAGGACTCTCTCTGGCTGATTCTGAGTAGTGGATCTGTTTAAATTCTCAGCAGAGTTACTGAGTTGAGAAAGCGGAACGAGCCGAGAATTTTTAGCACTTGTTGTCCCTGACTTTTGTAAATCATCATCATCATCATCATCATCATCATCATCATCATCTCCTTGACTTTTGTAATCGTAGGGAAGATCTGAATGCAGATTGAATCTCCCCCACAACGGTCTATCAGCAGCAGCCGTCAGCAATTCAGGTACAGTCATACCTGTCCATTGTTTGGCTTTGGTGTTTAGTTTGGTTTGGTTTGTTTTACGGTATATCAGCCTCAATGGGTTATTTAATGCCGACAAAATTTTTATTTTTTTAAAAATGTATAGCTGATAATACTATTTTTTCCAAAAAATTTATTGATGGTAATAATGTATTGTTGGTAATAATTTTTTCCTTCAAAAATTTATTGCTGGTAATAATTTTTTTACAAAGTATTTCTGGTATTAAAACCTATTTTTACGTTTTCATAGTGTTTTGGGCCCAGTTTGGGGGTTAACTATTTGTCCATAGCTGGGACTCTAACAGGTCCTACTATCACGGGTGAGGGTGGGCCTGGGAACACCAGTAATTAAGATGTGGTTCCACGCTTCTGAAAATCTCCTGATCAGAGGCCTTGCTGTTGGACGTAGTTTATCGTCTTACCAAGGACGCGGATGTCGTTTATCGTCGTACCCAGGACGCGGATGTCATTTATCGTCATACCCAGGACGCAGATGTCGTTTATCGTCATACTCAGGACGCGAATATCGTTTATCGTCATACCAAGGACGCGAATATCGTTTATCGTCATATCCAGAACGCGGATGTCGTTTATCGTCATACCTAGGAGGCCATTGTTTGGCATTGTTCAACCAGTTTTTGTGTTGGCGGCCTCTCGTATGTCCACCTTCAACAGTGTCTTGCATGATGGTCTTCCACAGGCTGTCGTGCTTTGTAACTTTGTCCAAACTACACCATTTTTCTCCGTTTTGGCTAGAAGAGGTTCCTGGTGGTCCACAAAACTTTCAACACTTTCCAGCAGAAATTCATTGGTTTTATGTTCCCAGTTTTCTTTTGATTTTTGGAAATTGGGAGCGCCTTATTACTTACAGTACCTGTCTGAGATTCTGAGAAGAAGGTCGGGCTAAGAAGTTTTCAGCACCTTTTGGTAAGGAATTAGAGTTGTGTGTCAGGTTAAACACTTTTCGACATCCTCTGATACTGATGTTTGGTAATGGATCTGAGTTATAACCTTTAAGCATCTCTTGGTACTGATTTTAAGAAGCAACCAGCGCCCCCCCTGTATTATTAGCGAAAGAGGTAGAATGGAAAAAGAAAAATAATATAAAATTAAAATCAGAAAATAGATAAGAGGAGGATAGAGAATAACGATAGGAGGGGAAAAGGAAGTCGATAAAGTAAAAAGAAAAACTTTAAGAGCAAAAGTGAGGGATGAAGAAAGGAGAAGAAACAGACAATAACAGAGAGAAAGAGAGAGAGAGAGAGAGAAGAAGAAGAAGAAGAAGAAGAAGAAGAAGAAGAAGAAGAAGAAGATTGGTTAAAGGCCAAACATCATTGTTAAGGATTTTTTGTATATTTTTCTATACACTGGTACCGTTTATCGGTCAGTGGAACAGTTATTTGAGTTTAAACAAAGATTAAGAACTCTGCCTAAAACATTGAAGGTCAAAACCGATGAAAAGGTCCAAGTTGGCTATTGATTCTCAGAAGGCAGCAGTAACACATTCTATTTACAATCCTGCGCTTAGCAAACAGGCAAAATCAACTGTGATTAGCTCAGTCCCAATGCACACCACACCTATAAAAATAGTATGTATCTGTCCCTCTCTCTCTCTCTCTCCATATATATATATATATATATATATATATATATATATATATATATATATATATGAACAAGGTGCGATGGAGAAATTGTGGTCTAAATTATGCAAAAAAGAAAAATAAGACTGGCATATCATTTTAACAGATATATTTATCAAAATTACACAAATATATCATGAAATAGTAAAGAGAAAATTTATTCAATAACATCGCCATTGGCTTCAATCACAGACTCCAGACGACTTCGGAATCTTCTGCTAATCTTCTGGAAGGTCTCGTCGTTGAAGTTGGTGAATGCTGCCATAATCCTTGCCTTCAGTTCATCTTTGGTGTTACAAGGAGCTTTATTGGTCTTTCGCTCAACTGCGCACCACACATAATAATCAAGGGGGTTGCAATCTGGGAAGTTAGGTGGCCAGATGTAAGGGGTCATATGGTCACAGAAATTGTCTGACAACCATGACTGGCTTCTCCTGCTTGTGTGGCATCGTGCAGAGTCCTGTTGTCAGACAAAGTGTCTTTCAGCAGCCACCCTCTCGGTCCAGAGCAGCACTACCTTCTTAAAGCAATCGATGTAGGCATCTGTGCTGAGTCTGAGGCCCTCACCAACAAATTTAGGAATTCTGTCCTTATCAGAACGATCAGAGTGAGTATTCTGAACTGCCGTAATTTCGTAATCACCATTAGACACATCCAACCTTTTCCAAATCCTGTGCACTATACTTAGATTGACACCAAAAGACTATGAAATGTTCGGATTGAAGCTTTCGGTGCGAATGCCAAGCAGTACAGCATGTTGTTTCCAAATCTCTAGCAGCGTTTCATGGTGCTCTTTTTCTTGCAGATGGTGCCCAAATGATCCTACTATACTGCGCAGTCGACAAAATCTAATACAAACAACACGCACGCGCGAAATTAAAAATATAAAATGATGACAATTTACTCATCGCACCCTGTATGACATTAAATGTTATACAATGTTGGTTTTTTTTCAAAACTCATATTGACAGAGAAGAGTTATTGTGTATGCTTAAGTTGCTTGTGTTAAATCTAGTATAATATATAATTAGTTTTATTTTTTTACTGGGATCAGTGGGGAATATATTAGCACGAATGAGTTTTTTTTATGATTTTTTAATCTTGTTTATAGTCAGAATGCATTTGATTACGGTAGGTTGATATGTTTAGGCTTATTTGAGGAAGTATTATGTTATTTTTTGTTTATGTTAATATTTCTAATGACTCGTTTAATTTGCTCATCAACGATGCAATTAGGAAAATCATTAACAATGAGAGTTTGTTTAATGTTTTTTTTTAATTCGGTGTAGAAATTTTTTTGTGCAGGAATTAAATTTTGAACGGTGTATCATATATATATATATATATATATATATATATATATATATATATATATATATATACCTGTTGTAGAAACCTGTTGTATCGTGAAATGGGTGAGTCGATACACACATAAAAAGTAGTAGTAATTTATTAAATAATATCGTACTAAAAATCTCCGGAAATAACAGTTAATTGTGAAATTCACTTCAGTTCTGTTCAACTTTGGTATTTACCCGAAGCATCCCCGGGATGTGGCACAAGTCCGGTTTTTTTAACGTGAGGAATTCCGGGCGCCTACGCTCAAGCAAAATTGCAAAAATACGTAAACCCCGCATACAAGGTGTCGGGTGGCTACCTTCCTCCTCAGACGAGACTGCCTTTCAGCATAGTCTCGTCTGGGTTCCTCTCTGTCGACAAGAGGTTCTGTCCAACTTGGGTATTTACCCAAGTCATCCACACTGGCCGGGATGTGGCACAAGGCTGGCTTTTAACGTGGGGCGTTCCGAGGCCGTAAGCTCGGGGAAAAATATCCCGTAAACCCTGTATACACAGAGTGGGGATTGTCTACCTCCCCAAACGAGACTGTACCCATCGGCATGGACTCGTCTGGCTTCCGCCTTGCCAAAGGCAGAGTTTTCGAGAAAACAGACTCGAGCCTGGAAGCGGACTATATTCTCCGTTCTGTTCAACTTCGTTATTTATCCGAAGCCTCTCCACAAGGCGGGATGTGGCACAAGGCAGTGTTTTAACGTGGAGCATTCCGAGCCCGTAGTCTCGGGCAAAATTTCCCCGTAGACCCTGTATACACGGGGTCACGTTTGTTTACCTCCCCAGACGAGACTCTGCTTTTCGGCATAGCTTCGTCTGGGTTCCTCTCTGTTTGGAGGCAGGAAGGACGACAAGAATTTCTGCTCATATTCGGGATTCACCCGAGGCCTCCCTACAAGGCGGGATGTGGCACAAGGTCGGTTTTTAACGTGAGGTGTTCCGAGCTCGTAGGCCTTGACAAAAAATTCCTGTAGAAACTATACATTGGGGTCGGGTTTGTCTACTTGCTCAGACGAGACTTTGCCTTTCGGCATAGCTTCGTCTGGGTTCCTCTCTGTCCGGAGGCACGGAGGTTGACAAGAATTTCTGTTCTGATACGAGCCTGGCAGTAGACTATAATATTCAGTTCTGTTCAACTTCGGTTTTTACCAGAAGCCTCACCACAAAGCGGGATGTGGCACAAGACCAGTTGTTAACGTGGAGCATTCCGAGCGCGTACTCTGACTGGATTAATGATTTCCTCTTTCCTAGCTGTACACTTGATATTTACCCTACTCAATGTATGGGAAATTGCGTGAAAAATAAATATATATATTATACTAATCTTCATCTGCTAAGGCTGATAATAGATAAAACAGCCATTTTATTGCTAATGCCTGGGGGATAAGCGTAATACTAGAAACCTCCATGTACTTAGGACCAGTGACTCACACTGGGCAAATTAGGCGACCGCCTAGGAAAATAATTCTTATTAAACTGAAATTCTTAATTTTTGTCAGTTGTCTTGCAGCCATACGAATAATCCATTGTAATTTTGTTTTAACTTAACAAAACTAACTTAGCGAGTTGAATTGAGTGCACATTGTAGCGATGACCCATGGCATTTAGCACTCTGTCGCCATAACCCATTCATCCAATCTATTTTCTGACAAACATACGAGCTATCACATTCGTAGCGACACTCGACACAAAGAGATAACTATGGCAGGAAAAATCTCTCTTTTTCTTCGGTGCATCCACAATATCGGCAACATATACCCGACAAAATAAGCTTATTGTTCTTTAATATTTTTCGTGTATATATTTTTGTATGATCAATACAATAGCATTGAGAAATATGACTGCACTTACGAGAAATGTCTGAATTATTATTTATTTCGCCGTGTCGAAGAACTCCACAGAAACTAACTTCGTCGTCAGCGGTTTTGTCGTATCTCTATTCGAACAATAAACGGATCTGATTTTACGAGATGAACATTTAACACAATGATACAGCACATGATATTGCGTAAAAAAACAAAAAAACAAAAAACGAAACAAAAAAAAACGAAACAAAAAAAAAACGAAACAAAAAAAAAACGAAACAAAAAAAATACTTATGCATTGAGGTCTTCTGCTTTTTTAAGCCATATCCATTAGGATATAGTATCTTAATTCCAAATGTAAGAAATATTTTACACTGTTTAATGAAAATAAACATTGAGCGCCCTTTGCGAGTCATTTTTAACATTTAATATTTAAAATTGCATATTGTGATAATAGGACTTACTTGGATTATACCAACGGATTACTATATATATATATATATATATATATATATATATATATATATATATATATATATATTACATAAAAGAAATAATCATACACAGATTCAATCAGCAATATTAATGCGATTGAACGCGAAATCACTTAATATTGCTGATTGATTCTATGTATGATTATTTCTTTATATATAAAATATATGCTACCTAATAATATATATATATATATATATATATATATTGATAATATTAGTGGTTAATATACACATACATATATCTAAAACACAAATATATATACAAACGTACACATTCATACATACATACATACATACATACATACATATATATATATATATATATATATATATATATATATATATATATATATATATATATGTGTATGTGTGTGTGTGTGTGTGTGTGTGTGTGTGTGTGTAAAAAATTCCAAGAGGAGAGAATCTAAGTAGAACTCAATGTCCAGGACAGAGTAAGGATATAATAAAAAAGGCTTAAACATTATATTATAGTGATTACTTGTTGACTCTTTGTAAAATAATTGATATCCTGTATCATATTTCGATGAACTTTCTTTTAATGAAGAAGGGTTTAATTCAGTGTAATTTTTCAAAAATGTCACGCCCTCCCACCAAAAACTTTCTAAAATCGTATATAAGTATAGTAGTACTATGACGTTCTGGACACTTCTAGAACTTTATGAATCATTTAGAACTTCCTGATGCCTTCTAGAACTTTATGGGACCTTTTGGAGTTTGTATGTTATGCTACAGCTATAAACATGTAAAGGTGTTGAAAATGCATGAGTACTAACCAATTACATTATTGGCAAATGGAAAAATAAAGATTCTGAAATATTTTCATTTTTACCCTTGATAAGTATAAGGTAAAATCAAATTGTCAATTTGGTGGGGTGAACGTTTTCAAGAAGTAACACAAATCAGTGTCTTTTTTCATTACTTTTGAACAAAAGTTCATTGATTTATGACACAGGAATATAGGTTTCGAAAAATTTATAACACTATATATATATATATATATATATATATATATATATATATATATATATATATATATATATATGCTTCGTTGAGTGTTTTTTTGTTTTTTTCTATATGTACACGTGTCTATATATTCAGGCCGGTAAATGTTGTTTAATACTGTTTATTATAAACAGAGCATTTACTCAAATATTTGTATGTATAAAAAGAATGTATAAACATAAAAATGTCTTCAAATAATTGTCGGACTTTGTCCATTTCATAATGTGTGACGTCATTTGTTTACATTTGATACACCATGAGCAGATATGAATGTACGTGAGAGATTCATGGAAGATTGAAGTTTAAATACAGTAAATTCGACCTTGCTACTCTGTGGCCAAATCGGTAAAGGCATGTCAAGCTAAATGACGGTTCCGTATAGGATACAGGTTCGAATCCTGTCGGAGGACGAATATTTTCTTTGAAAATTTCTCGGACAATCAGGCCGGTAAATGTTGTTTCATGCTGTTTATTATAAACAGAGCATTTACTCAAATATTTGTATCTATAAATAGAATGTATAAACATAACAATGTCTTAAAATAATTGTCGGACTTTGTCCATTTCATAATGTATATATATAACACAATAATACATACAGTAAAAAAGGACCTTCTGATATTAGAGGCCATCTGCATTAAAACGAAGCAACCTACACTCAACAAAATTATGTTTCAAACTAGTCACAACACATTAGGTTGCACCTAGACGTTGGTTCTGTTGTAATACTTCGGTCTATCGCGTGGTATAACGTTAAAGAACCACTTCTTGAATTTACAATCTGCGTCTGCTATTCCGCGACCGTTATCGTCGCATTGCAATTTTCTATGTCAAAATAACAAAATATCATCTTTGACGGTGGATATCTTTGTTTCATGCCTGTATAACCACTCTGAGGATGGTTCATGTGACCGAAGGCTTAGAATCAATTTAAGAAAGAATATACAAATTTTGAACAATTTTTGTCTTTATTTTCACCAGAAATTAAAGCAAACATTCGAACAACAGAACGGCTCATGATCAGACATAATATACATTCATTGTCTGTCATATTTAATAATATATGTTTAAACACACACACACACACACACACACACACACACACACACACACACACACACATATATATATATATATATATATATATAATACAAGCCTTTGTAGAAATGAACAAAGGAACCGGAGAGTTCCATAAGATTTATACGAGACTGATTGATTTATTGCTTTTACTTGTGAATCAATTAATGGGAAATTTCAACGATCCCCATCATGTTACTCGTGTTACACGTCGGCTGCGTTTAATTCGTTTTATCGCATTGATTACCAATACAACCGTTTTTCTCAAGACAAGCGACGTTTGTACAAAGATATGCAATTTTTATATTTTTGTTATACTTGTAATTTTTGTAAACATAACTTGACAGACATACTATCGAAATATTGTTAAACATTCCTAAACATTGTTGAACATTGTGTCTTTTGGTCTTGGAAAATGTCATTCACAGGACAGATCGAAGGCAAAAGGGACAAAGGAAAACAACGCATAACCTACCTAGACGGCATGAGTAAATCGATGGCGTAGCAAAGTTTAACAAAATACAAAATGTATTCATAGCTACAAAGGAGTGAGAAATGGTGGAGAGCTATGATCGTGGATGATCATTTTCACCCGCGAATTTTAAATTTCTCAAACTGTTTCTGTTGTCAGTTTGTTGAAGAGGACTGGGTAGCTGGAGAAAGAAAGAAAGAAAGAAAGAAAGAAAGACAGAAAAAAGAAAGAAATAAGGAAAAACCGTAGAGGTAGTAAAGGAAAACATATTTTAATGTAAAATTAGTGATGATCAGAGGGGACAGAGAGAGGAAAGGACAGAAGATGGCATAGTCACAGGAAGTAATGTAGGATATGATATCGTGGAGGTAGGAAAGTGGGCAGGGAGAGAAGCTGACTATATATTTATATATATATATATATATATATATATATATATATATATATATATAGCCAGCCATAAAAATTGTAAATTACTATGTGTGTGTGCGTATGTATATATATATATATATATATATATATATATATATATATGTGTGTGTGTGTGTGTGTGTGTGTGTGTGTGTGTAGTGTTTGAGTATCGACACGCACGAACACGAAATACGCTCACAAACCGTCGCATTTTCTTTTCAGTATCATCGCGTATTATCCTTAAAACCTTTCAAATCGATACGAGTTCTGCTGCAGTTCATAAAGATTATAACCGATTCGGATTTGAAAAAAAAAAAAGTAACCCAAAAATATCTTCGGTTTTCTCAGACTTTTCCCCGTATTTGATGATGAGCAGATTCCGAAAAAAACAATTCCATCCAACTAAAACAAACTTTGACTAAATTTAACTATTTGAAAACAGTAGTCATAGAATTCCAAATAGTAACATGTCTAAAAAAAAAGTTTTTTTTAGTTGAATAAGATTTTCAAGAATATTCAGTCGTTTTTTATTTCTTAAAAGTCATTGAAATAAGTAACATCAGAAATCTTCGTATACCCAGACTGTATTTTTGACTGTAATGTATTTTAACATAGAGTAAGGTATGAAATATGCTGTCATTTTTGACGGCATGGGTAAACTACAGTATACACAACATAAGTGGAACCTTCGTGGTAATTAAAATTTGTCCCACTTGGCGGGTGTCTCTCTTAAGATGAGCTCCACATTAGGGAAATTTGTGTGCTTCAAAAAAGAAAAAAATCCCATTTACCGAATATTAGAATGCATGAAAAGACACCCTTAGATTCAATATAGCCACGTAGTTTTAATGTTTATGGCCAGCAACTAAAAGAATGATTAGCTAAAAGAACCAAAGGATATTTTTTTAAATATTTCACCCGAAGCAAGGCGGGAGTTCCACTAGGATGAAAGGGTTTACAAAGAGTGGGAGCAAGAGTAAAGATAGAGGAAAGGATTAAGAGAAGGGCGGGAGGTATAGATGAAGGCATCTGGAGATGTCGATTGACATTGGATTTGAGTATTTGAAGATTATAGCTATCAGGGAAGCAAATAAGAGGAAGGGAGTTCCACAGACGGGAAGTGCGAGACATGAAACTAAAGTAGAAGTGATGTTTACATTTAACCGTTTCGAGAGTGAAAGGGTGGGACTGAGATGCCAACCTAGTAGCACGTCTAAAATAAAAATATAAATATAATACCGAATTTGTTTCTTTTCATCTTTTATCGTTTCTTTTAAATAAAAATCTTGAAAAGTCTTTAAACAAGGCAATGGGTTATGATTCTAGGGGTAGGAAACAATGTAGTAGTATTTGGAAGGGAGTCAAAAAAGAAAAAAAAAGTTACATTTTTTTTATTAGTAATAAAAACAATTATGAATTATTATATTTATCATCAAGTAATATCATATTGGTTTGTCCTGAAATTAATGTCGTATTTTTGGAAAGTGAAGATAATCTGATTGAATGTATCGAAAGTGAAATTCATTTGTTAAAAACATAATCGTCATTTTAAGTAAAAAAATGTCCACTGTGAAAGGAATTTTTTCATTTCACGTTCAAAAAAACCTTGGATTCAGGATGAAAAGAAATTGATCTATTTCTTATTTTACATGCTTTTCTCCGAAGAGAAATTTTCCTCCTTCACTTTCTCCCCCTCCTGTAGACTCATTTGTGGAGTAAAAGGCCACACTCTCACCACGGAAGATTGTCCTGATTCGGTTTCAGTATCAAGCAATGTTTTTATGTGGTCGCGTTGCCAGTCCCAGTCCCAGGTTTTGAATTCAAAGTCTTCCTTTAACAAGACTGGTTGACAAACAAGGCTATAGAGTCCAGTCTGCCCTGCTTTTTTTTTAGTAAAATTCATATGAGTTGCCAGCCCCATGTTTAACCGGTTTTGAATTTATAATCTTCCTTTAACAAGACTGTTTGACAAACAAGACTATAGAGTTCAGCCTACCCTGCTCTTTAAGCCACAACTTTTTCAAGAAAATCTATTGGAAACTGAATGTAAAGTACACGGGCTGGAATTTGAATTCGGCTCGCGATTCCACTCTTCGCATATTTCCTGCAATTGATGGAGCAAACTTGAAATACAACGAAATGCTTCACTGTATTGTCTCTCATACAACTTTGTGTAAGTGCTCAAAAAATCATTTAGACCTTTCAAAATTAGTCATACATTTCTGCAGCCACAACTTTTTTGGAAAAATTTTGATCGTTTCTAGACACGAAATATAACCGACTTCAATGTCGAAGGTCAAAATTCATCGTCTATTAAAACTGTAGTCTGTCTATGGAGCCTAGGGCCACAACTTCCCCACGGAAGGTGCTACTGCTAAAGTTTCCATAGAAATTAGATTTTAAAGCATGGAATTGCTGGCTCTACGCTCAACAGGTTTTAAATTCACAATTTTCATTGCCAAGAGAGCTCAGTCGGCCTTGCTGTTGTCATTCTGACTGACTTTGTCAACCCTGCTATTAAGATCTAGCTGGCGGGGTGCAGAGAAAGATTCGTATTTTTCCTAAAGTGTATTTGTACAAAAGCGAAGGTAGAATTTGAACTCGGCATGCCGTACGCGTTTTCAGAACCTATAACCATTTATTCTTGCAAGTGCCGCTTATTTCCAAAACGCGAAAAGACACTGGGAGAAAGTTTTAGAAAGATATCTTGATCACATTGCGAGTATATGTTGCTCTGTTCACCCTCTTTGAAGTGTTAGTTCCCAAATAAATAGGGTTCCTTTATCTTTTTCTTTCAGTGTTAATTTAGACTACCACTGATTAGCGTATACGACGAGAGAGCAATCGTCAGCATTATTATTCCACCCGACGCTTTCTCTTGTAACAAAATCGATCAAAATCTTCGTATCTAACAAACATATTGACGATGAAAATAATTTTCTGCAGTTTGTTAGTTCAATCGAACTTCAGTCAGAAACCTTCAGCAGAAATATATGTATCATTTGTCTGCGGGAAATGCAATCGGAGACTTAGGCGGTCATATTGAAATGGATCGAATGCATTCAACCTAATTAAAAGTCAAGGACACCCTACGCTACATCCTTGATTGGGAACGGAGAAACTCTTAATGTTATTCAAGCATTCCTTATACAGGAGAAAAGCACACTCACTGAGGCAGGAACAAAAAGAGTTGTTTCAAATAATCGATTGATATTTCCTCTCGGAACTTTAGATGAAGTATAATAATTTTTGCTTTTATCTTTATTTCTTTTAAAATCTTAAATCGATTGTTTTTTTGCTTTTGTAGCGCATGGAAACCTCGTGAAGAATTTCCACACAAAAAAAAAAATATTGACGATGCCACAAATTTAGGACAATTTTTCAGTATTTAGCAAGCACGGTTTATAAAAGCAGTGAAAGATTATATTCCTGTAAACTTAAGACGCTTTCTTTATAATGAAGCAAATGGAAATTGCTTTAAGTCATAATATTAAATGATTGTAATGGAACGACCATTAAATCATTGTAAAGAAACGACCATTAAATCATTGCAATGAAACGACTATTAAATCATTGTAAAGAAACGACCATTAAATTATTGTAATGAAACGACTATTAAATGATTGTAAAGAAACGACCATTAAATTAATGTAATGAAACGACTATTAAATAAAGAAACGACCATTAAATAATTGTAAACTATTAAATCGAAACGACGATTAAATTATTGTAATGAAACGACTATTAAATCATTGTAAAGAAACGACCATTAAATTATTGTAATGAAACGACTATTAAATCATTGTAAAGAAACGACGATTAAATTATTGTAATGAAACGACTATTAAATCATTGTAAAGAAACGACCATTAAATTATTATAATGAAACGGCTATTAAATCATTGCAAAGAAACGACCATTAAATCATTGCAATGAAACGACTATTAAATCATTGTAAAGAAACGACTATTATCTATAAAACTCAATGGAGCTTTTATTAAAGCAATCTATGCAGACGTGAGTGGATCAAGATCGATTCATGACACACACTTTTTGTAAATATTTATCTGAAACCTTCCCTGCATTTTCCTTCACATGAAAAAAAAAACATGATAAAAATACTATCATTATGATTATACTGCGGACTTGCAGATATACCAACGGGTATATACAGGGCTGGTTAAAGTGTCTCGTCCTTCCACTGAATCCGGTCGTAGGGCTCTGGTGTAGTACGCGCCGGCCGTGGGTATACATACATATATATATATATATATATATATATATATATATATATATATATATATATATATATGTGTGTGTGTGTGTGAAAAGTGTATATAAATATAAATAAATATAAGTATGTGTAATTATTTATATATTATATGCGCGGTAGTTTGTCTGACGATCGCTAAAGCGTGAAACCCAGGGTCACAAACTCACATCTATCCAAAAATATAAATATATATATATATATATATATATATATATATATATATATATTCTGTGTATTTAGGGAGCAAATGTTTTTTTAAGGAAAATACCACCATTGAACAAGAGTGGTTTTCCTTCCTAACCTTTTGTTTGAAGTGGTGTGTAACATCAACATCTTTATTATATCATTATTTTCTCTTGGAATTACATGTGATAATCATTTTAATTTTTGTTCTTGTTGAAAGTCGTCACGTGAGGTTGTTTCTGTTATTTGAGATGGTTATTGTTTGCTGGCAATTCTGTGGCCCTCAGTTCACGAAGTTCGATTAAAAACGGTCCTCACTTAGGGCTATGGTCTTCATTCGCTCGAAGTCATTTTTATTCATGATGTCATGCATGACGCCCAGCTTGTTCAGTAGATGTCTAAAGTATCATCTTTATATAACCGTTTTCTCAGATCAATAATTAAAAATGGGTTCGAGCGAATGAAATCTGTAGGTCCTAGAGAAGGACATTCTTCTTCGAATCTAGTGGACTGGCGCTAAAATAATAAAAGGACGCTGCCAAATAACAAAAACCACATCATTTGTAAACTTTCAACAGCAGTAACAACTAAATTGTATAGCATATGTAACTGGGAGATAAAATAATAACATAATCATGGTATTGACTTACCACACTACTTTAAAGAAAAGGTTTGGAAGAAGACATTTATCAATAGTAGAACTGTGAAAACAATGGAATTGAGAAATCTATTTTGCTGAAAAAAACTTAATACTGAGATTTTATAAATGTCAACCGAAATGCTGTTAGGTCCATGAATACCGAATGTTTCCTTATAAGGAAACGGATAATTTAACCATTACCGCTACCATTAGAATCGATAAATGATTGATTCGTTTTTTACGGTTTCAACAGTTTGCAAGTTATTTAAAGCCAGAAAATACGTTTAGATTGTAACAATTTTTTTCCGATAATAATGGGTTTAGGGATACAAGTCTTACTAGTTAACCCGTAGCCAGAGAGAGAAGAGGTGAATTCATGCCTTTGCCAAGGGTATTTGCGCGTAAGTAAATATAACGAGCCCAACAGGAATTGGAACTCTGCTCTCCGATTAACATTTTCTAGCCATTATCCATTGCACCACCTGCACATCCAAGCTTATAGCACCTAGTATTCCTAAGTGGTCCACTCATCGAGAAACTGACCAAGTTCGACGTTGTTTAATTTTGTTAATTTCAACGTGATATGACAATAAGCCCATAAGAACAGATATTTATTTATTTTCAGATTTAATGGGATTCCTTTCAACTAATTTGAAACAATTTTGAAATATTTGGGCACCTCTAGTTGGAATGGGTCTTATAAATTCGACAGCTCCTCTTCAAGGGAATTCGTTTAGATTTTTATGCATCTTTTTTTTAGATTCACATTCATTAAAGAATAATTGAAGTGTTTCATGTTTTACACTAAAAAAATCATGTAAAGAAATCTTCCTCGAAAAAAGAAATTGTTAGGACGAATTAATAGCTTAATCTCGTCCTGGAGGTCTGGAAAAAAACACAAAAAACAAACAAACAAAACAATGGTGGAGGGTTCAATAAATGGTGTTGTTGAAAAAGGATTCAAAACAGGTCTTTCGGACAAGATGTCGAAGAATTAAGACGTAATCGTAATGTCGAATGTCCAACAATGAAATAATATAGTTTTAAAAAAATATCAGAAAAATAAGGTCTTAAAATGCGTTAATGAAATCAAAAATATTTCCATAATACCCATTTTTTTTTCGTTTTCTTGACTTGTACCCTTAATAAATGAGTAGGAATTCTAATATGCTCCAGGGGTTTAACCCTTTCGAGTCCCCTGGGACATGTGTCCCACAGATGTTTTCAACACATTTTGCGGGCCTTAATTGCACCTAAAACGCAATGATATGCGATAAAACTAACATTTATATGCCCAACAGTTATTGCATCATCATTTCGCTTTAGTGAGAATCCTACCAAACGCACAGTGTTCACATGAGAGTCGAAGAACGAGGAGTGTTTTAAATTGTTTCGCCATTCCAATGCAAGTGCATTGTCTGTTCACAGCAAGTGTTACATTTATATATGTATTTTTATGTATAGATGATTTTATTTCATTCAATTCACTTTTAATCTGGTAGAGAAATGAGACACTCATAGTCACAGTTTTGTTTATTATGAATAAAATGAATAAAAATATTAATAAGTCTTTAGTTGTTGATATTAGAAATGGTATGAGCAGTTATTTCATTGAAATTGGAGTTGACATGTTTCATCTATTATTCACCATATTAACTCTAAAAGGAAATTGTTAATTATTTCTAGGAGAATTTGTAAATAGAATGGAAGGAAAAAAAATAGTATTTTGTCATTTTATATCTGTTAAATGAAACTGATATTTCTTATTTGGTAACTTGTCCAAGATTGTTTAAGATTGTTTATTCTTTGGAGTTCATTAAAGCATCAGCTGCAACTTCCTGATTATAATCTTTATTTTGTAAATAAATTAAACTCTGTCTAAAAAAATTCTATAAAAGCACTTGATTTATTTGATTGTTTTATGTATGGCTATAGAAAATATGTTTTATCTAATAGTATTTATATTTATTATCCTAATATACACACAAATAATAGTATTATTAGCCGACATTATAGGTAACTCTTGAATTAATTATATTTCCAGATGTAAGATGAATTGTATGACTGAAGATGAAATAAGTAAGATGGTGCAAATAATGAATGAAGATTTCAGTGATGATTCATTTGTGGATCCAAATTAGGTAGAAGAAAGTGACACTGAAACTCATAGTATTTTTTTACAGCCCTGTTTATCATGGTGTCATGGAACACATGTATCCCAGCAGCCTTGGACCAAAATGTCTGCTGGGACACCAGTGTCCCATTGCTATATTTATAGTATTATAATATTATTTTTCTAAGTGAAAGTCATCTAGATATGGATACTGAAGCGAACAATAATATTTTTGCCGTATACACCAATTACGCGAATATGGACTTGAAATGATTAAGGTATCTGTTTATTTATCGATCTTTCTCGAATACTTTTAGAAAAAGGCAGACATCCGTCTCTTCTCCTCCCCCTTTCATCTTTTAGCAAGACCTCGAAGAAATAAAAGTAAAAATGATTATCCATCAATGTTTGAATCCAGGTAAAAAAAGTTATACGTAAAAAAAAAGTCACAGGAAAAAAACACGGGAAAAAAAGAAACGGGACAATATCAGCATTGTGACATTTTTTTTTATCCATAACCCTAACCCTAGTATCCATAACATTAACCCTGAAGACCAGCTTGAATAATAGACATACCAGATCTCTACGCTGTTGTGGATCAATGATACTTGAACTTAGTTAAAATATTTTTTGTGAAAAATAATTTTTACGCCTCCTCCTGCCATGGAAATTATTGACAGCAATAAGTGTGGTTCAAAAATCTGCTACAATTGGCTTCATTCATGTATACGAAACACGTCACTCGCAAAAACTAAGTTGTGACTTTTTTCGCTGTTATTTTTCCTAGCGAAAATGGTGACTTTTTCTGTGACTTTTTTGTTAATTTCTTCTGAATTTTCCCGTGACTTTTTCTGTGACCATATTCTGTGACGTTTTTCTTCTTTCTGTGACCATGTTCTGTCACGTTTCTTCTGTGACTTTTTCTCTGTGACTTTATTACCGGCCACGCAATGTTTTTCAGTAAAATGTTTTAACAAAATCAAAAATATTTTGAAGAAGTCATGCCAACGTTAAAATACAAATAAATGTTCATCAATATCCAGCCAATAATATTTAAATGTCCAACCAATATCTTAAAACGTGTTAACCAAATCGAAAATATTCCCATAATGTTCATTTTTCTCGCATTGTCGATACGTAATCTTCTCTTCCTCTTCATTCACTTCTTCACTCTTTAATAAGCTTAGGGGACCTTCCGGGTAAGAAAAGTTTTAAAAAAATCCCAAAATTAACAAACCGTGGAAGGGAGAAGTTTATTTGGCACTCGTGGGTAAGATATTGGAGAGAAAGGTGACATGGCTGATTTTGTGTGGAGTTCAGTAGCATGCGTTTTTATTTCAAGGACAACACTCCCTACCCGAAAAAAAATAAAAATAAAAAAAATTCTATTTCCGGTTTTTGTTCCCTTCAATAACACCTTGAACCCTAATCCCATTTGTCTCTGCGTTTGATCTTTGAAAGTTAAGAAAATCTCAGGTGACACTAGCGCTGCTGAAGGAGTTACGATTGTTCGCGTTAATACAGCATTCTTTTTTTTTTCAACATTCGTTTCTTGTCGTAACCAAAACCAAAACGTGATAAACATGGTTGATATATTTCCCAGGAGGAATTGTATCAGCATTAATCACCAAAGTGTGCGCAGCGGTATGCTCTCGGGGCTGCCGTTTGATATTCGAAATTTTAAGAATCCAAGACAATCTTAATTCACTACACTAAGCCACGGTTACAGTGATATGAAAGAACGTCTACCTGGCACATCGCGAATCACTATGCGCATCCAGTGTTAAGTTACATCGTTCCACAGAGGAGCGTTAGTTTAGCAAGGTCGATTTTACTGTTTTTAAGCTATCATGGAGAATTGTAGTTTGAAAAACAGTAAAAATCGACCTTGCTAACCGAACGCTCCTCTGTGGTGAAATCGGTAAAAGCACGTCAGGCTATATGACGGTTCCGTATAGGATACAGGTTCGATTCCTGTCGGAGGACGCATATTTTCTATGACAATTTCTCGGACATTCAGGCCGGTAAATGTTGTTAATACTGTTTATTATAAAACAGAACATTTACTTAAATATTTGTATCTATAAAAAGAACATATAAACATAAAAAAAAAATGTCTTAAAATAATTGTCGGACTTTGTCCATTTCATAATGTGTGACGTCATTTGTTTACATTTGGATACGCATCTAGCAGATATGAATGTACGAGAGAAAATAATGGAGAATTGTAGTTTAAAAACAGTAAAATCGACCTATCTAGCCGAAACGCTCCTCTGTGGCTCAAGGGGTAAAAGCACGTCTGGCTATATGACGGTTTCGTATAGGATACAGATTCGATTTCTGTCGGAAGACGCATATTTTCTATGAAAATTTCTCGGACATTCAGGCCAGTAAATGTCGTTAATACTGTTTATTATAAACAGAGCATTTACTTAAATATTTGTATCTATAAAAAAGAACGTATAAACAAAAATACTTTATTCAGTGAATACCAATCCATTATTTACATTATTCGGACTACTGTCCTCATCTTTGTCGCCATATTTATTACAACGTTTCGGCCGTTGTACACTCCGGCCTTCTTCAAGGACACATGGCACAGTGGATACAGGCGTTAGTTAGATCCAATGACAGGATCCAAAGAGTTGTGAGTTCAATACCTGGTTAAGGCAGTGTACAACTTGGAGAGGGGAATTAACAGGAGATAACTGATAACTGACATCCATTAGATATGGCACGTGAAACTAGAACAGTCTATCCCAGTGAGCGAAATAAAAACACCTGTATAAAGCCGAAGCGTACAACGGCCGAAACGTTGTAATAAATATGGCGACAAAGATGAGGAAAATAGTCCGAATAATGTAAACAGTGTACATAATACCTCATCTCAGAAATATAGACAGATTTTTATCACGTTAAACGTTATTTTTTTTAGTAATTTTTAGACTTTGCTCGATCGAATCATTTAAGGCACTTCGTATCTAACGACGGTCTCCCTCTGGCCAGGGGGATGCAGGTTCGAATCCTACTGGAGAGCGCACATCTTCTTTAATAAGATTTCTCGAATATTCAGACCGGTAGCCGAAAATAATTAATATACTGTTTAATAAATTAACGGAGAGTCTATTCAAATATAAATACCCACTAAAAATAACTTTTAAAGTGATGAAAATCTGTCGGATCAATAAATAAAGAAATTCCCTCTCCCCATCTCTCCATATATTTATATGTGTGTGTGGATTGGGCACTTCGATGTAGTGTAATGGTTAACCCGCTTGTAGTGCGTTCGATCCTCACTGACTGCTTCACACCTTCGGCCTCGTGCCACAACTAAGATGCGCTTAGTAAATCACTAGATATATAAAACATTCACATACTATTTTGAGAAGTAGAAGGGGTTAGTGTGCAATACCCGATTTAATTGATTTGTTTTTTTACGGCTTATCAACCCTTTGTGGGTTATTTAAAGCTGAAACATTTTTGGATTGTAAGAATAATTCTTTTTTTGGCGAATGAATATTGCGTTATCACTTCCGTTTTAGAATAAAAGTAAGTTTTCCAGATACAGTCATACCATTTCAGCCATAGATGAGATTGGTTCGTACTTTTCTCAAGTGTATTTACGAGTAAGTAAATTCAACGAAGACGATCGGGATTCGAACACAGCACCCTGGTTTCTTCTTCCGAGCCTCTATCCATTACACCACCCACTTATCCACGTGTGGTCCAGAATAGCGTATTTTGAAGAAAAATAAGGCAACTGCTTTAGGCGTTTAGTTCTTGTTATTATCAAATAGAGGATATTGTATTCCATATCAAATTGGTAAATATCACTTAGTGTTGAGTCAGAAACCTACCACCCCTCTTGAAGATGAACTTGTCTGCGTCTGTGAACAAAGACTTTAAATAGTGGCATGTCAGTTGACATGGGGGGAGACAGATAGAGAGAGAAGTTCTTAGTTGAGCTAGTTATTGACTACTCAGGCGATTTCTGTACCTTTTTACCAACCTATTAAAACCCTTTTTATTGTTACGTGTTATTTAGCGTTTGTCTCTACTAACCCCAAATCAACATCATAACACTTAGTCAGACTTAGTATTCGTGATTTTTGTCGCTAGTTATAACGACATTGTTTTATTTTTCAACGAGCGATTAATTTACATCTTTCTGTTGGTTTTCTTTCTTTTCGTTTTGTTTTTTTTTGTATTCGTCACATTTGAAGGGTCAGGTCTCTTTATTAGTTCGAATGGTTGTCGTGAAACATTGCACATGAAAACATACACTAAAAGGGTAATGGGTTGAAGATGGTCGATACTAACTATCTTATGCGTAGCTAATCAGATTCACGACCCATTCATTCATTACAATTTGCATATCCTCCACAAGAACTCGTCCATCATCCTTCAATCATACATATACCATAATACACACGAGGAACCTACAAAACACCAAATGGCATAAAATTGCTGAGTATAAAATTATATATAAAAATCTGCTGATGATAGTTCAAGTGGTTGTCAAGCCAAAAAAGATGAGTTTTTTTGTGTGTAGTGATACTAGCAAATTAGTATGCATAATTTGCATAAGCATAAGTGAACACTCATATAAGTGGTCACTGGGAATAACAAGGGAGAGGTACGAGTTTCGCGGCTAAATAGTGATAACTTCAACTTCACAACAGTGTGAAAGAACATTCTACGTCAACATTTAATGCGTTGATCTTCATTTTTTCCTCCATTAAAAAAATGGCTGAATAAGGTTATTTTCTGATTGGGAGAATGAATGTTATCAACGCCTTTTTACTCTTTAAAGAAATGTTTTCAAAAATAGAGCCTCACTCGTATACAGGTTGATTGAAAAGTAACTCCCTATCTTGTGTATGATGGACTCTCCCATCTTGTAAAAATTATAGTTAGACAGGAGAGTTCATGATATATAAAATAGGGAGTTACATTTCAATTAGCCTGTATTTGTAGGCATCACCATTTTTGTCAGTGAATTAAAACAAATATCTTCCACTATTGGATACCATCTCTTAATTCAATGAACTGTTTTAGTAAGAATCTCGAAATGGGGTCAGTTGTCTTCTATGTGCTGTGGCCTTTCAGAATGTTGGCGATCGTAGCTCTCCACAGCATCCTCTCCTTTGTAACTCTCAGTTATGTTTGTCTTTTTCCTATCTTTCCCAATCCCTGTTCTCTCAACAAGATTGTTAGATAGCATATGCGCTGCTTTACTTTGTCCCTCTTGCTTTCTATATGTCCTGTGAGTGCCAGGTTTTCTAAGCCCCCTTTCCTCATTATCTGCCCCAGATATTTCAACTGTCACATACTGATTCTGAGTATAAGTATCCTTTTTGTTTCCATTTTCCCTAAAACTTCGTCGTAGCTCACATATTCAGTCTCATCATCCTTCCGTAGGACCATATTTCTGTTGCCTTAAGCATATTCATCATCTGTGCAGAGATTGCCCGGCATTCATTGGCATATAGGACAATCGATTAACATTTCAGTACTCTTTCCTTGGTTTTCCTATTTCTTAATACTTTTCTTAGATTTAGAAGGCATCTTTCGCTTTTTTTTTGCTCCTCCGGATTTCAGCGTCGCAGTTTTCGTTCTCTGTTGAAATATTTTACATTTTTACATATTTACATTTTTATGCTCGCTTGATTTTAATGTCTCCATCGTTTGTATCTTGGGTTTTTCTTTTTCCTGACCACCATACATCCTGTCTTCTTACAATTGATGTCCAGTTCTTCCTTCTCGCTTTCTTTCACTACTTTCTGTAGGAGTTTCTGGGACAATATATAAAGAGATCTACAGAGAGAGTCAGGGGTTAGATGAGTCTAAGATCATTTAAGCATAGTCATTGAGAATTTTTATATTTCAGCTTTAGGGGCCGCTACAGTAAATCTACTTCGGGGCCGGCTAAGATAAATACGTAACGCCTTAGGTGTTCCAAAAAGCAGAAGTGTCGATGGAGGCTAAAAAAGAACTAGAACTCCTATCAGGATTTATTATTGGCGCACACTATCCTAACATCAGATACAAAGATGATGCTCTGTTGTAGGCAAACACAGAAAGAACACTGCATGGATAAAAGCAATAAATGCTGATAAAGCAGTAAACGAAATCAAGAAGAAAAGACTAACCATCAGTTTGCTGGGTTTTGTTGATTTTGTTTAGATGCATATCAACCTTTATAGGTTATTTAATGCCGACAAGATTTTTAGGATAGGTTCGTATGAATAGAATATGTAATCTTTGTAACACATTTGTATTCCTTCAACTACAAATAAACTTTATTGTTGGTCATTTTGATATAAAATGTTAATGTTAATTTAACTATCAGTAGGTGTTGGCAATTTTTTGATATATAAAAAAAGTATTGCCGATATTTTTGCTATAAAATTTTTGTTATACTTTCATAGTATCTGTCTATATTTCTGAGATGAGGTATTATGTACATTATTTACATTATTCGGATCATTGTCCTCATCTTTGTCGCCAGATTTATTACAACGTTTCGGCCGTTGTACGCTCCGGCCTACATCAGATGGTTGGAATGTCGAACTGAATCCTTTATTTCGCTCACTGGGGTAGACTGTTTTAGTTCCACGTGCCATGTTTAATGGACTTCAGTTATCAATTATCTCCACGTTGTACACTGCCTTATCTCCTGTTAATTTCACTCTTAAATTTCTGCACTGCCTTAACCGGGGATTGAACTCATACTCTTTGGGTCCTGTCAACTGGATCTAACCAACATCTTTATCCACTGTGCCATGTGTCCTTGGAACTAGAACAGTGTACACCAGTGAGCAAAATAAAGAGTTCAGTTCGACATTCCAACCAACTGAAGAATGATGGAGCGTACAACGGCCGAAACGTCGTAATAAATATGGCGACAAAGATGAGGACAATAGTCCGGATAATGTAAATAATGTACTTCCATAGTGTTTTGTACTTGTTTTGGGGTTCACTATTTGCCCGTAGCTGGGACCCTAACAGGTGCTACCACTCCGGGTTGGGGTGGATAAAGATGACACTTGTATTTAGAATCAGAAAGAGACAGTTCAAATTTCTCGCTAAACATAATGAGAAAAGAGGGCATCCCGAATACAAGAGGGTCAGAGGGAAACATCGAGTAACCCATTTAACAAAGTTGTGTACTGGGTGGCAGAACAGAGACTGGGAGATATAAACATTGCTTAGAATTACAAAAGATAGGAAATTGGGGAGAGCCATAAGTGCCCAAATTCTGAAAGTACAAGGAAAATAAAAGAAGAATCTGCTATATTTACGTAGTATTCTCACTGTAAATTTGGCTTTGCTCCACATCGCTAAATAGTTTTTATATGATCTAAGCTTCCTCATTGATAATTTTTATGCTATACCTACGAAAATGAAATGAAAAACAAATTATTATTATTAGTCCTTTTTCTTCACCTTTGGTCAAGTGGTTACCACTTAGAAGACGCAACTTGAAAGACCCCATCCGCTGGCTATAAAATAGAATCACTTGCAGTCGAGAAAAAAATCTCTTCTACATTGGTATCACTCAGGAAGTATCCCCATCAGAAGGGAAGGTTTGCAGAAGAGACAGTTTTTGTATTATTTCACCTTAAGAAAGGGAACAAAGTCACTAAGACACAGGGTGGTTACTGAGCGTGAAAGAATATAAGAAAAAGTAAAACATTAAGGAGAAAGAAGAATAAAAGAACAGGAATTAAGAAGACAGAAGATATTCATTGAAGTTGCATCTACATTTTTAAAGATCAAACTTGACTGGAATGCAAAAAGCAGTAAGAGAGTTCTGTAAGCGAGAAAACAATCTGCCACCGTAGAAATTATGGATATATGTAGCCACTTCAGCTGTAAAATGAAGAAACCTAGCTGCCAATCCAGTACTGCGTTTATATTCATAAAATGTCGGTACCATAGAGGAAAATAATATTTATTTTGAAAATACAAATATGTGGCATAAGGCCAAAAAGGGGAATATGGGAAGACTGGTCTTCAGTCTGTCTTATCTTAAACTTAGCTAGCCATAATTACTGACCCAAACAATATTCCTTACAGCAAAACAACATATTCTTACTTACCATTCTTACTACAGCCACCATAATACCTCAGAGTCTCTATGAAGTCCTAACTAGTTCCCATATGTACAATTTGTCTGTGGGGTGGATTAAAAATAACAACAAAATGAAATCCCAATGATTAATGTTTATCAGAACAATTACCATGAAAGTATTTATAGAAAAGTCATTACGGTGGTGGGAATGTGACTGAAGCCGAGATGCCAGGGCAGGACAAATGACATTGCAGATTCTTCTCTGGACTTTATCAAGGATCTCTAAATATATATATCACCAGACCATATGTGGCGGCAATATTGAAAGCATGGAAGAATGATAGACAGTTACCAAGAGTAACTTACAACAGTTGCCGAGAATCCGCAAGAATTGCTACGAGGGCATATACAATATTGGCGTCGAAGAATCTCAGTTATTAAACAGCGGTAAATGTCTTTCGCTCCCAATAAAGCAATCTATATATAAAATTCTGTGACTTTCGTAGGTCCGTCCGTTACACCGTCTAAAATAGCAATACGTTGACCGTTCGAACAAATTTTGGGGAAAAGTGCAAACAGGTAAGGGGGTACAAATTAAAGTCGGTTTTACTAAGGTGCGTAGCTTAGTACAATAAATTTCCATTAATTTTTTTGAAAAATAAAAATTTTATTATTTTGCATACAAATACTCCCACTATTATAAAAAATATTTTAATGATTAAAATTACATATAATTATTTAATAAAAATGCAATATTTTGCATATCATTTCTTTAAGTTTTTATATACAAGAATCCAATTTCCACTACGTTTGCGAGAACTATAAAAATTAACAAGGCTAAATGCTTCGAAAAGTTGGAATCTGGCTTCAGAAAAAAATATTAACGCATGGACAGTTGTATGTTGCATGCTGAAGAGTAAGAAATCCTAAGAAATTATTCTTAGATGTTAAAACGGAAAAAGGAAATTTTTTTAAAAAAACATTGTTTACTACGAAATCTTATAAAATTAAATTAAATTAAAAAATTATTAAAGCGCGAAGTAAGTTTTTTGTCAAAGTATTTTTTCAAACAAATCAGCTTCTTCAAATTTCATCGATTGGCTTGCGAAATTGAAAGAAACGTAGAGTTTGTAAATCTCGACAAAAAATGTTCAACAATACTAAATACTGTGAGGATTTCATCACGCGTCAGTATCTAGTATACCTAAAATTTGGTAGACTGTTGCCAAGATAAACCTACAACAATTCCTGAGAATTTGCAAGAATTACCATGAGATCATATAAAATATTGGCGACGAAGAACGTTAAATATTCAACGGCGCTTTTTGCTTCCAATAAAACAATATGCATACACTTCGGGACTTCTACTCGAGGATTTACATGGCAACGAACCCTGAACGCTTGCAGGAAAAGCATAAAGTTAATCTCAGGTCAGCCAACGTAAAATAGATGTTCCTTTTCGCTCGGTGATGAGTTTAATACTGCGCGCCTCGAGCTTCCAGCAAAATGATTTTGAAGCCAACGTAATTAGATTATATAGGCGACAAAAACGTTTACTGTTCAGTGAAGCAGCTACTAAAGGTGATAGGTGAAACACAGGTTAAATAACTAGCAAACTTTGAAAAGTTAGTAGGAGAATAAGTTAATCAGGTTAAAGTATTCGATTATGTTTTATTGAATTAAACCCAGAATTTGTGATTGGATTTGGATAAAATACGCAATTAATTATTTTTGATTCGTTGATTAATTCAAACGAACCTGCCCCTCTTTATCGATAAAAGCATAGCATGATTTTCTCGTCATGACATGGAATCTGTTTCGTCGACTTCCTGTAAGAACGAACCAGATATCCATGAATTCACTTAATCGAGATTCTATTTTACTAGTTCTTTACCCAGACCAAAGCCTAGTAGCCACTCAAGGTAGAGGGTAAGTTAATTATAAACGCAAGGGTAGGAGGTAAGAATTACAGATTATGAGTATATGTAGGATAGATAAGGACTGGTCCTAAATTTGAAGAGGTGAAGATTGTAGTGATAGGGGTAGCATCCTCTCGGTTGTTTGTTCCAAGAAGCAGTGGTTCTTGGAAGAAATTTGTCAAATTGAAACCTCTTTCTTACCAATGGAATACGGAGAGAACAAGGATGATTCACTGCTTTGTATATGGCATGGCATTTTAGCCGTAACGGTCTGAAATGGTGGAACTAAGGAATGTAGATCGTTAGAACATTTTCTATGGGAATATACAGCAAGAGGTTTATGGCGTTTCCTCTGTGGGAAATGGGTTGAACGCTACAAGAGTGATCTAGACTGTTTTTTAAAAGTCCCTCAAGTCTGGAAACAAATGGTTAGGCAGCTTCCGGACAGACAAAAAAAATAAACGGCCCTGCTGGAGCTAAAAATCTCCAATTACTTATCCTCATATACATTGATGATGACATTACTTTTATTAAAGCGATAAAAACGGACATTTTAAAAACGAGAACGTAACAGAAATAGATTGTTACTGTAAAGTGATAATATCGAAATATAATACGGTTAAAAGAAAACAGCTAAACTGATTTATTGGTCCTTTCTCATCAGAGCTAGAGCAGAGGGTAAAAATAAATTTGGGATTAGATTCCTTACATCAAAAGAAGAACAAATGTCCACATAAACATATATCAGAAAATCTTTCGTTTTTGAGTTATTGTTTAAAGAAAAGTCACGATCGCTGGCGCTGTGTTGCCGTGTAGATTAGGTTACATTTGTCATTCGTGTACATTTGTGGCTAGTCCGTCTTCAACGTTTAACGTACGTAGTAGTGTGTTAATTGAGAAGTGTTGCGTTTAACAATGATAGGATATTCATATCGTGTTCAGGCAGATATCGATTTTTACATATGGCCTCGTGAATGGTAAAGGACGCGAGGCTGCACGGCTGTATCGGATTGCATTTTCAGACCGAAGGCAGCCGAACCATCGAACCATTGCTGCTGTTTATCGTCGTATTGCTGAGACAGGGTCCTTTGCACCTCATCTATGGATCGAGAAAGACCGAGATCCGTTTGTACGCTTGACCACGAAGAACATATTCTACAAGCTGTCAGAGATGATTTAGATATCAGCATACGTACAGTGACCTTAGCATGTCGTACATCGCATATTACCGCATGGAGGGTACTTCAAGAGCAGTTCCGTTATCCGTATCATTTGCAACGTGTGCAGGGTCTCCCGCCCTCTGATCACTCACCACAGGAGAACTTTTGCCGATGGTTTATTGCACAAACTCCTCATATACAGCATCAGTTTACGATTAATGTGTGAGCTGGAATTGTAGGTGACTATCTGGTAGGTCCATATGTTCTCCCAGCACGTCTTACAGGAAGCTATCTACAGGGAGTTTATTTCGAACTGACTTCCAGACTTGCTAGAGGATGTACCTCTGCTAATACGAAGACTCATATCATTCATGCATGATGAATCTCCAGCACATTTTAGCCACATTGTTCGCGATGCACTAGCTGACATCTACCATCTGGACAGGTAGGGGAGGTCCAGTTCGATGGCCTGCACCGTTCTCCCGAACTCAGTCCCTTGGATTTTTATTCTGAAGCCACCTGGTTTATGCAGCAGACATTAATAATACGAAGACGCTTCATCAACGTGTCATGGGGGGGGGGCTGCAAATCCATTCGACACCGTGTGAGAGTATTTGAAAGGGTCCGACAGTCAATGATCCGACGGGTACATACGTGTGTAAAAGTAAGCGGAGAAAATATTTGTTATGAGTTGCTGTGTTGAGGTACAACAATGGCTTTCTGGATATATATTTATATGGATATTTTACTTTGTTTTGGTGTCAAGAAGCCGCTCCAAAAATTTGTAAATGTATTTTTGATACACCTTGTACACACACACACACATACATATATATACCTTCTGTTTACCTCGGAGTTCTTGACAAGATCCAGAGACGGATATGTAATATAATTGGCTCTGATCTGGCGTCTCGTCTACAGTCACTCTCTCACAGACGCGCCGTCGCCTCTCTCTGTCTTTTCTACAAATACTTTCATGGTAATTGCTCCGAGGAGCTGCATTCACTGGTTCCCAGACTTCATGAGTTCAAGCGCCCTACGAGGCTGGTATCCCGCTCCCACCCTTACACTGTAGAAAATTTTAAATGTAGCCGTCTCTTCTATTCCAATAGCTTCGTACCTCGCACCTCTCGCCTGTGGAACACCCTTCCCAATTACTGTTTCCCTGAGAGCTGTGGTCTCCAGCTGTTCAAGTGTAGTATCAATCGACATCTTCAGTTACCTTGATCTATCCACTATCCCTCTCCTCATCCTTTCTTCTATCACTCCTGTCTGCTCTCGCTCCAAATCTTCTGCAACCCCCTGCATCCTAGTGGCTTCACGCCTTGCTCGGGGTAATCTTAATATATATATATATATATATATATATATATATATATATATATATATATATATATATATATATATATATTCCCTTTAAACTTACCATTTACTCTTTCTGGTTCAATTGAGATGACTAGTAGAACTTAATACAAGGTACTGTAGAAATATCTTCCACATATACGTCCCCGAAATACCTCCTACATAACCAATAAGAAATTAGTCGCAATGGTGTCTTCAACTAGCTAATATATATATATATATATATATATATATATATATATATATATATATATATATATATATAATCGTGTCTTACCAAGACAAGCTGTGGGCATCCGCTTCATATATTCAATTTTTAGTAGCAGCTATCTTCGATGTTTTCAGACATGACATCTAACAACGTGGTCATTGTCTCACACCTGGCCATTTTCTTCATTAAAACAATTAGTTGCTGCATTAAGTTGGGATAATGAAGTCCTCCAGCAGTCAAGTCACGTATATGACTTTGACTTCACACGTGACTGTACGGCGGGAATCAGGCATAGACAGAAGGCCGAACATGATGAACCGTGGATAGTTTCTCATGCACCATTTCTGTCTTGAGATCTCGACGTCTCACTTGTTTGATTCTTTCTTTCTTTTTCCTTTTTTTTATTTATTTCTTTTATTCTAATCTACACCCTCCTTCCTTCCTTTTTGTTATTCTCATCATACTTTATTGGCTTACGGCCATATTAAGTTGACACACCGCAATCTGTACGATCACCGAAGTTAAGCAACGTCGAAGCTGGTCAGTAGCTAAATGGGTAAGTTCTTGGGAATACCCGATGTTGTAACCTTGTATTTCTGGGTGGTGTAATGGATAATGGCTCGGAATTGATAATCGGAGAGCAGAGTTCCAATTTCCGTTGATCTCTTTATAATCTTGGGAAATGTATGAATACACCTCTTCTCCGTTCCAGCTATGGGTTAATTAGTAAGACTTGTAAAAAAAAAATGTATTTAGATTTCAGTATTAAATAAACCATGTAGGTTGATATGTCGTTAAACAAAAACAACCATTCAATCATTCTTTCTTTCTTCTCCAAATTATTCGTTCTTTCTTTCTTTCTTTCTTTCTTTCGTTCGTTCGTTCGTTCTAATCGTCTTTTATCATTTTTATCTTTTTCCTTTAATCCACGATTTTTTCTTACTGTGTCTTTTCTTTCTTTCTTTCTTTCTTTCTTTCTTTCTTTCTTTCTTTCTTTCTTTCTCAACAGTTATCTTTGTCTTCGTTTTGTCCAAAGATTGATATTTTCTTTTGAACTCTTGTTCTTGTCTTTTTCTTTTGCTTAATTCATTAAGTGTCCTCTTTTCAAATTCGAATTTTCTTTCTTTCTTTCTTTCTTTCTTTCTTTCTTTCTTTCTTTCGTTCGTTCTAATCGTCTTTTATCATTTTTATCTTTTTCCTTTAATCCACGGCTTTTACTTACTGTGTCTTTTCTTTCTTTCTTTCTTTCTTTCTTTCTTTCTTTTTCTTTCTTTCTTTCTTTCTTTCTTTCTTTCATTTCCAATCAACGTCTTCCTTTTCCTGTATTGTCTTTCGATTTATTTCGCCATACGCTATTACGGAGCCGAGTTTCGGCGTGGTGGTGGTAGCGATTGGGTGGGGTGGGGGAATACACAAGTGCAATTCCCCTATGTCAGATGATGTTGGGAAAACGGATTTATTTTAGCAGGCAATAACAACATTAGCGTTGATAGCCGAGGAGATGAAAAGCAGACCCCACAAATCATAATACGAAAAAGATTCACACCCTCTACCCTTCACCCGTCCATACACACGCACACATAAAGTCACACACATACGAAAATTGTACTCACGCGTCCCAAACGATGAGTCTACCAAAGCAGACATACATACATATTTATGAGTCCGGTTTGATCAGGAACACAATTCCTTAAGGGGCATTTGAATTCGTAAATAATGTTCATTCTTTGTAGTTGTGATTTTGCCGGTGTGTTGTTATTTTTGAGGATAAGGTTAGCTGTTTTAATTTTTTTGTCGTAGATAATTAATTAAATTTTTTTGTTCGTGTCAATTGGGGTAGTGTATTCATAAATATATAATTACATCGGTCACATTACTACATGCCTATCCAGACGACTTACGTTACACCTATTTGAGCAAAGCTCAATCAGTACCCATTTAAACATACACACAAACTTACCAGACTCAGTCCGAGAAACATACTAGTAGAAAAGAGAAACATAATAAGCCCATCTACATGTAAAAAAGATAAAAAATAATAGAAGCCTTAATAATAAAAACGAGATAGCCAACACTCACTAATATTAACTATGATCACGGCCAGCCACTATGTGCTGACTGTTTTCTGAAAATAAAACATCCCTATAACTCTAGATAGATACGCACACCCCTTATATGTAGTTAAAAAGGAAAAATAAATTCATCCTTGATAATGGCTAAAAGTATAGATGAAAGCGCTTGAAATGACAGTAATTCATCGAGTCTAGAAGAAACCTCAACAGAATGCAGAAAGCACTGGACAGCCGTTTCGTATATTTGGGACTCATGAACAATGCGCATCCACTACCGAGAATTGAAACCCGAACAGTTACGATAGGAGGCAAAGGTACAGTCCTATGGGTAAAAAGAAACACCACGGAATATGTGATCGAGCGGCACTATATCGAGGCCCGTTGGTACAGTTTGTATGGCGTTTGCCTCCTATCGTAACTGTTCCACCAACCACTTCTTTACTTACAGAGAGATGGCTGGTAGTACTTAATGTATATTGTTTCTAAAACTTTTAAGTTATAATCAAAATTAATCCAACTCACTACTGAAAACTTGTCCGAACACACTACTAGCTTTTAATCAAATGGCCAGCAGTTGCTGAACCTGAAACATTATCGCATTTCTGTAAACTGTCTACTATTCCATTGTGAATATTGACTGACAATTTATATTTTTGCAATGTACCGATTAAAATTAACCTGTTTCTCTCTTTTCGTTCGATTAGGATGTGGTCTCTAATTTCACTTTCTATTCCTTTCACATATGTATTCATTTCCAGAGTTGCTGGCAGGTCACAAATACTTTCTTCGGAAAGGTTTTGATTTTCAGACATTAGCTGTGGTCCGCTTTCCAACTATAGTTTTGCAAAGAGAAATGAATGTGACAAAAATTTGCTACGCTGAAAGTTTGTCATAAATTTCATTCGATTCACCGATATATATATATATATATATATATATATATATATATATATATATATATATATATATATATATATATATTTGTACGTGAAAAAAGAAACGAGTATATGAAATAGATATTCCATTCAACGGCAGGTATTAGGGTGTGCGGGCAGCTGAAATCCGCGATCCGGGATTCAATTTTCCGCTTTACTCGCTGCATTCACTTTCGCATAAATGATCGCACGAAAGGCATGAACCATCTCTTCTCTTGTCAACCATGGATTACAGAGAAGAGTTGATAGGAATTTCTTGCTTTAGATGGCAACCAATCTAAGAGAAAGAAAATTCTTAATTCTAAAATGTGGAGAAAGCAATAGGAAATAATTCCTCTTGACTTCAATATATCCTCTGTGTGTTAAATTCTTCAAGACCCCTTTCGTCGTTAGGCGTTCTAGAAATTTCAAATGTTTCAAGAGGAATTAACCCCCGACGATATTTGAAATCTGTTATGGGACTTTACCCATAATAACATAATGGACTATTCCATAAATAATAAATACTGCGCCTCAAGAGGAAGCAGAGAGTTTAGTCTGAAGTCTGGAGTGAGGTCCGTCAGGAGTCTGTCAGTCAGTCAGAACGAGCGAGTCAGTCAGTCGAGTCAGAGACAGTCCGAACAGAGTCGCGTTCAGACAATTACTACTAAACCTGATAGTTCGTACTAACACTTTCTACTTCTCTGTATATATTCCTGTTTGTAATATATCTGTGTTATTCCATATACGTGTTCGAGTTCTTCTTTATTGGTTCTACCTTAGACTATCACCGTGGTACAAGGAACCGGACCATAACAAAAACCAACTCCCGTCATCTTTATGAACCTGTCTGATATGGTCAGTGCTTTACCAAAAATAATATGCCATGTGTGTGTTAAATTCTCTAGGTTCTCTTTCTTTATTATGTGTCCTAGAAATTTCAGTTGTCACTTTTTGATTGTAACAATAAGTTTGGCATGTATTATAATTAAAGAATTAGCCTCCAACGAGATTCAAACTCAGATTCCATGGTTCTTATGAGTCGGTCTGATATTGCGTCTGTTGAAAAGAAGCTGCTGGGTGTAAAATATCTCTTCTCTAACAAGATCACATTTTTTGTTAACTTTAGTAAGGATAGAAAATGAAAATTGTATACGCCGATCATCTTTAACAATGGAGCGTATATATGAATTCCACTTGCGCTTGAACTTGTGACCCAATAGACGTTCAATACATAAAAACCTCATTGGGAGTCCATCTATTCCTCATGATCTGAACGGAATTTTATCGGTGATGATCAAAAGATGATAGCTTGCTTTCCGAGGCACTAAAAGTTACAAACCAGTTATTTCCTAATTGAGCTGTAGGAGATCGGAGGTGAGATCAGCTGCAAAGCTCCGATCAACTTGAATTTTTGGAAGTGCGTCCATAAACAGTAGTATCATCTCTTTGGATGTTCACTAACGATCTGAGAATAATGCAATGTAGACTGCTAAAAAAAAAGGAGAAAACGAGTAGGATAGAGTAAGGAGCCTTACGAGACACCAGTGTTGGTCACGCGGTGAGTACAGGTGAGTACGTCACCAGAAATGAAAAATAAAAAAAAACAAAACAAAACAAAACAAAATAAAAAAATAAAAAAACAGGTGCTTGAGAAAGAGAATCAGACTGAAGTGAAGTTTGTAAGAGGTAACAAGTAAGAAAATCAGGACAAAAATCTTGGACACACATACACACACACAAACACACACACATACACATACATACATACATACATACATACACACACATACATACACATCACCTATTGTTTGGTTCACCGGTCTTTTGAACAGAAGGAAGTGGTTTATCCCTTGTTTTCTCCATAGGAATGGGTTTCCGGTTCCTTCTAAATGTCCGCTTCAACTCTATACTCCTAGCGCGTCCTTCTAAACTCTGAAATTGTAATCACTGTTTACTTTTATACTTTTTCCTCAATAGGAGTAGATAGGTTTGTTTATTGTCCGGTTCACACTCCTCCGCGGTCTTTTGAACAGGATTAGAGGTTTATTCCTTGTTTCCTGTTTAGGATTGGATTCCCGGTTCCTTCTAAATTCTGCTCATGCTTTTTCACTCCCAGTAACCCCAGTGACATTATCGCCTTTCCTTGGATGAATTAATGAAAAAACAAACACCCCCCAAAAAAAAAAAAATACAAATAAAAGAAGAAAGGTCATCGATTTATTTAAAACTCGATTATAATCATTTTTTAAATTTATTGTTTATGGCTCTTAAGAAATGAAGTGGGGATAATTATTAGTCAGTTCAGATATTGGTAATGGGGAGTAGTGGGAGGAGGGTTGTTAAATCGAGAGTAACCACTTTATCGAGTACGGGTGTCTTTAACCACATCAACAATTGTGATCACATCGTAAAATTTGACAAATGTAGCCGTGCATATTAACACCGTAATTTCTAATATGGCGATATTAAGTGAGAGAAAGTATTGGCTTCATGTCAAGTGCAATGTCATTATTTATTATCTACTGTTCACGTCAATACGCAAGGCTTCTTCCAATACTGATTACATCGCCATTGGAATATGCACGCACCAGAATGGTTGATCGTTAAACCCGGCAAATCCATATGCTTTATCTGTGTAAAGATCAGCATATTTGGAGCTCATGTCTATTCATAGGAATACCTATGTGCATACTTATATCAGTTTATGCAGATACAATTACATTATAATGACATTCCTATCTGCAGATACACCTGACGTTCCCTCTCAAACCACACATACACACAAAACACGCACACGCAACATACACAATGCGCGCACACACGAATATATGAGAAACTACTCTAACGTTTAGAAGATTTGAACAAACCGCAAACCGAGTGTAGTACAAACGATTGACGCTACTCTTTGAGAGGAGCATCATAAGAAGCTACTTCAAAGAAGACGGTGGAAACTGAATATTAAGGAAATTACATTTTTCATGGTCAAATCTCAAAAAAAAAAAATAAAATAATGTACCAACATTTGCAAATATTCAGCTGCATCCACTATATGGGCTGATCGGAGTGTCATGTTTAACATGCTGGTCTTTCAAGCCATTCTTCGTGAGTTGGATATTCTATTAGTGCTTTGTAGCAGACCTGGTTAAACTTCCAAAAGATGCACCTTCAATTCTCTTCCTCTCTCACTGCCTCTCTCTCTCCCCCTCTCTCTCTCTCTCTCTCTATATATATATATATATATATATATATATATATACGCACGCAATGTAAATTTTTCTTAATATGTTTTCTCGAATATTCAGAACTGTAGACGAAAATAAATAAAATATTCTGTTATTTATATATGGACCTACTGTTATGTCTCTCTCTCTCTCTATATATATATATATATATATATATATGGGTTCCCTAATTATTTTACCGCAGCTTAGTATATAATGTTATTTTGTAGGCATTTACATTGAGTGAACGTTAGTACTTTGTAATATTTTATATTCTATACTCTCTTGTCATTTTTAGAAATTTAGTGAAATTTGTGCATATATCGATCAGCACACCATTGAGTTTGAGAGAATATAAGAAAAAAAAAATCAGAATTAACGGGAGGGAACAAAAAACAACAGTAATTAAAAAGACAATATAATTATTGATATAGCCTTTAAATTTACAAAGATCAAAGTTGACTGGAAAGGAAGAAGCCGGAAGTGATTTCCACAAGGAAGAAGTGCGAGAGAAGTAACTGTTAGATACATATATCAATTTCAACTGAAAAATTATAAGACGTTGTTACCAATCTATTACTGCGCCTAAATACGTAAAGTTTAGGCCCAGATATATAATCGTAGATAGCTGCTCCTTTTTTACTATACATTTTATATAATATGCTTTATTTATCCAGTAAACAGTCAAGTAAGAGTCAGATTTGACATGGAATTTCAAATGGTGTATTGCAATCGTCTGTAACCCCAAGCGTTGCTCAACTAGCTTACAAAATATCTTGATATGAATAACATTTAATCTATGATTGGTGTGAAGATTTCTGTTCAAATAAATCAATATATTTTGACTTGATAAGATTTCCCAATAATCAAATAGCATGAAAGAATATAAAGCATACGTAGTTATTCATTATAAAGAAAATCAGATGAAGTATGTAGAATCCAGAATCAAGCGACAATTTAAAAAAAAAATCAAGAGTTAATGTAATTATTACAAAATGATCGCGCAGTTACAGGGTGTGGAAGAATTAAGAGCAGAAACTTTTAAAATGAGCAGGAAGAGAAAAAAATAATCAGGAGGACAGTAGATAGCGATTGACAATACATTTAAAGATTTGCAGATTAAAGTTGGCTTGAAAGTATGGAGCCGGAAGGTATCTCCACAAGCGAGAAGTGCGACAGAAGAAACTTTTAATATAGAATTTACGGCTACATCTAGCCAGCTCAACTGGAAATTTATGAAATCTCTATGCGCTTAAATTTAAAAAGTGGGGGTGCCATAGCGAAGAGCTCATCTGAACAATTACCATGAAAGTATTTGTAGAAAAGAGAGGCGGCTGTGGGAAAGTGACGGAAGCCAAGCTGTCAGATCAGGTCTACTAATATTGCCGACTCTTTTTTGGGGTTTTATCAAGGAGCTCAAGGTAAATAGCAGGGACACCGGACCATATGCAATATATATATATATTATTTACAATATAAACAAAATATGTCACGCATAAGGCATAAACCTTAAACCAGAGTATTTTTTTTTTAAATGAAAATGCATTTTTCTATTCCTTTTGATCTGTTTTGATAGAATCTAATCTCTCCTTTATGAAAAATGTCAATTTAGGAAAAAAAAAAAAAGAAAAAAAAAAGTTAAAAAGCATGAAATGACTCGAATATTCGGTTCGATTTTTGGCGTACGTATGTGTAAAAACGGATCCTTCGTTTACAAATGTGGGACAATCTTATCTTTTGTTTGGAACATATGATTTTGTCGGGTCATATTACAAACGACAGCATAGTTTTCGTTTAATTCGGTTCTACGGTTTGGGCGAATATAAAGGTTTAAAAAGACGCTGAAATTATGCCTGGAAGTACAATACTCGGATCAATGCACAAGATTTGATTGGTTTTCTCGGTTTGCTTAGATTAAATATCTATCTATCTATCTATCTATCTATCTATCTATCTATCTATCTATCTATCTATCTCGATCTGTTTATATCTATATATCTATCTCTCTCTCTATCTATATATTTCGGTCTGTTCATATCTCTCTATCTATCTATCTATCTATCTATCTATCTATCTATCTATCTATCTATCGCGGTCTCTTCATATCCATCTATCTATCTATCCATCTATCTATCTATCTATCTATCTCAGTCTGTTCATTATCTATCTATCTATCTATCCATCTATCTATCTATCTATCTATCGCGGTCTCTTCATATCCATCTATCTATCTATCTATCTATCTATCTATCTATCTATCTATCTATCTATCTCAGTCTGTTCATTATTATCTATCTATCTATCTATCTATCTATCTATCTATCTATCTATCGCGGTCTCTTCATTATCTATCTATCTATCTATCTATCTATCTATCGCGGTCTATTCATATCTATCTATCTATCTATCTATCTATCTATCTATCTATCTATCTATCTATCTCACTGCGTTAAAATCTATCTATCTATCTATCTATCTATCTATCTATCTATCTATCTAATTACAGTCGCATTTGCCTACAGCTTTGAAACTGTACATTTTTTTATTCTTAGAATCATAAAGTCTTTCATTGAATCTTTGTGCATATAATTCTCGGATTATCCAGGTTAATCAAGTAGAAATTTATATTGAATCGATATATTCGTACAACATACCAGTCTTATTTTGTGTCATTCAACAATATTTGTCAGCCTGCAAAGGTTTGTAATACGGGTTCACGGCTAAATCCCAAAGTTGAGTCAGTGAATAGCAGTCCGTTCAGAAGATCAAGAAATACAGCTTCAAAGTCAATGTCCAGGAAATTGCCGGTGCATTATCTTTTCTTGTTTCTTTGGATTAAATTACTGTTTCTCGCATAATAAGCATTTACAAGCATGGCTTTCTACTCGCATTTCGGATGTGCAGGTGATGTAATGGGTAGTGATTCGGAAAAAAAAATGAATTCGAATTCGAGTTGGCATCAATAAATTAAGTTTCCAGACAAAGAAGGCGATAAAGTCACTAAGACACAATGGTTTACTGAGTGTTAGAAAGTATTAAAAAAAAAAAAAAAAACAAAAAACACTATAATAAAAGAAGAGGAATTATGAAGACAGAAGACATCGATTGACATTGAATTTAAACTTTTGAACATCAAAGCTGACTGGAAAGCTAGAAATCAGAAGTGAATTCCACAATCGAGAAGTGTGAAAGAAGAAAGCGTTAGCATAGAACTTACGGTTGCATCTAGCAATTTCAAGTGTAAAATGATAAGACTTTGCCGCGTATCAAATACTGGGCTTAAATTCATAGTTTTGGTATCACAGTTGAAAGTTAAGCAGTACAATTACCATGAAAATATTTACGCACAAGTATTCTTGGGAATTTATAAATTCCTCTTCTCCTCCACCTATGGGTTATATATTAGAACTTGTATCTGGAAAAAAATTATTGTTAATCTTTTTTTCGAATAACAATAATTTTGTTAATGCAACATTCATCTGCAAAAATATTCTTAGAAGTCAAAATATGTTCCAGCTTTAAATAACACACAAAGGGTTAATAATCCATAAAAAAAATACAAATAAAATCTATCCACTGACATTTCATAAAAGAAAGAAAAGAAAATAACAATCTCGTATATACCCATTTCTGTATTTTCTCTATTTTCCAGAATTTTGTCTTATAAAAGGAGAACATTCTGTTTAACTTCCATATGAGATCTGTTATGTTTGATTTCGTGGTCTTCACCAAAATCACAGTTAACTATTGTCCATTAGCCTTTAAGTCAATGATTAATTTCCTTCTAAAATATTTTGTTGCAACTGCATGGGATGTTGTAGATGAAGGTTTTGAACATATTTACGGAAGAGTTTGTAATACATAGTTTATTAGTTTGTGAGTAAATGGTTCAATTAGAGAAAATATTTTTAAGGTACTCGTGTACATTAAAAGGGATCATTTTTATTAACTTAATATATAAATAAAAATTCGTGACATACGATTTTAAACGTGGTACAAGTGCATTCCACTTTTACAGAATCATCATTTATGCGTACTGTAATCTTTACCCAAATTAACTCTATATTGCTTTTGGAAGTGCCATATAATTCATTGTGGAAGGAGATTGTTATATTAATTTAAATGGCGAATGTTTACATTCAAGTTTCAAATATACGTTGCAATAAGAATAAATTCCTAATCTGCCACTTTATGCAATTGAAAAAAAAAAATTAATACGCTGAATC
This sequence comes from Acanthosepion pharaonis, assembly GCA_903632075.3. Lineage (NCBI taxonomy): Eukaryota > Metazoa > Mollusca > Cephalopoda > Sepiida > Sepiidae > Acanthosepion > Acanthosepion pharaonis. The sequence goes on from CAHIKZ030005603.1 coordinate 503,114, forward strand.
TAGTTAAGAAAATTTTAATTTACCAAGGAATCAGTTTTATAAGGTAAACAACACATACTTTGCTTCTTATATATATATATATATATATATATATATATATATATATATATATATATATATACGCATAACGTGCTACATGATTGTCCCATTGTATTACCGTTGAAATAGCTAAATGAAACAGCCACTTCTACACTAACAGTTTTTTTTCTCGCACTTCCCATCTGTGGAACTCCCTTCCGATTTCTTGCTTCCTGATAACTTTTTTTTTTATGTGCCGTGGCCTTTCAGGGCATAGGAGATCATAGCTCTCCACCTCCCTCTATCCCTTGCAGCTATAAGTAAGTTTCCTTCCTCTGCCGCCTCCCCCAGACCACATTCTGTCATCCATTTGCTTAAACCTGCTAGGTATGTCATGTGTTGCTTTCCCTTGTCTGTCTTTGCCTCTATTCGACCCGTGAGTATCAGATTATCCAGGCCCTCCTTCTTGATTATGTGTCCCAAGAACTTCAGCTGCATCTTCCTGATGTTAAGTATAAGCCTCCTCTTTGTTTTCATCCTCGCTCGCTCCATGATATCCTCAGCATCTTTCTGTTGAACTACATCTCCGTCGCCTCGAGTCTCTTCTTCATCTTTGAGGAAATCGTCCATCATTTGACGCCGTAAAGAAGGAGAGATGTTACGTAACAGCTCAGTATTTTTTTCTTCGTTACCAAAGAAATCCTCCTTTCTCGTAATACTCAGCTCAGCTTTTGGAATGCATTCATCCCTGGCCACCCCTATACGTCTACTGATCTCAGTGTCGCGTTTACCGTCCTCTGTCAGAACGCTTTTAAAAATGTAAATGCAACGTCAATTGCCATCTTCTATCTTCTTGAACCCTGTTAATTTTTGTCCTTCCCTCAACCTTACCTATTATCAGTCTTCTCATTGTCTTTCATTTTCACTCCCTGTACCCGCATGCGTACTAGGGCATTCCCGCCTTGCTTAGCAAAATGGTATATATATATATATATATATATATATATATATAGGTATGAGCATGATAAAAATAAGATTTTCAATGATATAAATTATAAATAATTAATTATAATATTTTAGTCTTAATAGAATTTTTAATCATGACCACGAGAACGCTAATCTCATAATGATTAGCATAGACTCAACACCTGAAAATTGCAAGATCGCATGAAACTTCGAGTCATGCTATCTACGTTAGATATTAGGTTGGTGCAAAAATAATGACGTAATAATGTCGTTTTTTTACGTATTTTAACGTCAAAAAACGACATTCTTTCGTCATTATTTTGCACCAACCTAATATTATGCATATTCACTAATCTATCTATCTATCTATCTATCTATCTATCTATCTATCTATCTATCTATCTCAGTTTGTTCATATCTATCTATCTATCTATCTATCTATCTATCTATCTATCTATCTATCTATCTATCTCAGTTTGTTCATATCTATCTATCTATCTATCTATCTATCTATCTATCTATCTATTGTGTTTTTATTTCAACAAATTCTTAAACAAGTGAACTTGAAAACATTTAATTTCAAACGGCAGATACGAAACAAATCGGGGGAAAACAACAAAATCAATGTTTAAACTTTGTTTACACAGGTAAACAGATTTTATCCATAAAATGAATCGGTGTGCGAGTCTAGTGATGCGCAGATATTTCACCTCTTCTTAAAAAAACCTAATCTATCTATCTATCTATCTATCTATCTATCTATCTATCTATCTATCTATCTATCTATCCCAATCCGTTCATATTTATCTGACGCCGTTCATATCTATCTATCTATCTATCTATCTATCTATCTATCTATCTATCTATCTATCTAAATCTAATCTTCTTCTCTATCTATCTATCTATCTATCTATCTATCTATCTATCCCAATCTGTTGTTAAACTATCTATCTATCTATCTATCTATCTATCTATCCCAATCTGTTGTTAAACTATTTCCATATCTATCTATCTATCTATCTATCTATCTATCTATCTATCTATCTATCTATCTCAACCTTTTCTTAACTATCTATCTATCTATATATATATATATATCCGAATCTATCTATCTATCTATCTATCTATCTATCTATCTATCTATCTATCCCAATCTGTTCTTAACTATTTACATATATAACGCTGTTTCTATCTATCTATCTATCTATCTATCTATCTATCTATCTTAATACTTTCAGAACTACCGACATATGCGTCTCTGAATATATTGGAACTGCGTTAACTTGTCCGTTTATTTCTGTTGTATTTGTCTCTCGCAATTTAGTCTTTTATATGTGATTTCGTGTCTCTCTTTAGATGCATCTCTTTTTCTATACCTCTATTAACACACACACACGCGCACATACATAGGCACGCGAGCACACGCACACATATATGTATATATATATATATATATATGAGAAAACTATATATCATTTTTCTATATAAAGGACTCGCAAATTGACTAATAAAAATGATATAATAAATTTCTGTTCTCACCATAACAAAAAAAAAAAATCGTATTCTTTTTCGAGAGAACTCAGAATTTGTTGCCAGCAATATTTATATGAAAAGGAGAAATACATTGAATATACCTTTACGCTTCTCCAATACACTAATTATTTCATATTCAACGCTCGTAAAATATTTCAAAACAGTAAAGTGGACAATTCTGAGAATTTCAACGAATCAAAATATATTGTTCTACCCACCGACTCTATCACAACTATAAATGAACAGAATGTATCTAAGTTGAACATAAAAATTGCTACAACTACTAAAACAATAAAAAAGCTTAACTAATAAAAAACAAAATAATAATAAGCCTAAGCATCACCTGTAATAATTGCCACAAGGAATACATAGGAGAGACTTCAAGGAATTTAAATAAAAGATTATTTGAACACAAACGGGATCTTTTACAAAACAACGCACTCAATACATTAGTTGCTCAGTTTGAGCATAATTTAGACTATGAAAAGGTTATGAGAGATGGCAATTAACTAAGACGAAAATTTATTGAAAACTCTTTAATCGCTAGATCATCCACAGTAAATTTACGTCCAGGTTCATTTCATCTTTCTTGGTAGATCTATTATAATAATAAAGGATTTTTAATATCAAAAGCGATAGAAGCGATGGAAACATAAACAAAAATAAAAAGAAACTAAATGAAATCTCCAAGGTTATATACCCAAAATATATATTTAAATAGAAAAATTTAAATCAAAATTTCAGCGTCCTCACTTTTTTACGCGCAGGCGTAATCACATCAATGTAAACATTACTTTAGTCCAATGAAGTCCTATAGGACAAAACGTGGCACACGAAACCTTTTTCCCCTTTGCCATAAATTTCCCTAATATGCATACATGATCAAAATAGATGTTTGGATTTACTTTTATATAAGACGTATTCTCTTCATGTCTATTTTCAACTATTCCCAGTGTCGTTCGATCAGCTTTCTTATCCTTTTCCTCTTTCCACCGCTACACCACACACACACACACACACACACACACACACACACACACACACACACACACTCTCTCTCTCTCTCTCTCTCTTTCTCTCTTAATCTAAGGAAGATCATTATAATGAAAAATAAATATTTGACATGTCAAATATAAATATACGTGTCCATCCTTCGTCTACGGACGATGTATCTACATATTCCGCTTGCTTAGTACTTGAGGTAATTGCATCTTTCGAAAGGGTCTGGTTAGAGTTTATATAAACGTACCGTACATATTGTTGGAAAAGACGGAATTTGAATTTAAAGTCACCCTTAAATCCTAAAGATTACTGCCTATATCTATCTGTCTATCTATATTTCTCTCTATCACTTTCTCTGTCTCTCTGTCTCTCTCTGTCTCTCTCTCTCTCTCTCTCTCTCTCTCTCTATATATATATATATATATATATATATATATATAGGTGGAGTCTGATAGGTCTTTGTGTGTGTTTAAATGAGTCTGATAGGTGTAACGTAAGTCGTCTGAATAGGCATGTAGTAGTGTGAACAATGTAATTGTTTACGAGTAAGGTTTCATCAGGAACACACTTCCTTAAGGGACATTTGAAATTGTAAATAATTTTGGTTCTTTGTAGTTTAGATTATGCAGATGTGTTGTTATTTTTTATGATAATGTTAGCTGTTTTTAATTATTGTAATAGATAATTAATTTAATTTTTGTTCGGTTCGACTGGAGTAGTGTATTTCTTTATTATCTTTCTAAGGGAAGATTCATCTTGCTTATAGTTAATGTTTATTTATCTTTTATAGAAGGTGTTAATGTTGTTGTTTTTGTCTGTATGTTCAGTATCGTTATTAGTTACTTTGGAAAGAAATGGTCTAATCTGGTAGTTAGAGAACTATTGTTGAGTTATTTAAGGAAAAGTAGACGAGACGATGAATTCTCGTGTGAACTCTTTAGGAATTTTTTTTTATAACTGTTATTTTATATCTAAGTGGGCATTCACTCCTAAAATTGGCAAGAGTTCCTACTAGTGATTTTTTTTATATAATGAGGTGGTGAAAGTCTGGTTATTGTATTCTACGAGAACGTCCAAGAATGGAAGTTTACTTTTTGACTCAGTTCCTATTTTTTTTTTTGTGTGTGTGTTTGTGTGTGTGTGTTTGTGTGTTTGTGTGATATCTATCTTCGCTGATCTAACTTCCACGGCCTGATAGTGACATAAACAAATAGATAACTATGAAACAAATGACATAGATAGATAGATAGATAGATAGATAGATAGATAGATAGATAGATAGATAAGAAGTGAGTGAGCTGGAGAGGTATATATAAACAAAGGAATCTCTCTCTCTCTCTCTTACTATATATATATATATATATATATATATATATATATATATATATGTGTGTGTGTGGTCTGACGATTGTGTCTAACATGAAACAGCTTTTCGCCACTAAGTGTTGACTCAATGTTCACTTATGTCGTAACATTCTGAGACACATAGAAAAATAGACTCAAAAACACCTGTATCGATAGACTTTTAATCTTTTCATCCAAAGCAAAGGGGGTGTAGTTATCGAGTGAAAGATACGAACAGAGACAAACAGACAGACAGATCCGTATTTGAGCTGAATAGAACAGATTCACAGATGAGTGTGACATAAATAGATAGATAAATATGGAGAGAGTGACATAGATAGATAGATAGAGATAGATAGATAGATAGATAGATAGGCCATACGATTCTGTGAGAGATGTGAAGAGGTACACGAAGAGACCTGTATAGATACATACAGAGATGAAAAAGAACGAAATGTATTGATAAAAAGGATACGAAGAGATAGCCAAACAAATACTCAAACAGACAGATAGATATGTACAGACTGAGTACAAAAGGAAGGGTCATTTTTTTTTCTCGAGAAAAGTGAGAACAGGATGGGATAAATATATCGAACGATTCATTTGGGTCCGAGGCAGTAGCACTCTGAGATACACAGCAAAAAGATGGACAATGATAGACACGGACGTAGATCGTAAGGAATAATCTGATATATTATCCGAGATATATAAAAATAGACTGAGACAACTAGCTAGAGAGGCAGATAGATAGATAGGAATTAATATATAAGACCTCCAGACATATATATATATATGTGTGTGTGTGTGTGTGTGAAATATATATATATATATATATATATATATATATATATATATATATATATATATATATATTATTATTATTATTTATATATTATATGTGCGGTACTTATTAGAAAGCGCCCAATATCAGAGATAGAGCTAACATATTTGGTTGGATTGATGTGAGTTTGTAAACCCTGGGTTTCAGGCTTTTTGCGATCGTCAGATCAAAAAAGCGTGAAACTCAGGGTCACAAACTCACATCTAAAATATAATAAATATATATATATATATATATATATATATATATATATATATATATATATATATATATATATATATAATTTATTCGAAAATTATAACATAAACATTTGCTCTACTCTGTATTAAGCACTCTTTTAGGAATAGTATTTTTGGTTATTGGAATTTATTCCTTATAAACCAATCCTATACTTCAAATTCGAACTCAGCTCTCCGATTCCTCAACCCGAGCCGCAAAATAGTGGCCAAGAGTCCAAAATGTCGAAGCACAAGAGAGAATTGGTTGGCGTCAGAAAAAAAAGTTTGGTAAGCGAAACCCTATGTTTGCAGCCATGGCAAAGCCAACCGAAAAACAATAAAGATTCGTTCTGCACCTGGTAGAATGCGAGTTTGCTCAGCTAAGTACACATACATTGATTCAAACACCAATCACTTGTTTTTAAATCAATCAGACAATCAATGAGATTCTAGAAGGTGTAGAGTTTCAGATAATATGCCGACCGACTGACTGACTGACCAATTGAACGGCGGAAATGTTAGGATCCTAATAGTGGGAAACCAGGCAGTTGGCTCATCAACTGGTATTGAAAAGGAAGCAAGGTATGTATTTGCCGATTTTTCTCTTTTACCTTGTGCAATAAAAATTACAGATTGGGGTTCGTTAAGTGCAGAAATCATGGTGGGGCATAATGCTCTGATATTGCCATAGACAAATAAAAGGATAGTTTGCAATGCAAATATATTAGATTCATTATCATCATTTATTTTGCGCCGCACTGATCATCACTTCCCCCAGTTGCAATTGTGGTTAATGGTGACAATCACGGTAAAATAGTGCAATGGCTTGCCGGTTTCTGACCATAAAACCCGGGTTCGAATCTCACCATGGTCAATTTGTCAGAGGTCGATCCCAGCGTGCGAAACCTTTGGAAAGTGCCTGAAAAGCATACCACGTGTTGACACAAGCATTGAGTGATATTGGGTAGACGGAATCCTTTGAGTCTGTCCATAGCTCTGCTAGCAAAAAGCCACAAGTCATCGTGGCCGAGGGCTTGAGTGAGTTGGCCTTGTTCAAATTGATGAACACATTAGATAACACGCTCTCTCCCAGAACCTGTAACTAAGGTCTGCTCAGCATAGTTGCAGTATAAACCACAAATGTGCCTGAGAGAGCGTCTGCAACAGGGATTGGCTACCCTAATAGACGGGTATCCCCGGATACGAGTGGCCTGCTATTATTTATGCATTGCAGTCTGTTTAATTCTATCTATCTATCTATCTATCTATCTATCTATCTATCTATCTATCTATCTATCTATCGACAGATAGATAGATATTTAGTGCACGGTGTGAGCTGCTTTCATGTAATTTTTATGCATACATGGACATTTTGGCTTGTATTGGAAGTTTGGTCATGTTACGACAAATACATTCTCTTTTTAGTGAAGACATTCGTCGCAGTCTATCTTTGAATAATATCTTCGTTTACTTCAAAGTCACCACGTCGGCTTGGAGTCGCTGAGAACGCTAGATAAGTCGGATTGACATTGCTAGAGTCGATAGTTTGATAACAATGTCTTACTGCACTCGAGAGAAGAGCCGGTGTGGGGGCCATATTTGCTCAACTCGGAGTCGGACTGGAAATTCTAAGCATCTCAACTCGCGCGGTCGTTGAAAATAAAAAAAATTAAAACACACACACGCGTGCGCACACAAACTCGCACATACACGTACAAAAAACACGCACACACTCACACGTATACACACACAAAAAACACAATCATACGCACACAGATTAACAGGGAGCCAGGCTTTGTATAGATAGACACAAGACATTAAGTAATCAGTCTATGTCAAGTTGATCTCAGAGGTCATGAATATCACATAAATACATTTTCTAGCTAAATGGGGCAATTTAAAAAAAAAAAAAGCGTCTCAGATATTGAAACTTTCTTTCTTTTTTACCTTCCTTATTTTTGGGAGTGTAAGGTCAAATTCACAACACCAAGATCACTGAAGATCACTGCAGATGTAATTAGTTGCTAGATTTTTTGATATTTATTACAGCCAATTACATTGAAAAAAAAAGTGGCTCATGCAGAAGAACAATAAAGGAAATTACGTGCTACTGACCCCCAAGGTTAATGAACTCAAAATAGGATTAAAATAACATTTTCAGCTGAACGATAGATGACTAAATGTTTGTGAAGCATTGTCCAACACCGAGATCCTTTTAAAATGTAAAACAAATATCATTTGAACCAAAAAAATAAAAATTACCAGCGTCACGGTGAACGTGGTATTCTTGTTTCTTAGAATGGTAAAATCAAATAAAGTTGCTTAGATCTGGACAGGTCAACTGACAAAATTACAGATAAAAGTATCTGTAATACGTTAAGTATCCGAATAATTAGCTTAACACTCTTGAGCGGTCTGGTGTTCCTTTCCACGTGCTTCTGTTGAAAGATCGGACTTCCAAGTAGCTTCTTAGAAATCTCGACCGTCTTGAGTTGTGCAGAAGAATTGTCAAGCATATCTACTACTTCTTTAATAATAGAACATGGCTATCCACAACTTCCTATCCTTTATAGCTCGGTAAATAATGTTGGTATTTTCACAATCTTTTCCAGTCCTTGTCCTCCTATCTAGGTTTTTAGGTAGGCAACGTGCTGCTTTTCTCGTGCCCCTCTTGACTTCAATCTGTCCCGTGAGTGTCAAATTCACTAATCTCTCTTTCCTCCTTATGTGTCCTAGAAATTTCAACTATCTCATTCTGATTTTAAATATAAACTTCATTTTTGTTTCCATATTCCCTGAAACTTCGTCATTACTCCGTTTTCAGTCCTTGGTATACTCAACATCCTTCTGTAGAATCACATTTCAGTTGCCACAAGTCTTTTTTTATCAGCGTGGAGATTATCCAGCATTCCCTATATATATATATATATATATATATATATCATAGATAGTCATAATTAGCTGTTACCTTAAGCCTCCTCTTCATCTTTGAGGAACATGTCCAACATTCTCTGTCATTTTGTAGGAATCATATCACATAACATTTGATCATTCTTGTTTTAGTCTCTAACGAAATTTTCCTGTCTCTTAATACTTTGCTTAGCTTTTGTAAGTCATGTTTCACTAATTCAACTCACCTTCAGATTTCTGTCATATTTTCCCACGTCTGCTCTAACACGTCAAAGGTATTTAAATTTCTGTACATGTTTGATTTTTACATCTCCATTCTTGGGCTGTTCCGCTTGCTAACGACCATATAGCCTGTCTTATGACAATTGATAGTTAGTCCTTTCTTCTCGCTTTGCTTTACTAAGTTGTCAAAGAGTTCTTGCTGTTTTCTTCTTGCTGTTTATTTGAAACACTTGGGAATGTGTGTGGAAAAGATACATCAATACTTATACAAAATATTAATTCCACTGGGGTTTTGGTTATCAGCCAGTGGAAGAGGTTTTGTCTGAGAAATTTTAGAATAATGCAAATCGACTGTAACAAAGAAAAGAATAAAGAATAAAATCTGATACAAAATGCCTCGATTTGGTCAATAGAAATTGCGTTCTTTTCGAGAATTATTATTCAAACCCTTGCCAGTAAAATAAGTTTTAAAAAAAAATTAAATAGGTTGTGTAATATATTCAGGTACGTGGCGTGACGAAAGAGGGTCAAGGATCGCGTGATCAAAGGATTTAAATGCCTAAAATTGTATGATTAAAGAAGAGTATAATATGTTTCCAGTTGTTGAAGTGGATTTTTCCAAAGAGTGCATATATAAAATCGTCGATTAAGGATTCGCGTTTGTATTCGTGTTCATGCCTTCTTCTGACTTTTCGTGCGATCGGGATTGAGCAAAGAATTTGCAATAAGAAAACCTTTTATTCGATCCAGATGATTCGAAAAAAGGAAGACGGTCGATTGATACTTCGATTTTTTTCTTATACTCCCATTAACACAATGTCAGAAGACCGTTATCTAACGATTTTGATGATAGGAATATTTATATAATGTTCTGTTTTAAAACTCAAGTAGTTTGGTGCATTTAAATTCTCATTTATCAATAGAACACTTTGTCGACAGAAAAACTATAAGGACTTAGATATTTTTAAAATTTCATACAAAATATATTTATTTTCATCGAGAGAACACAGGCTGGGACAGAAATACCTCCCACATAATTGTATGACATTAGCTAGTTGAAGATATGGTTATGAATTTTAAAGGCTTTTCAAAATAGCAGGAAGACGTGACGGTACATACCTTAAGAAAGTCACCCAAAAAAAAAAAAAAAAGAGGAGTAGGACAATGCAATCGATGACATTCCACATAATGCCCCCACCCCGCCAGTATAATTTATAAAGGAAACAAAAATGTATGTTTATTTAGATGCAAGAAATTTACATAGAAAATATAAGTTTTCATAATAAAGAATTTGCATGACACAAAAGAATAATATTCATTTACATAGCAGGTATCATTGCTATTAATGGTTTACCATTATGCAGGAGGTGTATATGGGAGGTATTTCGACCGTAGCCTTTACGAATATTTATGATTAAATTGTTGAAAAACTTAAAATATTTTATTCGAAAGACATTTTTTTCTTAAAAAAAAAAAGAAGATTTAAAAGCTTTCATATTTTTGTATTCTGATAAAAGTGTTTCAACTGCACCTTGGAAAGATATTGGCGCCAAATATTTGCAGCCTAAATTAACCGTTTGTATTTCGAACTTCTTTTGGACTCAACCTGTGTAAAAGGAAGACTAAAACCAAATCGACATGAGACAATCTTAAATCTTTGTAAAATTCAAATATATTGGTTGATAAATCCTTAGTGTGCCTAAAAATGTCTTCTGAAGCTCTCGCGCAATCTTCTGGGGCCCATCGCTTTCAGTGGCAGGGTGATTATATCAGGTAGCATCGGAGCGACGTGAGGTTAAATATTTTAAGGAGTAGTTTTTGTTAAGCGACGGGTCGTCAGTAGTACGTTTGATGCTTACTTCTTAAGATTATCAACTCTCAAAAAATCCCCACCCTAGAGGACGACAATATCCATTGTTTATCATTGTTGATAAACAACTCCTTCATTCATACAAGAAACAAAAGCAATAATGCTTTCTTATATTTTCGAAAGGATATTTCTGGAAACAGTGACAGTTAAAAGACAAAACAACGCGCAGAGAAAGAATTTTTAAAAACTTTTATGTGTAATTTTAAAACATTCGGCGAGATTATCTCGAATTTTAAAGACGATTATTTTCATATATTTTTCTTTTTGACTTTGATACGTGATTTGCGTGAATCTTTGACCAATCGTTCAACTTTATACATTGAGTAAATGGTCTTTCATTTAGTCATTCTTCTTCTTCTATACTACAAAAAAAAAGATATTATCTATTATGCCTTTAAATTCCTTGAGGAATATAGGACCGCAAGATATCGTTTCTATAACAAGCCAGTTCTTTTTTTTTTTGTTTAATTTTTTTTTAAGTGAGTAAGTTGTTCGCCTACTGTACAAGCCCCAATCTGGAGGATCAGATTTTGTGTTCAGAGTAGTTTTTCTCCCAGGCCAGTTGCCACCCAAGGCAACCCGCTCTGCTGTGCTATTTACCCAGAGCTTTCCCAAGGTTATTAGCAAGCAATTTAACGTAATGGATTCGGCTGGAATTCGAATCTCCCATTCCTCAATCCTATCCGCTATCCATTACTCCACAGTGTCTCTTCAAAAATATATATATATATATATATATATATATATATATATATATATATATATATATATATATATATATATATATATATATATATATATATATATATATATATAGACATATTTTTTACGATTATTGTCATATATTGCCCAAATCTTTATATTCTCTAAATTAATTTTAATAAAACTAAAAGTAATGGTAATATTAGCCGTTTCCTTATAAGGAAACATTCGACATTCATTGACCGAGCAGCTTGTACTAGTGCTGGTTGAAATTTATTAAATTTTCTCTTAAAACATTTTTTTCAGGAAAATAGCTTTCTCAAGTCCAGTAGCTGTTATCAATCTTTCCAGGATTGATAGTAGTTGCCTTCCTATCCTTTTGTTTGAAGTTGTGTTGAAAGCTAACATCTTGACTATGTCGTCATTTTCTCACCGAGTTTTATTTTTAATCAATTCATCATAAGCAAGGGGATGAAGCCACTAAGACGCAAGAGATTGTTAGGAGACAATTGAGAATTAAAAGGCTTTATAAGGCACCGGAAACCCAATCCTAAACAGGGAACAAGGAAAAAACAATTCTTTTCAAAAGACCGGGAAGAAGTGTGAATCATCTGATATCCATTTTAGCTGTTGCTGTTGTCGAATTCCTTAAATGATGTGGGTTCTGTTATTTGGTACATTTCTTTGCTTGTGATTGTGTAGCGCCAGTTCACAATGTTCGAAGAAGTGTAGTATTCTCCAAGATCCACAGGCTTCATTTGCTCAAAGCCATTTTTAACCATTGATCATATAAAGCGGTTGTATACGACAGACAGATTAGATAATGTCTGAACGGGTTTGGCGCCATCCATGCCATCCATATCAATGTCTCGGACTGACGAGGCTATTTAAGAACATCTATCAAAAAAGGTCCAATCAGTATTATCAGAAATTTTAATAGAGAATAAAATAATAATTTTGTCTTTGTTGATAACAATGATTATAATCTTGGCAAATAAATCCGACGTTAATTAAATATTCATAATTATCCAACCGCATTATTCCCTTGACAAATCTAGTATCAATACAATCTTGCGGCCATATCACGTTGAAATATCAGTTCCCGAACGATCACCGAAGATAAGCAATGGTGAGGGCTTGGGAATATCATGTTCTGTAAGTTTGGATGTGCGGGTGGTGTAATGGATAATGGGTCGGACTTGTTAATCGGAGAGCCGAGTTCCAATTCCCGTTAGGCTTCTTATATTCACTTACGAGCAAATACGTGTGGGAAATGTTTACTCCACCACTTCTCCCTCAGTTATGGTTTAATTACTAAGAATTGTATCACTAAATCCTTCTTATCTCCCCTCCACCAAATATCTTACAATCTGAAAATATTTCCTGGATTTGAATAATCATCTGCGAGACATCTTTCTGCCTTCCATCAGCATGGCTGATGCTAACCTTCCGGAGAGTGACTTGTTGCGTCTTTTCGGACTAACGCTATCAACTGACATGAAGTGAAAAGACTATATTGAATCCATTGCTCGGTCAGCTATTAAAAAAGTTGGTTCACTGTGTCATGCTAGACAATTTTTCTCACCTGAATCTATCTTACATATCTATAAGTCTACCATTCGTACATGGTTAGAATATAGTGGCCTGATGCTTCCGCTATATATCTAGAGATCCTTGATAAATCCAAAGTAGAATCAGCAATATTATTGGTCCTGATCTGACGTCTCGGCTTCAGTCACTTTCCCACTGCCATAAAGTTGCCTTTCTGTCCCTTTTCTATAAATATTTTCATGGCAACTGTTCAGGTGAGATCCTCGCCAGGGTAGTGATGTCAATTCTCTGGTAGATGCGGGGCGCCTTTCGTTTCTAGTGTGATTTTCGTATTCGCTGTTGTATCTGAATGTGTGTGTGTTTGAGTGAGTGTTTGAGATGAAAGATTGATGTTATTTTATATTAAAGTCCCGCATTAATTTCGCCGAGTTAACAAATGTTTCTGCCACATTTAGAGATTGTAGTTTTTTTTTAATTATTACTAACATTATTTTGTTTAGTTTCTTGTAAATAGTTTTGTTTTCATATTTGTAAATACTCATTGGGGCTAGTTTTTAAATTGTTGTTAAATTCCCCTCCCCTCACTGACAATGACTTGTACATATGGCGACTAGTTAGGATTTTCATAGAGACAATGAGGTATTAAAGTGGGTGTTGTAAGAAAAGTAAGTAATGATGCGTTGTTTTGGAGTAAGGAATGTGGTATGTTTTGGGTCAGTGTTCGTGGATAGTTAAGTTTAAAGTTAAGACAGAAGACCTTCCTCTCAACCCATTTCCCATTTTGACCTTGTGCCACATTTTGTAAATAGTTACAAATCAATATCGCTCCTCGCCAGGGTACCTAGACGTTATGAATTTAAGCGCAGCATCAGGCTGGCAACAATGCTCACCAATTTACAGTCGAGCTGGCTAGATGTAACTGTAAATTCTATGCTAACAGTTTCTTTTGTCGCACTTCTCGCTTGTGGAACTCACTTCCGGCTCCATGCTTTCCAGCCAATAAAAATTTAAATGCAATGTCCATCTCTTTCTATTGTCCTTATAACTCTTCTATTGTTCACGTTCCTTCTTATTTTCTGTTTTCTAATTCTTCAACATGCAGTAACCCCTTGTGACTTAGTGGCTTTACTACTGTGCTTGTGGTGAAATCAATCAATAAAAAAAAAACTTGCTAAGAATTCGTAAGACGTAAAAGCACGAATCAATCAATGATATTAATACTTATAGTATATTTACTATATTGACATTTAGTACATTTTCATACACGTATAAAATATATTCTTATCATTTTTTGCAAACTATCGACGAAAAGGCTTATTTCTTTTAAAACTATTTTTTTTTCGTTTTATTCAACCGAGACAAAAACAAAACCTTAAAAAAAAGAAAAAAATTACAACAAAAAACAAAACAAAACAAAAAACAAAACAAAACAAAAACAATACAGCTCTTCTTACATTATATTTCACAAAACTATAAACAAACACTTTTGTTCGGAAGTAAATATTAATTTTTTCTTTTTAATTTAACTCCAGACGTAACAAATTGAAAATGTTTATATCCAAATATAAAATTCCGTTTAACATTTTAGATAGAAAACATTCTTCTTTATTTATGTGCCGTATCCAATCAGGATGTGCGCGATCATGGACCTCCACAACTTCCTATCCTATGTATCTCTTTATATTTGTCTTTTCAATATTGCCCCCACAGTTTGTTCTGCCACTCATTTACGCAAACTCCTTAACGCTCTACCCGTCTTGCTTTCAGTCTATCCTTTGAATGACAAATTCTCAAAAGTCATCTTTCTACAAACTAGAAACTTGAAGAAATTGTTTCTGATTCTACGTATAAGTCTCCCATTTGTTTCCATTTTCCTTAAAACTTACTCGTTGTGCACATGCTTCCTCCTCCGTGGTATTCTCAGCATCTTTCTATCCTTCATTTGAAACGAAAATGTCCAGTATTTACTACAACATAGGGCAGTTGGCATTACATAGCAGTTTAGCGCTATTTTTCGTGTTTCTAACGAAATTTTTCCGTTTTTAGTATATAATTCTCCTTTTGGAATTTATATTCGGACTACTGTCCACATCTTTGTATTGTCATCAGAATGTTTAGGTCGTTGTGATCTCCAGGCTTCATAGGGTGCATATCGGTCATATTACACAGATGACGTAAACAAAACAAGATTTTTTGTTCTCACTTAGGTCTTTCATCTTAATAATAACATAAATATTTTGACGATAAAACTTTATTTTTATTAAGTTTGTTGTCTTTTTCCTAACGCTGTTCTGTTTTCTGCGAAAAAGTGGAGGTACTTATATTAATGGAATTCATTAATTTAAATTTCTGCATGTTTGTCATGACCCTAAACATCCAACGAGATGTCTGCATTTGCTTCATTTTGACATTTACGTGAGTCATTTCTCACGGACAGTTCATTGAATATTTTTATAGACGAAAGTAAAAAAAAAAAAAAGAAAAAAAATCGAAGTAATCGGCTATGTTCGGTGATAAAGATATTTTAAAATTCTCTCTTCATTTGCATTCCAAATTTATTCTTATGAAATTTGGAACCAGTTCTTTTCTTTTTTTAAATCCATATTTTTTGTTTGTCGACGTATATAATGGCTAAAAGAATTTAAGAACCGGTTCTATGAACAAATTTGTTTTTGCAAATAATGAAGATGAATTCTTTCATCGGTTTCCAGTTCTAAGATTAGCTTAGAATAGATGAAGGAAGAAGATGAAAGGGACACAGTAGAGCTTCAAAGAAGAAGATGGGAAGATGATGAAACGAAAAAATGATTAAAGCTTCATCCCCTTCAAAATATCATTGAAGATAAAAAGATGAATGCATGAATTATTAGTCTGAAGAGTCTGAGAAAGAAGATTGTCCAACATTAACTACCATCATATATGCCAGAAGACAATCTAAACAGATGGAGAAAGCTTGAATCTAAAGATATGTGATTCAACAAAAGATGAAGATGGACCAATGATGAATGACAGAAAACTTGAAAAATTTAAGACAGGAAATTGAAACAAAAGATGAAGATAAAGAAGATGAAATGAAAGACACGATGAATGAAAGATGAAGATGAAGAAGATGATGATGAAGATTTCAACAGTAAAAGATGACGATGAAGAAGAAGATAATGATGATGAAGAAGAAGATGAAGAAAAGATTTTGAAGATGAAGAAGAAGCAGTATTCAAGATGAAGATGTAAGATGAATGATGAGAAGACGAAGATAAAGAAGAAGAAGGACAAATAGAAGAAAGATGATGATGAAGAAGATAAAGAAGATGAAGAAGATGATGAAGAAGAAGAATATGAAGAAGATGAAGAAGAAGTGAAGATGATGATGAAGAAGAAGATAAAGAAGAAGATGATGATGAAGAAGAAGAATATGAAGAAGATGAAGAAGATGAAGATGAAGAAGAAGAAGATAAAGAAGATGAAGAAGAAGAAGATGATGAAGAAGATGAAGAA
Organism: Acanthosepion pharaonis; assembly: GCA_903632075.3. Classification (NCBI taxonomy): domain Eukaryota; kingdom Metazoa; phylum Mollusca; class Cephalopoda; order Sepiida; family Sepiidae; genus Acanthosepion; species Acanthosepion pharaonis. The sequence goes on from CAHIKZ030005603.1 coordinate 519,786, forward strand.
GAAGATAAAGAAGATGAAGAAGACGATGAAGATGAAGAAGAAGAAGAAGAAGATGAAGAAGAAGAAGATAAAGAAAATGATGAAGAAGATTAAGAAGAAGAAGAAGAAGAAGAAGAAGAAGAAGAAGAAGAAGAAGAAGAATTTTGTGTAAATATTTGGCAGAACAGAAGTTAGGAGAGATAGCAAAAAGACAAAATTTAATAAGAAGTAATTTGAACAGGATATTGTGGAGAACTATGATCGCCAACGTCTTTAAGGGACACGGCGCATGGAAGAAGACGAAGACGTTTATATATGTGGGGTGGAGGACAATACCAGCAAACGCGGGTTACAATTCTACATCGAGAAACGCTGATAATACAAGGAAGCTTACTTTGAATTTTTTTTATTATAATTTAAAAATTGAAAAAAAGACAGAATTTGGGCATTTTCAGTTTTGTGTTTCGGATCTCTCTCTCTCTCTCTCTCTCTCTCTCTCTATATATATATATATATATATATATATATATATATATGTGTGTGTGTGTGTGTGTGTGTGTGATGTTCTAAGCTTCTATTCTTTTAAATTTTCAATTTTGTGTTTCGATTCTATCTATCTATCTATCTATATGTGTGTGTGTGTGTGTGCGTGTGTGTGTGTTTTGTTCTAAGCGTCTATTTTTTTAAGCATTTCGCCCCAAACATACGAGAAATGACGAAGTTTTAGAGAAAGTCGAAACAAAAAGGACACTTATAACTAACATAAAAAAGAATGTTGAAATTTATAGGGCGCCTAATGAGTAAAGACGGCTTGGAAAAATTGATACAAGACAGACTGAAAACAAAAGGAAAACAGCGCATAATTTCTTTAAAGCATTTCACCCCAAGCAAGGCGGGAGTGCCACTAGCACGCAAAGAGAGTGGGAGCAAGAGTAAAGAGACGTTATTGAGGGAAGGAGAAAGAGAAGGACGGGGAATTAGATCAAGGCATCAGAAAATGTCGATTGACGTTGCATTTGAATATATGAAGATTGTAGTCATCAGAGAAGCAAGTAAGAGGAAGGGAGTTCCACTGTTGGGAAGCGCGAGAAAAGAAACTGTTGGAGTAGAAGTGGCGGTTGCATTTAAGGGTGGGACCGGGATGCCAGCCTAGTAGCTCGCTTAATTTCATGCAGTTTGGGAACCAGCGAAAATAGCTCGTCGGAGCAGTTATAGCGAAAGTATTTGTAGAAAAGACAGAGGGAAGCGGCGGCACGTCTTCATAAACATGGTATGAGTTAATAAACTTGTAACGTCTCTTTCTTTTTTGAGTGAAAATTGGCGTTAGGAACCGCATAACTGAATTTGAATATAAACAGCGGAAATAATTGCTGAGATGATACCGGAAGTGTGGAAGAGGAAATGAATACCAGAAACAGTGAAGAGAGAATTTATTTTCGGATACTTAAATACATATACTAACACACACACACACACACACACACACACACACACACACACACACACACACACACACACATATATATATATATATATATATATATATATATATATGTAATTGCCTGGGCATTTGTTTTTACCCTTGGACTGTTTTCAACATTTTGAACAAGATTCTTGTGTTTATTTATGTAGTGGCTAGTTTTGCTGAATAAAATTTCCCCTCAACTTGGCGGAACAACTAAATATTTATACTAATAATAAATAAGAAGAAAGAAATAAAAAGAAAGGAAAGAAATTTAAAAAAAAAAATTAAAGAAATCAAAATAGATAGAGAAAATATAAATTTCTATTCAAAGAAACAAAAATGAAAAATGAAAAGAGAAAAATAAAATAAAATAAAAAAAAAAACATTATAATACAATTATTATACGAAGTTTTATAGTTTTATCGCTAAACTAGTACTGGAACTGTTTTAGCTATTTATCCAAGATATTAATCCGTTTTTTTTTCCAAAACTTTACTCAAACAAAACTAGATAGAAAAATTGGTTGAAATAAATCCAAGAATCAAGGAAGACATTCCAAGAAGTGTCTGGGCATGAGTTCGACATAAAGAAACGCGTGGGAAAGTAAATACCGATAAAAAAAAGAGAGCTGCCGATCTATAACTAAAAGGTTAGAGCACAATATAGTCATTTAATAAATTTAGCTTAGTCTGGCACAGGGTCACAAGAGTGCTCAGTGAGGATCGTATTCACTACCTAGCAATAAGGGTCAAGACAGCTAGCTCGCTAACCCTTACCCAATATTGAAGCGTCCAACCTATAAAGATAGTATGGGTCCATTCAGAATTTGAACACGGGATCTCTCACCCTCATAACATACATCAAACCCCATCGACCAACGAGCCAGCAAACGTTATTTAATATGCTCAGCATATTTTGGAATAAGGTAAGTCTATGGCACCTAGTGAATATCGAACTATACAGTACTAATATTCAAGCAGACATCCGGTAACCTATATCCGACACCGAGAAATCTTAGATTAAGGAATAATTATCATTTACTAAGGTTGATGTAGTTTGGAAGAAGGCCACATAAATGGAGTACTGTGTGGGGCTTGAATTCCTTTTTCAATAAAAGTGGTCAACTGGACCAGCCCACTAATCTATACCCGAAGCCGAGGAGACTTAGACAAAGGTATAATTATCATTTACTGTGTTTAATAAAGATTGGGACAAAGCAACATGCATGGGGAAACCTAGTGAGAAACGCACTCTTTACTCAATATCAGTGGCTATTCAAATTAGCCTGTTAACAAATATCCGAATGTCGAGATGCTGGAAACAAAGATATAATTATCATTTACTGCGCTTTATACAGTTCAGCATAAGGCCACATATATTGTGCACCCATTGAGAATCGAACTAATTGCTCGGTAATAATGGTGAAACAGATTAACCTGCTAAAAATTACCCAACACCGACGCACCTTATATCACGCTGTGGAACTCCTTTCCTCTTACTTGTTTCCCTGACAGTTGTAATCTTCAAAATTTAAAATGTAATGTCAATCGACTTCTGATGTCTTGATCTAATTCGCTATTCTTCTCTTTATCTTTTCCTCAACCACGTCTCTTTACTCTCTGTAACCCCCTTGCCTGCTAGTGGAACTCCCGCCTTACTTCGGGTGAAATGCTTAACCCCCCCAAAAAAAAACAACAACAAAAAAAGTTAGATTTATAGGAATTAAATTCTATATATAATTTTCTTTTGTCCTGTTTACTTTGTTTATGCATATCTCCTTTCTCTGTGGTACTGAATGTTGTTCATGATGGCGGTCGTCTTTGAGTATAGAATCCAGAGGTTAGCAGTGAATATTTCGAAGACAGTAGGGAAGCGTTGTTCAGGTTAGCAGTGGATATCCCGGTAAAGTAGCAGAGCGTAGTTCTTCCTTCTGTTCCTCTTCGCCTGACAAGCTGGCACTGGACATTCGGGTAGAGTAGACAAAATGGCTGCCTTTATACACGACGGATTGAATATTCTACGTCTTCTGATTGGTTAACCTTCTATTGGTGGACTATAAAGTGAGTCAAATCATTTGGGCTAGCTCACTAGTAGATATATACACAAAAACTGCAACACTGAATCTCTCTATTTCTGCGCATTTTATGTTTGGCCTCTCTTCTTTAGCCTGCCTGCATTTGGTCCTTATTTCGTTGTAGTTTTCTTTATTCCTTTCCGCATCTCTCTGTCTTCTTTGTATTATGCCAAGAATCTCATCAGTGACCCATTCGTTTTTTACTTCTTCGTTCGTTCATTCTCCTTTGGGATGATATCGTTTGTTGATGTCACTAAAGCTTCTCTTTTCGAGTTTCCATTTCCATTTTGTTTCTAATACAGCCAAAAGATGAGCACAACATGCGGTTTGCAGGTCGGGGACACTAAAATCAACTGGAAGGTGTTCTGACAGAGAACAGTAAGTGCGACGCTGAGATCCGAAACGCATTGTGATGGCCAAAGACACATTCCTAAAACAAGGGACATTATTACGAAACAGGAAGCTTTTGTTGCTAAGAAAGAAAAAGGTACTGAATTACTACGTGATATATGTCCTCCTTTATGGTAGCGAATGTTGGACGGTGTTCTCAAAGAGACACGAGACAACAGTGGTATGGTTCTACAGAAGGATGCTAAGGATACCGAAGCAACCATGAGGTTTTAGAGAGGATGCAATCAAAGAGGAAACTTATACTTAACATCAGATAAAGGAAGCTGAAATTTCGAGGATACGTAATGAGAAAGGGGGGCTTGGAAAATCTGATACACACAGGGCGGATAGAGAAAAGAGGGACAAGGACAAGCAATGCGTGATATACTTAACGGGCAAGTGGATGGCAGAACATAGTCTGGGAGAAATAAAATGACAAAACTTATTGAGAGCTACAAGTAACAGGAAAAAATGTAGAGCCTGAAGGGAAACGGCACATAAAAGAAGATATACTTTTCAACCAATAAAATCCCATCAGAAGGTTTGTTTGATAAACAATCATTACAAGTGCAAATACAGCCAAAATATCGGTGAACGTAGTTGTAGACCTACCACGTGTTATTTTTAGACCATTTGGAAAATAATAATTCCCTTCATCACTCCCGCAAATTCGACAAAAAGATTTTCGCAAGCCTGTGTGAAATTATTTTCTAAGTAATGATAACCTAAAAGTTCACACCTCTATGTGAAATTAGATTTTGAATCCGCTGATGAATATATGAATAGAAGCATACTGCTTCAACAAGGTTCAAAAAATTTTGGAGGTTTGTTTGATATACACAGGCGTACACCTAGCAAACAGACGCACGCAATGGAAAAGACTAAGCCTTTGTCTAGGAACTCAAAAACACATTAGGCTGACCGTCATAAAGTCTGTCCAAAAATTTCACATGGCACTTAATTACTTTTTAAAAGAAACATCGCTGAAAGGAAAAGTGAACATTTTATTGCTATTGTATATATTTGAAAAGAATATATAAATGTTAGTTCAATTGACGTTCTGCTTCTACTTTCCTCCAGAAAATAACCTTTTGTATGTTTCATTTAAAAGACGTGTTGTTGTTTGTTAAATGTTTTGAATCTCGACACTCAGATAACAAAAATGCTGGATAGACGTATCCCAAAATATTTATCTTTTACAAAGCTTAATTTAATTTGCTACACAACCGCAAATATGGAGCACCCAGTCAGTGTCAAAGTCATCACCTAGTAGCAATGGTCAAAGGGATTAGCCCGCAAACCTGTACCCAACATCGAGGCGTCATATACCCCAGTATAGTTAAACATAATTCTGCAATCAGGAAATCATATCGCTAGACCTACTGGTCATGTCACGCTTTAAGTAGTAGTTCTCCATTGTTCATTGCGGCGTCAAACCTAGTTGGGGATTAGATGGTGACTGCTTAGTAACACCAGGTATAGTAAGCAGTAGGTAAATAAAAAAAAAGTAAATTTTGGTAATAAAAGACGCGGAAAATATAAGATGGAACCTTTTCTGTTAATTCAACTCAAATAATGTAAAGTTACTTATCGCAAATATCAGTTAACCCCAAGAAATTGATAATGTTTGTTTTTTGATTAAATTTTTGGTACTGAGTTGCATTTTTTTATCATTTCGCTCCAAGTAAGGCGGGAATGCGACTAGTACGCAGGGTTTTACAGAGTGTGAAGGCGAGGGAAAAGACTGGGTAAGGGGGACAGCAGAAAGGATAAAAGCTGAACGGGATTCAAAAAGATAGATGGCGATTGACGTTGCATTTAAATTTTTACAGAATATAGTTACCAGGGAAGCAAGGTAACGAAAGGAAATTCCAGATGTGGGAAGTGCGAGAAATAAACTGTTGGAGTAGAAGTGGCGGTTATATTTAACTGTTTCAACAGTGAAAGGGTGGGACCTAGATGCCAATCTAGTAGCACACTTAAACTCATATAGTCCTGGCACCAGTAAAAAAAAAAGCTCGTCAGAAAATCTACATAAAAATATTTGTAGACAAGACCGAGGGAAGCCACATCATGTAGGTGAGAAAGAGACTAAAGTTCATATACCAAGTTAGGATCGATTAAATTACAGATTCTTCTTTGGATTTTGTCAAGAATCTCGAGATGGGTAGCAGGAGCAACAGACTAGATATGGCAACAGTATTCAATGTACGGGTAGATTTGTAAATGTTCAAGATAGACTCCGACGAGAAAAAAACCTTCTGACACTGCACAATGACCAAACTTGCCATGAAGTAGATATTGCTTCGATGTAGTTGTTCGACTTAAAGTCATTTGAAAACGAGAAGCCAAGAAGCCGCAGTGTATTGCTTTCCATGGGTTTAGCATCAGCCATGCTGATGGCAGGCAGGAAAGGTTCTCGATGGTGGTTGAATGAGAACAGTTTAATTTAGAGGCATTAAAATTTACGAGCATTTTCTTGCCCCAGATAACTATAGGTTGTAGGTCCTTTTCAAGACCAGCGTCCTGGTTAACTTTGTCGGCTCTGGTGGGTTTGCTATTGAGACAGGAGTAAATGATAGTGTCATCAGCATAAATGCCAACTTGGGAATTGGTGACATCAGGAAGATCATTGATGAAGATCAGAAACATTGTAGGACCCAGGATAGAAACTTGGGAGACATCCGCCTTCATGAAGAAGAGGGAGCCCTTTCAAAATGACCTTCATTTCACGATTTGATAGGAACGAACAGATTAAATCAAATAGCCGTCCAGTAATACCGTAGCCCTGGAGGTTACGTAGAAGACCAGCGTGCCAAACACTGTCAAACGCCTTCGATATATCAAGAACCACTGCTCAGGTTTTGCAGTTATTATCAAGAGCTTGATATACATATCCAGTGAGGACCGTTAGCACATCAGCGGTAGATGTGGAAAAACTGAATCCATATTGTTTAAGCCACCTGGTATGGTTGAATTAAAGTCACCGAACACAATATATATTTTCAAATGGGTGTAGAGAGATGGACTTGTCTATATTATCTGAAATACTATCGAGCAAGCAGCAGCTTTGAGATGAAGGCGAACTGTAGAGAAAGAAAAGATAGCTGGAGAGAGAGAGAGAGAGAGAGAGAGAGAGAGAGAGAGAGAGAGAGAGAGAGAAAATTAGCCTGGAGATTCAAGAGAGTGTTCCCTAGCTAGCGGAAGAATTCGAGAACATAAACTCCCAAGCCATGCATGTGGACATTAGAGTCCTTTCTAAAGAGAGAAATTTTGGTGAAAGAAAGTGGTTGGGGTGTTTTTTTTTTTTTTTTGTTAAGCTTGTTTAGGTTTATATATTTGGTTGTTTATAGTCGTGATGTGTTATTTTGGTAACGAAAGGCCTAGGGTAGTAGTATCAGTCAGTCGTCTAATGTAACATGTACAGGAAGGTAATTAGCAAGGACAGCAACATATTGTGGCCTGGAGGTTGACCAACGGAGGTGTTTGCAGGGACACCCTTCCATGCGCGAAATGGCACTACAAAAACCTCGATATTATGCGACTTTTGTTCAGAGCAATCTCTCAAGATGCTACGCAAGAGTCCGGGCTCCTAAATACCAGTCGGGAAAGCCAACCAGAAAACTGCCAACACAATACCCTCAGAATGAAAAGACGTTGCCATCACCCACATATATCACAAAAAGTTAATGACACTATTAAGGCCTGAGAGAATGAAAGGAACCTGGAACCCCTTCTTAAACAGGAAACAAGGGATTAGCCTCTACTTCCGTTCAAGAGAAGTTGGAGGAATATGGACCGGGCGATAGGAAAGCCTATTCAATCCTATTAAAAAAAAGTACTAAGTTTTAACTTAGTTAAACTCGATATGTCTATTAGAATTTCAACAAAGAATTAAAAATGGCAGACCTCTGGAAGAACATTAAAAGACAGAAATTGTTTAACTTGCCATGAAGTTCCTGTCGTTAACAGCCTCCACATTCTGGACACAATCCGAAACTGTATTTTACCAAGAACTAGGATTATGTCACATTGTTGGAGAAGATATATATCTTTGAAGGATGATCCCAATTATATTCATCTGACTGTAAATCTCAGTATGAATTTCGTTGACTCAGAAAGATAAGCCCACACGCAAACAATCGAAAGTACCTGGCGGAACGCCAAAATGGAGAATAAGTCCATGTTCTGGACTCATCGCAGCATGATAGACTTGTGGGTTATCCTACTTGACTTTTCTAAAAAAAAAAAAAATACTGCCGCTAGGGGACGCTCCTTAAGCCTATCAATAAGGAATGATATTCTCATTCATTCTTTATCCTCTTGTACAAATCTGGCTATAAGATGTAGTCGCGTGTGGGGAAAAAGTGCCCCCACCTACTGGGAATCGTTCATTTTACATGTCTTACTATTCTATCGTAACGTCCTGTACTCAAACACACCCATGTCTATCACGTAGACCTACACAAATTCCACACACAAATACACATACTCTAATTTAAATGCTTTACGAAAATAGTCCTGTTTTCTTCTTTTATTGTAATTTTAATGCTTTTGTTAAAACGTGCATTGACGTTTTTTTTTATATTGTTTTCTGTTAATCATTTATTACATGGACTCACATTCGGGTCCGCAATAATTGTTACAGGAAAAATAATACAAGGAAACACGTGTTTTCTACATAAACACAACAAGCATTTCTGTTATAGACTTTTATTTGGGTCAGTTCTTTTGGAGACGTAAGGCACAAAAAAAAACATTTTTGAATAAATTTTAAAGGACATTTCTGAATTTTGGTGTGAATTTTAGCAAATATGAATTCGTTTTATTTTGGAGTGAATTAACAGATCCAAAATATGCTTAAAATGGGTGACCTCTCTCTTAACTACTCGAAGCAATTTTTATATAATTAAAAGGATTCATGGTGGACGTAGGATGCTCGCCATATATCTATGAATCTTTAAAATTTGTATTAAGCCTTCTGACGAATAACATGTGAAGGAGTTGTTTGGTATTTCGAAGAATTCATAAGAGGAGATAATTCGTTCATTTTATTTGAACAGATTTCTTCTTCTTTTTTTTTGCTTTAATATTTCTTTCGAAAGAGTGGGTATTTTATATTCTCTCTCCCCATTTCATCATCCCCCGCCCACAACCTATATGGAGATTCAGTTCAAGTTAATTTAATTCTCCCTCAAAAAAGTTAAGAACAAGAAAAAGAAGAAAAATATCAATAAAAGTTTTTTCCCCCCGCTTTCGTTTCTCAGACAGTAATTCTCCCTCGCCCTCCCCAGATTCTTCTTAGAATTCCAAATCCAAATCGGTAGGCTACAAATATTTCAAAAGTAGATCGATTAATCAATCCAGTAATTGACAAAAATGTAATAATAACAAAATATTTTGTTATTAAAGAAAAATATAATATGATTTGATTCATAAAAAGGGATTTAATGTTTTCTGGTTTTCCTTGTCTTTTTCTGTCACCACATTGACAACGAACAGAATTTTCGGATTATTTTTATACTTCTTTTCTCGAATAAACCTTTTTTTTTTTAATTTCATAATTATATTATTTTTGACTTCCAACATGATTTTCTTGTCTTTTTTGTAGTTTTCCTTTCTGTTATTTTTAAAAAAAAAATACTTCGTATTTTCATTTTTTTCCGTTCTTTGTTATAATTTTTTTCTTTTTCTCATTTTGAAATTCTTTCATTCTTGCTTTTTTCTTGCTGTTTTTTCTTTCTTGCTTTCTTTCTTTTTGTTTTCTTTTTTCCTGCTTTCTTTCTTTCTTTTCTTTTCTTCTTGCTATCTTTCTTCTTGATTGCTTGCTTGATTTTGCTAGAGTTTTTCGTACTGTCTTTCTTTCTTTCTTGCTACTTTTTTCTTGGAGTCTTTTTTCTTTCTTTCTTTTGTTTTCTTTTTTCTTACTGTCTTTTTTCTTCCTTTCTTTCTTGCTTGCTTTTACTTTCTTTTTTCTTATCTTTTTTTTGTTTCCTTTCCTTATTCCAGTTTTTATGAACTCTGGTGAACCGCCCCACCCTTCAAACTTTTAGCCTTCTAACGCTTTTGGGGAACTGCTAATGTCCGTAATTAATAAGGAATTGGTTCAGCATCTCTCACTGCAAGGCCTTCTCTATGACAAGCACTATGACTTCCGTTTCTCTTGGTCAGCTACTGATGTACTGACGCTAACAGCTGAAAGAGTCTATCATGCTCTAGATAAAAACGGTGAAGCTTTGGTCATCTCGAAATTCTTTGACAGGGTTTGGCATACAGGTCTTCTTGTTAAGCTGAAAAGTTACGATGTCCCCGGACACATTTTTGAACTGACCCAGTCTTTCCTATCAAATCGCGAAATGAGTGTCATCCTGAACGGCCACTCGTCTAGATCCTTTCGTACTAATGCAGATGTCCCCCAGGCATCCATGCTTGGTCCTACTCTGTTTTTAATTTTCATTAATGCCCTTCCCGATGACATCAGCTCTTAACTTGACATCTACGATGACAACACAATTATTTACTGCTGTCTCGGTATTATGTCTGATCAGTCAGACAAGGTCAAAATGGCAGCCGATGTCCAAAACGACTTCCAGTCCGTCGTTAACTGGGACAAAAGATGGCTTGTTAATTTTAACTAAACTTCTTTCCATTAATCTTCTGAGAGATTCATTTCTGCCTTCCATCAGCATGGCGGATGCTAACCTACAGGAAAGTGATGGGCGCGCCTCCTCGTGCTAATGTTCTCATCTGACATGAAGTGGAAAGACTATAATGAATTCATTACTAGATCAGCTGCCAAGAAAGTCGGTTCACTGTGTCGTGTGTGACAATTTTTCACGCCAGAATCTTAATCAGTCCATTCTTCGAATATTGCTACCGCAAATGGCCCTCTGTCCCAGTTATTTACCTAGAGCTCCTTGATAAGATCCAAAGATCACACTTGTGGAACTCTCTTCTGGCTCCATGCTTTACAGCCAACTTTAATCTGCAAAAATCTAAATGCAATATCAATCGCTATCTACCGTTCACCTGGTCACTCTCTTCTCTTTCTGTTCATCATTAATGTTTCTGTTCCTAATTCTCCCACAGCCTGTAACCGCTTGTGTTTTAATGATATTACTCCCTTTCATAGGATGATTCTCATTTAAAAAAAAATAGCACATTTATACGTAGCTACAACGTGTCCATTTATATTACATCGAAAAGCTCCTCAAGTGAAATAAATGATGTTCACTTCCATGGCAGCGTAGAAGAGTAGTGTGCAGCAAGATTAACACAGGAAGAATTTTGGAAAACGCTTAGTCTCCTTTACCTAAATTGCCATATTCTCCTGACCCCACACAAGCCGATTAATTTTTTTCTATCTATGCAAAACGCTTTCGTGAAGCAAACCTTCTCTAATGGAGACCATATTCAAGAGTTTTTATCGAGCCTTTCCATACCAAAGCCTGCGGAATTTTACTCAAAAGGTGTTGAAGACTTACCAGAAAGTGGCAAGAAGCCATTGTATATAATGGATAATATATGATTGAATATAATGTAATTGTACAGTTTTTTTCTTTAATTTAAGCGTAGCACAAGACGCTGGCGACGAGAGCTCATCAATTTAATGTGGTGCCGGCTAGCAGTTTCTTCTCTCACACTTCACACTTGTGGAACTCCCTTCCGGTTCAATGCTTTAAATGCAATATCAATCACTATCTTCTGTCCACTTGATTACTCTCTTCTCTTTCTGCTCATCATTAATGTTTCTGTTCCTAATTCTCCCACAGCCTGTAACCGCTTGTGTTTTAATGATATTACTCCCTTTCATAGGATGATTCTCATTTTAAAAAAAATAGCACATTTATACGTAGCTACAACGTGTCCATTTATATTACATCGAAAAGCTCCTCAAGTGAAATAAATGATGTTCACTTCCATGGCAGCGTAGAAGAGTAGTGTGCAGCAAGATTAACACAGGAATAATTTTGGAAAACGTTTGGTGTGCTCGTATGTCGGTACGCTCGTATCTCAAGGCATTTCGGCATAAGGTGTATTTTTATTTGTTAAACTTTTCCTGTTTTTTTTTATTTTTATTTTTGCTCTTAACTGGTCCCTGATCTGGCGGCTCAGGTTCAGTCACCTTTCACAGCGGCGTAAGGTTACCTCGTTGTGTAAAAGTTTGAATGCAATGTCAATCGTTATCTACTCTCCTCCTGATTACTGTCTTCTCTTCCCGCCCATTATTAATGTTTCTGTTGCGAATTCTTCCACATCCTGTAATCCCTTGTGTCTTAGTGGCTTTAGTGCCTTGCAGCAGGTAATACCGATTAAAAAAATAACCAAAAAACACCTGCACAAAACACTCACGCTTAAAGTTGAAAGTAAGATAATACCTTAGTTTGTACTTTTCCTTATTCCATTGTCGATGCTTTTATTCACTCTTAAAATGTTGCTGTTGTTTTTTTTTTATTTTAATTAATGCTAAAATGTTTTCTGCCATTTATTGTGACAATTATTCAAGGTGATTTTTAACCGTAACGTTGTGCTACGTACAAAGGTGTTCAGTCAAGATTCTTTTATATTCTTCTTTGACTATGTCTTCAGGTGTGTAGCCGTACACACCAGGCTGGGATATTTGCGTGTTGGTGAGAGTATTTAACGCACTTAAGAAAAACCAAAAAAAAAACTTGTATGTCGGTACGCTTGTATCTCAGTACGGTCGTATCTCAAGGCATTACTGCATAAGGTTTATTTTTATTTCAGGTCGTACGCGATCATGGCTCTCCACCTCCCTCTATCTCATACAGCTTTCAACAAGTTCCTTCCCTCTATCATCTCCCACCAGATCACGTTCTGTCATTCACTTGCTTAAAGCCGCTAGGTAGGTCATGCGTTGTTTTCTCTTATCTATCTTTCCCTCTATTCGACCTGTGAGTATCAGATTATCCAGACCCTCCTTCCTCATTTTGTGTTACAGAAACTTCAGCTGCCTCTTCCTTAATTTAAGTATAAACCTACTCCTTGTTTTAATTCTCTCTAAGACCTCAGAGTTGCTCACACGCTCGGTCCATAATATCCTCAGCATCCTCCTGCAGAACTACGTCTCCGTCGCCTCGAGTCTATTCTTTTTTTTTGTGGCTGTCTTCCAACATTCGCTGCCGTAAGACAGGACAAAGGTCGCGTAACAGTTCAGTGTTTTTTCTTTGTTACCAAAAAAAATTCTCCTGTCTCGCAATACTTTTCCCAGCTTTTGGAATGCGTCCTTGGCCATACCAATACGTCTACGGACCTCAGTGTTGCATTTAACGTCCTCTGTCAGAACGCTTCCAAATCGAAACCCTATCGGGATTTAGCATTGGCGGCCACAATCTTAACAACATAAGATACGCAGATGACACAGTACTGATAGCAGACACGGAAAAGAAATGATAAAATCTACAGAAGGTAGCGACGGGGAGTGTGAAGAAAAGACTAAGTTTAAACTACAAGAAAACAGAATGCATGGTCATCAGTAAAAGGATGAGCCCGAAATGCGATGAGCAGGTCGGGAACACTAGAATCAAACATGGGGTGATACCAATAAAAAAATCCCTCTTTTTCCCTCTTTACTCTATGTTTCTTCAAATTTCCCCATTTTCTTGAAGTCCCACCGCCCTTTCCCAACCCGTCTAAGAGGTTTTCTTTTCCTGAGATTTAATTTTTTTTCTCTATTTTTTATTTTCTATCTCTCTTTGTATGGATCTATTTTTTTCTTTCTTGATTTTGTCTTCTTCAATTCCTCTTATCGTCTGTTTCCTACAACCTCTTTCTGCTTTGGTTAAAATGATTAACTCTGTTCCTCTTGTTGGCTGCGACATAATTAACAACTGACTAGTACAGATGACTGAAAGTGTATCAAGCCCAGAGCATAATATTGATTTTATAATCAATCACCATCCACTTGCATTTTAAATCGAATTCCAATACAAACTATTTAATGAAAGTTTAAAAAAAAATAAACCAACACCCTCGGAATTATAAATATTCTCGAAAAAGCAAGAAAGTCAACCTCGGATTCCTTCTACACAGAAGCGTAGTGTACACTGAAAATCTTAAACAGATAAAAAAGATTTTTTTCACTAAGGAAATGCCGCTATATCTGAATATCGAAATAAATTAGATTTATTGATAATTATTCTATCAGCGATTGAAGATTTCTCTTTTTGTTGCCAATAAACTCAAAATAAAACAATGGCACAACTGAAAAATAACTAAAAATAAAATTAAAAAAAAAAAAAAAATAAAAATAAAAAACATGTTTCAATTTTTGCACTCACATGCGCACTTATATGGCCATCTTCGAAGCGTACCTTAGATGTGTCACAAGGCCGAAAGCAAGGAGTAACCAGTGAAGATCGAACTCACTATTCAGTCGTAACTGGTTTAGCAAAGAGACACTTCGAAGTACCTATATATGCGCTTTTATATATATATATACACACACACATGATACATACATACATACATACATACATACATACATACATACATACATACATACATACATATATATATATATATATTTTATATTTTTATGTGTGTACATGGGTATATGTATGTGTGTATGTGGGTACACGCCTATGTGTATGTATATACGTGTATATGTTACTGTGTATGTGTGTATTCGCATGTGTTTTTGAACATAGAAATATAGGTCCTTGCTGGATTAGATAATCGTTATATTTATTTTTTATATGTTTATATTTGATTTGTAACCTGTAGTCGATATTAAATTTGTCAAATTTTCTCAATTACAAAGCGGCCCTTTAAGTAAACGCAATTTTACTTTCCTTCGCCCCATCTCTCTCCCCCACCTCGTCTTTCCCTCCCTCTTATCTAACATTAGATTGTCTATGGTGTGTGTATGTCACCACGAAATGTATCTTTATGCATTAGACATCCGACAATCATTTTACTCTTACTTAAACCCCTTCCACCCACCTCTCCTAAAATTCTCTCTGTTAAGGTTTAATCTCCCTCCTCCTCATACTTACACTCTCTCTAAATTCTGTTTTTATTTCTGGAGTTGTTTTTTCTGTTTTCTTTTTGAATTTGTAGGTCTGATGAATTGGATCGTATTTACGATTCCAATGGAATAAATTATGACCATGGAATATTAGTGTTTAAGCCTTTTTATTATATCCTTACTCTGTCCTGGACATTAAGTTCTACCTGGATTCTATCCTCTTGGAATTTTTATTCAAAAAATATACATGTATGGGTATTTATATATTTTGCATATGTATGTATATTTACCACTCATATTATCTCTCTCTCTCTCTCTCTCTCTCTCTCTCTATATATATATATATATATATATATATATATATATATATATATATTCAAGCAGATTTGGTTAAATAATAAAATAAATAGACATAATACGTCTGAATTATTTAAGCAGACCTGTTTGTATGAAAATATGCTTATATATATATATATATATATATATATATATATATATATATATATATATAACGAAAATCTTGGTAATCCGTATGGATAATCCCAAGAATGATGGAATCCGGAGAGCTCAATGTTAAGTCAGAGCGAATAATTTAATTTAAAGATAAAACAGATCACTTTAAGTTTCCATTAGTTATAATTTATTTCACCAGAGATTTTTATTTTTCTCTGGATCTTCATAATTCACTTTCAAAGTTGAAAAAATGAATTTCAAATTTACGCTTTTGAAGGGCAGTATTAAGCTCATATAAGGTGAACTTAGAAGGTGGTGAGGAATAGTGTAAGAGACATTGTTGAGTTTAGAGAGGGAAGGGAGAGTTTTAAAATTTATTTTTATTTTTATTACAATACTTAATATTGAGTAATAAGAATAAGGACTTATAGATACATAATCGCCTAAGCGTGTATCACGCATGGCACATTACTGAGTGACTGAAACTAGGATTCTGAAACTATTAAACCCATTAGAACATGGATTCCATCTTTTGGAAGAGGGATTACCTAATTTTAAAAGCTGCTAAACCTAAGATCAACATTAGGTCAGCAAGGTAGATTAGGTAAAAAAAAATAAAATTTTCAGGAAACTTTATACAGTAATGGGATATTATTATTATTAAATATATAATAAAAGCATTCCGGAAGTACCTCTGGCCGGAAGTGAGCTAGTAAATTAGTTTTGAAAAAGGTCTGCAAAGTTGAATGTTTAGGTGATTGTGGGAAAGACAGGAATTATTGTCTTGGCTTTCAGGTATGGGTAAAATACAAGAGTAGATTTTGGTCTCAAGTCTTCATCACCTAGAAGGACAATTATGAATTATTATTATTATTATTGAATATATGATGACACTCTTCAAGAAGAGATTGTCCCTCTGGTCCGAAGTGAGCTAGTAAATTAGTTTTTAAAAAAGGCTTGCAACCATCAACTTTTAAGGTTTTTTTTTTTCGAAACACTTTCCCACACTTTTTGCCCCTCGCGTCTGTTATGTTTCCCGATGAGACCTACATAGAGGTATTTCGTCTCAGTTCTTTTTATCGAGCTTGGAAGAAGAAGTAGAACAAACACTTTCAGCCAGGGAACACCATCTCAGCTAGGAAACATGGAGGCTGCAATATAATTGTATGGAGCCGTGTTTCATTACAGGATACAGACCGACTTCACATAAAAGAGGATGAACAGGAAGCGGAGCGTTAAGTGATTAGTGGCGCGTGACTATGCGTCCAATTCGTTTGGAATAAAGAACCGTCTTCCAGATGTGTAGATGCAGGATTGGTCAACAAGTTGATGCTGCTAATTCCTGCAAATTCTAAAATCAAACTGAGATTTATTTAGATTGAAAGGAGAACAAGCGAAACAGAGAAATGCATGATCCCATGCAATTCAATTTTATAAACCTTCTTTTCTTTCCCCCATTTATTCCCATCTGTAATTTTGGTCCTAATTAATCCTACATTGTCGGTGATTGTACAGCGAGACATCTGGAACACAGCAGACAGTAGTGCAAGGACATTAAATACACTTAGTAAAGACAGAACTGAAAATACACGATTGTCACAACCCAAACGTAATGCGAAACTGATGTCGATAAAAATTAGATAAACTTGTTAATGCAAAGTACGGCTATCACTCCCTGTCTGTCTGTCTGTCTATCTATCTATCTATCTATCTATCTATCTATCTATCTATCTTTATAAGTCATTTTATAGAATTCAAAATAAATGTTTTTTTCTAACTAAAATAAATATTATCAACTATGGTTCGTCTTGTGTAACCTTTCTTTCTCATAATTCCTTCGATTCATTTTATTTTTCTCATAATTCCTACAGTTCTTTCATTCTTTTTTTCTCATAATTTCTTTCTTTCTTTTTTTCACAATTTCTCTGATCCTTTCTTTCTTTCTTTCTTTCTTTCTTTCTTTCTTTCTTTCTTTCTTTACCCAGATGTATTGATTTACGGCTTCAATTCATTCGGGTCTTTCTTTCATCTTTTCTTTCTCACAACCCCGATAATTCTTTCTTTCTTTCTTTCTTTCTTTCTTTCTTTCTTTCTTTCTTTCTTTTATTTAATTCGGTTTTTTCTCTCTCTCTCTCTCTTTCTTATTTGTTCTTTTGCTTTCATGCCTACAATTTTTAATCATTCATTCCTTTGTTGCTCCTTCATCTCGTTCTTATTTTACACGATTTGTTGTATTTTTATTTCATCCCATTTTTTACTAAATTCCTTCATATTTCAGATATTTATTTGTCTACTTATATGTTCCTAAGATTATTTATTTTCTCTCCTTTTAAAACTTTATATTGATTTAAAGCTTTCCATTTCTTTCAGTATCTTTTTCTTTGTTTGTTTGTTTCTTTCTTTCTTTCTTTACACGATTTTTTTTTGATTTACGGTTTTTCCTCCCTTTCCTTTTTCTTGCATTCCCTTGTGTCTTTCTTTATTCCAATGTATCGAGTTATGACATTCCATTTCCTTCCTTCCATCTTTCTTTCTTTCTTTCTTTCTTTCTTTCTAGATTCTGATTTGTATTTTGTTCGATGAACAGAAATGAAAAGGACGCCAACCATAATCACCCATATGCTTTCTCTTATCCACGCTGGCGCTATTCAATAAGAAGACCGAAATTCAACTGAAGATGACTGCACTTCTCTCAAACGCTGAAATACTCTCGTAGTCTCACCTTCACACACACACACACAAATAAATATATATATATATATATATATATATATATATATATATATATATATATATATATATATATATATAATTAAATAGCCGTCTTTTAACAAAAAGCAATATTTGTCAAAAAAAAAAAAAACAAAAAAAAAACGGCTAAAATAATGAAAAGCTGTGAATCTTGGTAGGAGAATTTATATAAAACGTAATTTTTTTCTTCTCATTCTTTGTTTTTTTCTCCCCTTTACCATCGACATAATTATGTTTGTAAGAGTATTTTGGGGTGGAATATCCAGGTTTACTGCTTGACGATACCTGATTGGTAGAAACTACGGTAGCAGGAAGGTTGGTTTTCCAATTATTTTATGTCATACGCGCGTGCGCGCGCGCACACACACACACACACACTCATATATAATAGTAAAACTTAAACATATCCATGTCGTTTAAATAATCTGAGGAAACTTATTTGAATGTCAATTCTATCGAGTCAACTGTTATGCCTGCGGCTAAGAAAACTGGTTCACTGTGTCCTGATAGTATTTCTCACTCGAATCTATTTTGAATATTTATAAGATTACCATTCGTCAGTGTATTGAATATTGTTGGTACATATTCTTTTTTTGTATTTAGATATTCTTGATAAAATCCAAAGAATCTGCAACGATATCGGTCTTGACCTGGCATCTCAACTTCTATCACTTTCCTATCGCCATGATATAAATTCCCTGTCCCTTTTCTATAATTAGTTTCGTGGCAGTTATTCTGACGAGCTTTCCCAATCGATAACTCAATTCCATGAATTTTAAGCGTCGTACTAGATTGGCAGCTAGGTCTCATCATTTTTTTGGTTGAAATTGATAAGTGTAACAGTAAGTTCTATTCTGATAGTTTCTTCTCCTGCATTTTTTTTGTCTATGGACCTCTTTTCTAATTTATTGCTTTCCAGCCAAATACAATGTACAAAATCTAAATGCAACGCCAATTGTCGTTATGTCTTGCTTTGGATGTTGTTCTCTGTATTGTCGTTTCTCCCCAGGAACGTCTTCTCAGTTCAGTTTCTCTCACACTCATTGTTGTAGAGTAGTTTCACAGTGGAGGCTTGTATTTCACTAAGTCGGTCCTAAAAGAGGTTCGACGTACAAAACGTTAGGAACTTGATATAATAGGTAATGACGCAGAGAAATCTAGTGGTGGTCGCTGATACTTTTAGTATCCGACTAACGGCCGTCCGACATCGACTGACTGACAGTATTTAGTCACTACGAGGGAATCATGTGGCACAAGGCCGGTTTAACGTGGGATCTCCGAGCCCGTGGGCTCGGCCAAAAATATGCCCTTTGAAACCGTATAAACGGGTTCAGGGTCGGTTTACCTCTCCGAAAGAGCCTCCGCCCTACGGAGTTCAACCGTTCAGCCGGTCGTCCGACATCGACTGGCTGACCAACTCCTTCAGCGACTGCTACTCCTACTTATTATAGGTGGGTGAGTCTATTAACAATAGAATAGGTGTGTTCCACTATAACACTCATTAACTCCCATTTGCGTCTTAGTGGATTTATCCCTTTCGTTGTGGTGAAATGACTTAAAAACAAAACTTACTTAAAAGACCGTGTAGGCGGCCGGTAAGTCCGATATCAAATCTGATTCTATTTTTAGAATTTATATTATAATTATTTGAAAATAAATAAATAAATAAATTACAGAAAATGTGTAATTTTCTGTGTAATTTCTTTTGAACAGTGACACACTTTTCAAAAATAGTCTTCGCGTTTCTTCCTTCTTTGAGAGTCTGCTGATCCATTTAATCTTCAGCCCAGTGACTAGGCACCCATCCGCCAGCGATGACGTTTCATTACCGCATTGGTTACATATATAAATATGGAGTCTTGTCTACCCTATTGCGCTATCGTTGACACCATATGAAGTTTCATCCGCCCTTTGACAGGTGTTGTTTTTAATCTGGCCAGATGTCTATCCACGTTGCTTATCAAATAAGCCTGGTGGGGAAAACGGTTTTAGACGTTCATGACCCGACCATGGGGCACGTAGTATTAAGTTATATATTACCAAAACTACAGGATGTGACGGGTAAATTGTCGCCATTTTATATTTTTAATTTCGCGCATGCGCGTTGTTTTTGCGTTTGTCGACTTTTGTGAGAAAACACCCTGATGCAATTCGCTTCGCAAGAAATTTCGAAACAGCATGCATTCGCGCCGGAAACTCCAATACTAACATTTCAGAGTGTTTGGGTGTTAATCTAAGGACAGTGCAGAGGATTCGAAAAGAGTTGGATCAGTCTAATGATGATTACGAAGGTACGGCAGCTGGGAAACTCACTCTGATCATTCTGTTAAAAAGGAACTCCCGAATTTGTTTGGGGGGGGGGCTCAGACTCAAAACGGAGGCCTACATCAATGTGCCTTGAGGAGGTCAAGAGGGTGGTTGCTGAAAGACCCTATGTTTGGCAACATGATTCTGCACCATTCCACACAAGCAGGAGAACCCAGTCATGGCTGTCAGATAATTTCCGAGACCACATCACCCCTTACATCTAGCAACCTAACACCCCAGACTGCAATCACTTTGATTACTATGAGTGATCGAGAGACTAACAAAATTACTTATAGCACCAAATATGATCAGAAGGCAAGGATTATGGCGGCATTCACTAACTTAAACAAGGAGACCTTCCAGAAGAGATGTAGAAGATTCCAAAGTTGTCTGGAAGTTGAAGCCAATGGCGATTTTAATGAATAAATTTACATTTTAGTATTCCAAGATATATTTGTGCAAGTTTGGCAAATATATCTGTTAAAATGAGATGTCAATATTATTTTCATTTTTGCGGAAGTTAGACGACAATTCATCCATCGCACCCTCTATATTGGGAGCCGAAAAAAGTAACCTTACAAACTAAGATCGCGTTTTTAAAAATGTTCGTGCGCCACTGGGTTAAATAATACGCCTGGGGGGTCCATTTTTCAGTTGTTCTACCGCACAACAGTATTCAAGAAGCGAGTCCTGCCGACCTATTTGCTTGCGTAGTGTGTTCCATACGTACGTTTCGTATACAATTGCGAATTTGTACCAAATGAAAACTATCCGGACACAGGTGGGTTTATTCCCAGTATAAATTCTGAAATTTCAATATTTTGTCCAAATAAATCAAGCTTAACTAAAAATTATTTGTCCAAAAATTTTCCCTTTAAAGTACGCTCGCAATTCAATGATATATTTTTATACACAGCGTCAGAGACTTAAGATTGACAGCAACACACCTTAACTTACAACTCCAATGTTTGCATTGTCTATAACTTTATAAAGGTGGTATGAATTTATCTAACACTGTTTCGAAGTTCAAATCTCATCTTTGTATATTTTTTTGTTATTGACGACGTCTTGTTCGTTGGATATTCAATATTTGTATTTGTGAAACTGGAATATACATGATAAATATGGCACAGGTGTGTACATTGGAATACATGCAAAAATATCGAATTGCTAAATTCAATGGCAGTTATATGCATAGAATCGTTAGGGACAGGCCCGGGAAAATATAAGAAAAATATTCTTGCCAATATGCACCAGTGGAAATAGAAATCGTTAGGTCTGCCTCTTGCGATGATCTTAATAGATTTATATGGCTTGATCCTTTCTGTTTCTCTAAAATCATCCGAAGCAAATGCATTACTACACTATATTTCTGTAGCTGAAACCGTTATACGCAGTTTTACAATGAAAATTTGTATAAAAAGAATTGTTTTGTTTCCATCTTCTGCTAAGAAATCCGTTACTGTAGAAAGTACTTTGGTTCGTGATTATATATTGACACCTTTTCTGGGAAAATATCCTATTTTCTGGCTCATTTAAGGCTTCCCATTTCCTGTGGTTAGTATGCTACTCTAGAATCGTTTTAGTGGAACCACAAGACACGTTATTAAAAAGCAATATCTATCTATCTATCTATCTATCTATCTATCTATCTATCTATCTTGGTCTGTTCATATCTATCTATCTATCTATCTATCTTGGATGGGCACTTCGACGTGGTGTAATAGTTAGCAAGCTTGTCTCGCTAAAACAGTTACGACTGAGTAGTGAGTTCGATTCTCACTGGGTGCTCCATACTATCGGCCTTGTGCCACATCTAAGCTGCGCTTAGAAAATCATTTAGGGTACCTCGACGTGGTGTAATGGTTAGAAAGCTTGTCTTGCTAAATCAATTGCGACTGAGTAGTGAGTTCGATCCTCACTGGGTGCCCCATACTTTCGGCCTTGTGCTACATCTAAGCCGGGCTTAGAAAATCACAATCTATCTATCTTGGTCTGTTCATATCTATCTATCTTGGTCTGTTCATATCTATCTATCTATCTATCTATCTATCTTACAACAACGGGCTAAAGAAATAAACAAAATACAATATATACCTTCCAAATAGCAACTCTAATAGTACGTATTAGGTTCGACTCCTGCTATTCAAATTTTCAATAGCACATCCTAATATCACCATCTTAACATTGGCACGTGAACAAAACAAATTGTTTCGATGGTTGCACCTCAAAAGCAAGCGATAGGTTTTCTATTGTATATTCTCTGTATCGCTGTGTGATCAGAATAAATGTTTTTGACACAGAGATATTTTGTGCCCAGCACAAAAGATATAAACATTATTGAACTCTCATTAACAGTTGTAATTCTTTGAAAAGTCTTTCGAAATATATAGACATCTCATCCGACTGGCGAATGACAATCATAGACTCCGCTTTTATACTTGTAATAAAGAATCCACAAACAAACTGTTCGGTATAGATTTTAAGAAAAATAGAAAATCTTCACTCCAGTTAAGCAACGTACATTATGGCAGATGATATCATAGAAGCCAATA
The DNA here is from genome assembly GCA_903632075.3 of Acanthosepion pharaonis. Classification (NCBI taxonomy): domain Eukaryota; kingdom Metazoa; phylum Mollusca; class Cephalopoda; order Sepiida; family Sepiidae; genus Acanthosepion; species Acanthosepion pharaonis. The sequence goes on from CAHIKZ030005603.1 coordinate 542,750, forward strand.
ATTTCGCAAAACAATTAATAATAATCATCGAATGTTGGTAACATTTTCAGGAAATACTTATATGTGTGGAATGTATCGTTTGCGTTGAAATTTATAAGATTAATCCCTATTAAAAATAATTATTTATATTTATCTCGAAATACCATAAAATTTGAAGGGATTTATAATTTTACTGCCCACAGTACTAGCATAAACATTACTCCCTCTCTATTGTCGTCTTCTAAGTCGCTTTGTTTGACTATTTCTATCATTTAATAATCTTCTAATCTACTTGTTAGGTTCGTCCAATGTAGCTCTACATTAAACAATAAAAATTACTGTTGAGAAAGCACTTTTCATATAACTATTCCCTGAACTTCCTCGTTTTCTTTGTAATGTTTACTTTAAGGAAGCTGTAATGTTTTATCCGTATTCTGATGAATAGAGCATGCAGTAGAATCAAGCTAGAGATAGGACAAGAATAGTACGGGTTCGTAAAAGACACCGGAGAAAGGAACACGATATTCATACTCAAATTATCATCAGAAAGAGCGATACAAATGCAGAAGGACGTATACCTATGTTTCATAGACTACGCAAAGGCTTTCGACAAAGTACGCCACAAGTATCTGCTGGAACTGTTCAGCGACCTTGATATATTCGGGAAAGATATCAGAATAATCAAGAACCTATACTGGCAGCAAAATGCATGCATGTGCATAGAGAACGAGTTCAGTGAATATACAAAAATAGAAAGGAGCAAGGATGCGTCTTCTCACCGGACCTGTTCAACCTATAGAGCAAGGCAATTCTGAGAGAATTTGAAACCCTACCGGGATTTAGCATTGGCGGCCACAATCTTAACAGCATAAGATACGCAGATAACACAGTACTGATAGCAGACATTGAAAAGAAATTACAAAATCTCGTACAGAAGGTAGCGACGGACAGTGATATATGTGTCCATCCTTAGTCTACGGACGATATATCTACATATTTAGCTTGTTTACTACAGATGGTAGCGATTGAGAGTGAGAAGAAAGGACTAAGCATAAACTACAAGAAGACAGAATTCATGGTCTTCTGTAAAAGGATGAGCCTAAAATGCGATTTGCAGGTCAGGAACGTAAGTGCGACACTTCGTAGACGAATTGGGATGGCCAAGGACACATTCCAAAAACTGGGCAGATTATTGCGAAATAGGAGAATTTTTTTGGTAACAAAGAAAAGAATACTGAGCTGTTACATGACATATGTCCTTCTTTACAACAACGAATGTTGGACGATTTCCTCAAAGATGAAGAAGAGACTCGAGGCGACGGAGATGTGGTTCAACAGAAGGATGCTGAGGATATCATGGACCAAGTGTGTGAGCAACGATGAGGCCTTAGCAAGAATGCAAACAAGGAGGAGGCTTATGCTTAACATCAGGAAGAAGTAGATGAAGTTTCTGGGACACATAATGAGGAAGGAGAGCCTGGAGAATCTAATACTCACGGGGTCGAATAGAGGAAAAGAGAGACAAGGGAAAACAACGCATGATATACTAAGCGGACTTAAGCAAGTGGTTGACAGAACGTGGTTTGGTGGAGGTGGTAGAGGGAAGGAACTTGTTGAGAGCTGCAAGGGATAGAAGGATGTGGAGAGCCATGATCGCCTACGTCCTGAAAGGACATGGCACATAAAAATAAAGAATGTTTAAGCCTTAAATAACAATAATTTTCAGGTTTTATTATAGTTTTTTTTTATTTATAATTAAATGCTTTCATGATGAAGGTCTCCCTAACCTCTAGGTTTCTCTCTCTCTCTCTCTCTCTCTCTCTCTCTCCCTTCCAAATACACTTATTGATAACTTATATCCCCAAGATAGACAACTGAAAGAGGAACAGTCCCAGGAAAACTCAGTTGTCTGCTGACCCTACTTATAAGTAGTAGTTTGTATGGTTTCATGTCTTTAGCAAGTATTTTTATATTGTGTATATTTTCTCTGTTTATATTCGTAACACCAAATTATTATTTTCTTACAGGTAAATCCAATTATCTTACTCATTGCCATTTTTAATTTTTCTCTGATATCTTTCTGTGATATAAAAATATATCATCAAAAAAGGCTCTTACGCAGAACCTTTTGTCAATTGCATAAATTCATACATAAAAATCAGTTCAACTATAACTTCGGTCTAAAGGATGTCATCTATTAAAAAAAAGAAAGTAACTTACTTTGAGGGAAAACCCTTACGATGGCCGCTATCGAATCTTAACAGAAAATAAACCTGCGCCCCGGATTTGTTCAAATATCTTCTTTCCTAAAAGATATACGTTATTTCCCAAGCTAACCGCCATGACTATAAAAATAATTAAAAATGAAAAGAAAACGGGCAAATTCAAAACCTTATATTATTAGAAATATTTAAATACATTAATTTCTGAAACTAAAATAAGATAAACAGTAATTACATCATAAAAAATTAACAATAACAATATTTACTCACTTTAGTTTACTAGACATTATTTACTCACTTTAGTTTATTAGACATTATTAGACATTATCAGACATTAAATTACACCATTTAGAATCGTCCATGGTTTACCTTAATTTTCAGTTAGCCTGAAGTTTATTTACCAACATTCTTAAATTTAAAAGAACTGTAAACATAACGACATTTTCGTTTTGTTTATAAATACTTGTTGAAAAATAAAACCTATACATTTGTTTTGATAAAGTCCACTATAGGACGAAACGCATCGTCTAAGATAAGTTTTCCTTTTGTCTTATATATATATATATATATATATATATATATATATATATATATATATATATATATATATATTTAGTTGGATAGATGTGAGTTTGTGACCCCTGGGTTTCACGCTTTAGCGATGTCTGACGATCGCTAAAGCGTGAAACCCAAGGTCACATACTCACATCTATCCAACCAAATATGTTAGCTCTATCTCTGATATTGAGCGCTTTCTAATAAGTACCGCGAATATAATTATACATATATATATTTATTTATATTTATATACACTTTTCACACACACACACACACACACACACACACACACACACACACACACACACACACACACACACACACACACACACACACACATATATATATATATATATATAAAGACATTTTTATGTTTATACGTTCTTTTTATAGATGCAAATATTTAAGTAAATGCTCTGTTTATAATAAACAGTATTAACTACATTTATCGGCCTGAATGTCCGAGAAATTTTCATAGAAAATATGCGTCGTCAGCTTATTTTATTTTATAAATAAATATAAATATTTATATTTTATAAACATAAAAATGTCTTAAAATAATTGTCAGAATTTGCCCATTTCTTATTGTCTGGCGTCATTTGTTTACAGTTGGATATGCATCAAGCAGATATGAATGTATGAGAATAAATCATGGAGGATTGTAGTTTAAAAACAGTAAAATCGACCTCGCTAACCGAAACAGTCGACTGTGGCTCAATCGGTAAAAGCCCGTCAGGCTATATAACGGTTCCGTATAAGGATAGAGGTTCGATTCCTGTCGAAGGATGTTTTTAATTTGCTCACAGGGTGGGCCTGATTTCAAAATTGTATGATATGTTGGGCTACAGCCTTTAGGAGTAAAGTTGAAAAAGTGTGACACACTGACATTCCTATTATTTATATAGATGTCTTAAAAACAAATGCTTATTTCAGGAGATTTTTTTTTATTTTCAAATTTCATGACTTAATTTTCTTTATTACTATTGAAAGTGCGCCCTAGTGTTTAAGTTATTCTTCAAGTGTGCCCTGATGTAAAAAAAAAGGATAAATAACACTGGTTTATACACTGATCGACAAAAAACAGCAAACAACTGAATAATTATTTTTACGACTTAACTCTTTGTGGCTTGTTTAAAGCTGAAACATATTTTGGATTGGAAAGAACAATTGTTTTTTTTTTTTCTGCGAATGAGTATTGCATTAAGGATTCTTTTTATTATGAACAAAATTAATTTACCAGATACCAGTTCTACTGTTTAACCTATAGTTGTTGGGAGGAGAACGACTCAGTCCTCCTCAAGAATATCCTCACGTGAGTAAATTTAAGGAACGCGACTGTAAATCGAACACGAATTGCGATTTCGACCAGATATGCATTACACCACCTGAGCATCTACAATTGAGTTTCAACTGAAGAACAAGCTAATATCTTCAGTGAAGGACTGTTTCATATTTTTAAGTTTGAAGTGAAGTTTAAAGAATGGGAGGTATTTTCAAACTATTCAGAGGTCAATGAACAAACATCAGAAAAAGGAACTGAGATTAATAAGACGCCAAATTTGTGAAAATGCAGGTGAATATGTAGATAGTGTGTACATTTCAAGGCTCGAAGTAATACTCTTCTTGCTTGATCGAAGAAAGTTTTAGCGCCTTATGTATATATATATATATATATATATATATATATATATATATATATATATATATATACACAAATGTTTAGAGGTACAAAATTTATATATAGTTTTAAAAACAAGGAATGTATTGATTTTAATTTTAAAAGTCTCTAAGGCCCTTTCAACCAACATCTCATCAGGAGACAATCGTTGGATCAACGAAAAGAATATTAACGACAATGAAGAGCAAAAAGAGGGGGGAAACACACTAAAATAACAAACAAGTGTATATATTTGTAACGAGGGGAGGGGAAATAACGTGTAAATAAATTAGCGAGGGACAGTTAAAATAAAATATCCCCCAACGATTGTCTCCTGATGAGATGTTGATTGAAAGGGCCTTAGAGACTTTTAAAATTAAAATCAATACATTCCTTGTTTTTAAAACTATATATATATATATATATATATATATATAATATATTAAATAATTATTTATTTAAAAATTATAACATGAATATGTTATAAAATCACTACAAAAATAGCAATTTTGTTTCAACACCTCCGGTGCCTTATTAAGTGATGATGTTGAATGTTTCTATATTCAACATCATCACTTGATAAGACACCAGATGTGTTGAAACAAAATTTTATTACATCATAGTTCATCTTCACAGACGAACATTAAGGAGGGTTTCATCACCTGATTACAACGCACATAAGAGACGGTGGGACCTACAAAGGACAGCCAGGTACCTACATGGTAGATACAGGAGAAAGCCTGACAACCTCAAGAAGATCCGTTTTTCGCGTTATTGTTTACCAGGGAATAAGGTCCCATAGAGATCCCTGGGAGCGAGAGATAATTCTTGGGATTAGGCTACTAAAGTTAATTTTAATGTGAACCGCTGCTGAGACGCAGCTAACCAAACCCTAGAAACCAAAGGTTTGCTTGACGTAAGCCAATAGCGTGGGATAATTCTTAGGAAAATGTCGTTAAAGTTAGTTTTAAGGTGAACCGCTAAATGCGAGTAGCTAACCCCACCTTAGAAACCAACGGTTTGCATGTTGTCAGACGATGGCAATAAGTACTCGGGATCGCAAGGTTTTTTTTTTATTAACGTACAAAGGACAGGTACGAAAGATGCAGGAGAAAGTTTGACAAACGCAAGAAGTTACTTTGTTAGTTTTATTTAGGGACCTTCTTTTTTTTGTTACAAATTTTCGATACCTAAGGTTTAAAATTAAATTTTAAAAATGAAAAATCTTTCTTGAAGATTTCATTTTAACTTTAAATGAAAGTTTGATAATTAAATTAATTATTTCCATTAGGTAAAATATTCTGGTGCATTTCAGACTGAAATTATATAGGTTGGAATGTCAAATTTAATTTCGATTTCTTTTAATTTTCTTAAAAGCGGCCATTTTCTTAATTTTAAGAAATTTGTAAACAAAACAAATTTTTCTATTTAAAAAATTCTTTCAAAAAATAAATACATATTTCTGTCACGTTATTTTAGTAAAATTAGAAAATTTAAAGTTAAATTAATCTAATTTGAAATAAATATTACTTACTTATAGCATAAAAAATAATATACAACTAATTATTAACGATTGGTCCTGTTCATCTGATCCAACGTTTGATGGACTGCTTATAGGTGAAGCGATGGCAGCTACTATGGAAGAACGCATATTTTTGGTTTTTGACTACCAAGTAATTTTTACAAATGAACATATTTTCCGCAATTTTTTAATATTTTAACTTTTATTTACCTTTCGAAGATGCAAAAATAAAAAAATTAAAATACTATAAAAAATTTTTTTCAATTAATTTTATAATTTAATAAAAAAATGAAATACCATGATTATTCAATTGAAGTATGTTACACACTAATGTAAATATATAAAAAAAATATTCAGCGAAATAGTAATTGAAAAAGTTAAAACTTAGTTTAAACTTTTAAAGCTGGACAGAAATTTTGAAAACCTGTTGAAACGTAACTGAAGCGACATAATAAAGGGTCAAAACTTTTAGATCACAATAATGGCAATTTCAGCCTACCATACATGAAAATGATGAACGTATTAAATAAAAAATACAAAATAAAAAATTATTTTAAAAATAGAATAGCACAACTAAGTTGATTAATCTTTTCAATTTTGGATTTTAAAATTAAATATCACATCGAGGAAATAGCCCAATACAGAATTTTACATGATTTTAAACGATTATAAATTATTATAATTAAAATGAAAAAAAATTCTTGTAAAAATGCATTATTCATCAGAAAAATTTTATTTCTTCAGACAATAATATCCTTAATATTAATTATTTACAAAAGCAATTAAAATCTTCATAGTTTTATTGGATTCATTACTTTTCAATTCAGAGCAGATTTTCAGTAATATAGCTCTAATTTAAAAAAAAGTAGGTGATTTACAATCTCCAAGGACTCCTACTTTTAAAAAAAAAAATCCGGAAATACAAAGGTTTTGTGCGAAATTTCATGAAATTATGTAAGGGGGGTAACATATTTAAAAAAAAAATATTTTTTACCAAAATTTTCTAAAAATAAATTTAAAAACTAATTTCATTCATTTGTGAATAAGTCCTGAAAACTTCATTAAAATCGAACAATTACTTGATTTTTACAAGAATTTCCAAATCAATGTGTTTTCAATGGAAAAAAAAGCGCAAAAAAAAACGTTATTCTCATATTACCAAATTTCGAACTTGTTAGAGAGGATTAAAAAATTTCAAAAAATAATTAAAAAATACTTTGGTCTTTCATCTTAATAATAGCATAAACATTTTGACAATAAAACTTTATTTTTGTTAAGTTAATTGCCTTTTTCATTGCGCTATTTGTTTACCCGCTAAAAAGCGGAGGAGTCTAGTTTTATTGTCTGCTAGGGAATCGGTCCCATAGAGATCTCTCATATTTGTATTAATCATATATATTAATCATATATATTTACCGGATGTGTAAGATGTAACCATCAGTATCTTCATTGGTTTAAACCAAAGGTTTACTTTCATGGTCCAGCGGATGAGTAGATATTAGTGAATGTCCAAGGTCGCATGTTTACTGTTAGAGTTTCCCTCTACTCAGGTGTACGAGCTTCATCGGTCTGGCGCTTCTTAAAGGTGTGACTGATAATGAGGCTGGTTGGAAACGTGTAATGAACTGAACCGGAAACAACGAGAATTGTCTTAGAGGTTTTCTACATGAGCTGCTTAATTTTGGCAAGTGAATCTTCTCCTCGAGACACGTTATCACCGCAGGTTGTGAGTGTAAATATGGCGGAGGCGTTAAATTTCACAGTCCAATCTAACAGGAGACACGTGGTGACTATCGCTCTTAAGGGGATTGTTGTTAAGAAGAGTTTTGAACAAAGAAGATATAATTTGGTAATCGCAATAGCGTGCACAAACCTAATGTAGTACGGGGCTTTGCCGCTACCTTTTGTGAGCAGTCCCTACACGCAAGCCGTTAGTGGCTTGCTGGCGGACCGCTGATGGCAATGCCAGTGATCCTCTAGTGGTATCCACCGGCAGACCACCGGTTGGTCACTGGGTGAGCCTCTAGCGGTTCGCCAGTGATAACATTGCCGAACCGAACGCGCCGGCCGGAGGGCTGACAGCGGGCCACCAGCGTGAAGATCTAGTGGCATGCCACCCAGTGGCAGATTGTTGGATTGGGTGTAGGGGTATTATTTGGCTGATGGCTGTAAAGATGGACGAAGCAAGCATGTCGAACGATACGGCGAAAGTAGGTATTAATAAAAGTATTTTTTAAAAGGCCAAATCCCTCATAGTTTGTTCTTTAGTCACACAGACATATGTCATTTACTAATTGTTCACCCGATATAAGGTCAATGAGACACTCAATGTAGAAGGTTGTTGCATGAACGTGAGAGGAAAAGGTAAGCAGTGCAAATTATAAGGAAACGTGGTAATGGTTGGCTCTACATTAAGATTGTAGCGATCGGGGAAGCATACCCTCGGGAGTTTGTTCTACAGAGTAGCGGTTCTTAGAAACAGAATCCGAAAAGAATGTGGATTATTCCTTCCAGTGACATGTCAGTTCCTGGCGTTTAAGGATTGAACTAGTATATTATTGAATGTTGGTTGGTTGATTCGTTTTTTATGTCTTATCAACCCTTTGCGGGTTATTTAAAGGCAGAAATATTTTCAGATTGTAAGGAATTTTTTAGATAATAATGATTTAGTGATACTAATTAACCCATATCTGGGGGTAGAAGAAGTTTCTCAAGGATATTTGTCTGTAAGTGAATATAACGAACTCAACCGGAATTGGAACTCTGCTCTCTGATTCACAATCCCAAGTCCTTATCTATTACACCACCTGCACATCCAAGCTTACAGCTGCTAGTATCTCCAAGCGGTCACCGATCCAGGTAATGAACAGGTTTGACGTTGCTTAACTTCTGTGATCGTAGGAACCGATGTTTCAACGTGATGTGGTTGTAAGCTCTTCAGACTATCTCTTCAGAATGTTTGCCATGGAAATAACGATAGGATTGCCACGTTTCGTCTGTGGGAAAGGCATTGCAAAATGGAAAATAATTTGCCACTCACAAGGCCGTGTAGGCTCTTTTGAACTTTATCAAGGTCAGAAAGTGAGGACCGGGTAGATCCAACATCAATATGACAGTAGTATTACATTTTTGGTCTGGTCTTGTTGTTGTATATATATATATATATATATATATATATATTGTAATCATTTATATATGAAATATGAATACAACTTGATGCTCTCAACTCACTTAAAATTGTTGCATTTGTAGAATCAATCAAAACCAATCAATATCCCAAAATATAATCGCAAAATCTTTTTACAGTAATGATAGACAGAATCGGAAAACAGCTCAATGAAATCGATAAATCTTTAATCAACCAATGAAATGACCTTTGATTGTTAAAAAACAATTATATCGAGCAAATATAAGAACCGACAAAGTTATTTGCCCGATTGCACACGAAATTCGTTTATTTATCTGCATTTACGTTTGACGACTTCTTCTTCTTCTTCTTCTTCTTCTTCTTCTTCTTCTTCTTCTTCTTCTTCTTTGTGCCTTGTTTCTTCGAAACGTTGGCGATCATGGCTCACCACAATTTCCTACCCTTGTAGCTCGTAATGACTTTTGTCTTTTTGCCATCTTTCCCCATAACCTGCTTCGCCATCCATTCACTCAAGATCTCAAGGTTGGCTGTGTTTTGCTTTCATCTGGTCCACTTACCTTCAATCTGTCCCGTGAGCATCACATTTTCCGAGCCTTCCTTCCTCATTTTGTGTCCCAGAAAGCTCAACTGTTACTTCCTGATATTAAGCATAAGTGACATTTCTGGTTCTCTTTTCTCTAAAACTTTGTAGTGGCTCACAAGTTTGGTCTATGGTATTCTCAGAATCCTTCTGTAGACCGACATTTCTGTTGCCTCAGATTTTTTATTCATCCGTGAGGAGATTATCCATCATTCACTGCCACTGAGGAGAAATGATTTAGATATTTTTTGTTTATTAATACTTTGCTAAGCTTTTGGAAGGCATCTTTCGCTATCCTAGTGCACCTTTGGATTTCTGTGTCATATTTTTCGTCCTCTGCTAATACGTTTCCCAGATATTTAAACTTTTTTTTACTTGTTCCGTTTCGGTATCTCCAATCTGTAATTTGCATGTTAGGCTGCCCCTTTTGCTAACAACCATGTATTCGTGAAAGCAAATGTTGATGATTTCTTGAAATCGGTAATTCCTCTTCTATTCATTCACTTGCTAAGATTTCGATAGAGATGAAGAGTTTTAGATAGCACTTTATAGTCTGCAGAATGTTCTTAGAATAAACGTCTCGGAAAGGGTCAGCTGTGTTGAAGGATGGAGGGAATTAGTAATTAAAATTGCTGATTATATAAATGAATCAATATCTATTCGAGTCTGCCATGTCAAACCAGCGAGGTACCGCTGTTCTTTATTGATTGTGACCCAAAAAGACAATGCTTAGCTTTTGACGTCAAGATTCACGGAGTGGAATTTGTTTGATGAAAGAGTGCAAGTCTCAGATAAGAGAAAACGTCACCAGTGTTTTTCAAGTTTTTTTACCTGTCAGGGTGGACTTTACTTCTGCTACAGTGTGACCGGTTTGTTTGAGGCAGTTAGGATCGCCTGTAACTCCAGCGAGTGGCGCCTCTTTATCGACATCCCATCCAGGAACCTCAAAGCTGAGCTGTTTCCTAACAATTCCCCTAGCTCACTCGGCGCATCTCAAAGAGGAATACGGCAGTGTCGAGATCTTGCCAGATACCTTGGAATAAGAAGAATACGTTTGGGAAGTTATCGGAGATTTCAAAATGGTGGCCTTCCTGGTGGGTCACCAAGGCGGCTTTATCAAGTTTCCGTGTCTTTGCCTTTGGGACAGCAGATACACCGCGGCACGCTATCATAGGCGGAACTGACCATAGCGGAGTGAGTTCCGTATAGGGAGAAACAATGTCAAATGGGAGCAACTGTCGCACCCCCCACGCAAAGTACTGTTTCCGCCACTGCACTTAATATTGGGCCTGATGATCAATTTGTCACAGCTTTATATTAAGTACCTTCAAGACTTCTTTCCTAATCTCTCTGACTCAAATGTCAAAGCCGGTGTTTTCGTTGAAGAAAGTAGCGTGGAACAGCTTTGTCGGAATAGCTCGGGGTTTCATGGAAAATCATACAACTATGTGGAGCTTGTTGAGACCGTGGTGAAAAACTACGTAAAATGGGTCGCAAGATGTTCCTCAAAGTCTATATCCTTGATGTACATGTTGATAAATTCAAGACGAACCTGGAGTAGCCAGGCAAAGGTTTCCATCAAGACATACTGGACGTTAAACGCCGCTATCAAGGATCATATAACAGAAACATGATGGGAGGCTATATTTTGGGGATGGTTCATGGAACTAATTTATAGTATAAGCGTAAATCGCGAAAAATTGTGTAATCATAGAATAAATAAATGCTATTTTTGAATCATTTATCGATTTGTCCCGACTTTGCATGAGCAATAATGGTCATACTCGCCAGTTTTCCCCAATCGAAATAGGTAAATTTCCGAAATAGCATTATCCTGATCCCCAAAGCAAAGATTGAAGAAAATATTAGCCATTTGTCATACTTTCTAGGCGTAAGCAAATAGAAAATAACAGTTTTTAACCAAAGACAGAAATCGTGTTACACAGTCTAATTTCCCGACTCCACCCGCTCTCCACTTAGGAAGTAAATAATGCGCTAATAATTTTTTGACTTCAATTACGCTAATAATAATTTCTCTACTCCAATTCATTTACATTAAATAATAATATACCAATAATAAATTCTCTATACTAATTCGTCAGTATTTAACAGGTAAATATATCCTACTAATAATTAGCACAATCCAGTCACAATCCATAAACAATGTCCTAATATTAATATATAAATAAACAAATACTGATAATAATTTGCATTTTCCAGTTCGTGTTCATTTAATAAGAAACTAGTTTCTGAATAATTATTTCCCTATTTTATTGTTTTTATATTTAATACCAAATTAATATTAGAAAAATATTTCCTTACTTCATTCTTTTTATATTTAATAAGAAATCAATATCCGAATAATAATTTCCCTACGTTATTCCTTTTGCATTTAATAAGAAATTAATATACGAATAATAATTTCCCTACGTCATTCCTTTTATATTTAATAAAAAAATCAATATTCGAATAATACTTTCCCTTCCGACATACTTTTTATATTTAATACGAAAACAATATAGGAATAATAATTTCCCTACTTAATTCTTTTTATATTTAAGAACTTAATACCGAATAATAATTTCCTTACTGCTACATTTAAAGACTACACAAAGAATACTGTGGCTATAATAATTTCCCAAGTCCAGTCAGTCTCCATACAATTATTCCATACTTATATTTGTCTACATTTAATAATTAATGTCCTTATAATAACCCCTGCCTTTTTAATTTTGATGTTTTAATAATAACTTACGAACTTCAGTTCTTTATTTTAATTTTAATGCCATAATAATATTTCAATACTCTATTTCGTCTCCATTTAATAAGTAAATAATGTTTTAAGTAAAGCTTAACAAATATCCCATATGGAAAAAAAATAATGGTCGGAAGATAAGTAATAAAAATTTCTTTCTGGTTCTTATGGATCCGTAATCAAAGAGTTATAAACATTGCCATACAACATCCCGAGTTCCAATTCTTGCCGGAATGAACTCTCTTACGGCCATCATGCCGAAACGCTGGTTCTCGTAAGATCACCGAAATTAATCAATGTAAAGCCTGGTCAATATCTAGATGGGTGACCGCTTGGGAATATCAGGTACTGTAAGGTTGGATATGCGGGTGGTGCAGTGGATAACGGCACGGAGTTGAAAATTGGCGAACTAAGTTCCAATTCCAATCGGGTTCGTTGTGTTTATTTACGCACAGATAACCTTGGGTAAGGTATGAATCCACCGCTTCTCCCCGAATCAGTGGGTCAATTAATAGGTCTTATATCAGTAAATCATTATTATGTTCATTAAAAATTTCTTAAAAAATAAAACTCTTTTCTGGTTTTAAATAACCTGCCACGGTTGATAAGCCGTAAAGCACAAATCAAGCGGGCGCATTCGACCAACATAATGTGAAGCCGTAAAAAGAGATTAGATAGGAACGTTGTGGTTGAATGCAAAACCGATAATGTAAAAAAAAAATAATGAAAATAAGTAATTTCATAGTTTCAAAGTATTTTATTATTATAACAATTGTTAGGATGCCAACAGTACAACTTCGAATAAAACTGGCGTGTGTGACAATGACAGACATAGTAAATTGAGAGAAGAGTTAAAACGCCTGTCTGATTATATGTAGAGAAAATAATATATACTTAACTGTATACCATGACAAGCACCCATTGTAACTTGACCACAGCCACTACTTTCTTAAGAATTCTTGCAATTTAATTTAATAGCCCAAGAATAGATCCGCTAAAAAACATTGTAAAGTAAGATAAAGATGACGAAACTCGAAAAAATATTTGTAAGAACGTAAAGAAAGAAAAAAATGTAACTTAGACAGTTTTGGTCGATGTGAAAAGAAAGAAACACACACACACACGTTACCTACCGGAAATCAATTTCCCTCTCTCCCCTTTTATCGCTGACATATTGTTCCAGCCAATTTTCTCTCGTGTTTCTTTTACAGAAGAAAATAGAAATGTTCTTTGTTGCAACGCATTTGCAGACGTATGACCCGATTTTCAGTATGAAACTCGTAGTGAATTCAACAAATTGATACTTCTTTATTGACAACATTTTATCATAAATCTTTATGAGATAAAGCTCTAATGCTTTATTGGCACTCCTCTGAGGACCTCGCCGTGTGGTACTAGCTAACAAGCTCGAATTGTCAGTTCGATCGTCACTTGGAACTCCGCAGTTGTGGCGTTGTGCCTAAACTATGCAATACTGAGGAAATAATTATTGCGAATCTGTGCTGATATCGAAACTTACAACAAACTCGGAATAATGCTGTTTTTACATGGAGTTGTCAATGAATTTAGCATTAGAATTAGTCACAGACAGGATCTCATTCGGCGAGCGGTTTATCCTTTCATTAGGTCTTTCTTGCAATTTCCTTCTCCCTGACCAACGCCTCTTTCTTTTTTACTTTGTCTTTCTTTCTTTCTTTCTTTCTTTCTTTCTTTCTTTCTTTCTTTCTTTCTTTCTTTCATTTGTTACCAACTTATTTTTTCCTGCGTTGGCTTCTTTCTTTCTTTCTTTCTTTCTTTCTTTCTTTCTTTCTTTCTTTCTTTCTTTCTTTCTTTCTTTCTTTCTTTAATTTGTTACCAACTTATTTTTTCCTGCGTTGGCTTCTTTCTTTCTTTCTTTCTTTCTTTCTTTCTTTCTTTCTTTCTTTCTTTCTTTCTTTCTTTCTTTTAATTTATTTACCAACTTATTTTTTTTTCCTGCGTTGGCTTCTTTCTTTCTTTCTTTCTTTCTTTCTTTTCTTTCTTTCTTTCTTTCTTTCTTTCTTTCTTTCTTTCTTTCTTTCTTTCAAGAGGAAACCTTCAATAATATTTTAGTGCTTCGATAATTAGTCAATAATGAGCTCATTCTTTCCACTACTCTTTGTTTTTGAATTGACGTACCAAATTTCATGACACGAATTACTCCGCTTGCGGCAATTCTAGTACAATACAATTGTTCATATTTCCGCCATTGCCGGAATAATGCAAAGACTAAAACTGAAACAATGAATATATCTTTTCAGACACATCCTTTATGAGTGTGCTTTCAGGAGTCGAGATTGACTAAAAGCCAGATTTAAAGCTGTCGAATTTGGGAGATTATAAGACTTTAAAGAAAATCGACTACAACACCTTCACCATAAGTCGACTAGAGTAATGTTACTGAAGCTGAGATAATAGCAAAACTGAAATAATGAGACTTTTGTGATAATCAGTGCAGTAGAGAGAAAAATAAAATAGATTAAAATAATTGTAGGACTATTGCGTAAAATGTGACTAGAAAGTTTTGGAGATCGACAGATTCGGAATTTTTTTTAGCGTCTGTTAATTTAGGCCCAGATCTCCTACCGCCGTATTCAGAAAAACATCCTGTAAAAATAATGATCAGTATCTAAACTTTTTTTCTTTACAATAATGGTTTAGAAAATAAAAAGACTTTCTAACAACAAAACAAATTTATGATAAAGACCATTATTTTCACGGCATTGTGCTTAAATTATTAGTGAAAAAAATCTACAAACAAGGAATATCACAGGATGATAATAATATATCAGTTGATAATCGATGTTAAAACACTGACAGATTTTTTGTGTCCAAGGCACCTGATTTCTGCCGCCGGCGCATTGCGCAGCTGGAGGCATGTTGGTAAAAAAGTTCTGGATGCCGAGGGGAATGACTTTGAGGACTAACGGTATATAAATTTGGTATATTATTCCTTTTTTCTAATAAAAAAAAAAAAACAGCAGTAATTTTTTAGTTACCATATATATATATATATATATATATATATATATATATATATATATATATAATATACTAGACATATATTCATGAATTAATATGTTTTCATATGTTTTGATCTATTCTCTCTCTCTCTCTCTCTCTCTATATATATATATATATATATGCTAGACATATATTCATGAATTAATATGATTTCATATGTTTTGATCTATTCTCTCTCTCTCTCTATCTCTCTCTCTCTCTCTCTCTCTATATATATATATATATGCTAGACATATATTCATGAATCAATATGATTTCATATATGTTTTGATCTATTCTCTCTCTCTCACTCTCTCTCCCTCTCTCTCTCTATCTCTGTATATATATATATATATATATATGCTAGACATATATTCATGAATTAATATGATTTCATATATGTTTTGATCTATTCTCTCTCTCTTTCTCTCTCTCTTTCTCTCTCTCTCTCTCTCTATATATATATATATATATGCACAGAGGAGTTGTGGGTAGCCGAGGCACGGTGCAGTGGTGGATAGAGTTCTTATTCCAGTCGAATCCATTACATTCACTTACGTGCTAATACCATTGGGAAAGGTATTAATTCTTTTCTTCTCCCTCCAGCTATGGGTAAATAGCAGCACACACTGGGTTCTTGGATGGTAACTGGTCTAGGAGAAGGAAAACTCTGAATTCAAAACCTGCGGAGGGTCGTTTGAGGACCCTGTGGCACGTAGGTATTCGGCTATTCAAAAAGTGTGGTTGGTTCTGCACAAATCCTTCACCACTACAATCAAATTATATGTACTGGTGTCTGGGCTGTCTATTCCTAGGAATTGATCTGCTTGACCCTCATACGTCGAATACGACGGGAGAGTCCATAATATATATATATATATATATATATATATATATATATATATATATATATATATATGTACATATTATGTACAGTGTATTAAAAGATGTGCTTGAAAAAGATCTGCCTCGTCAGTCATGTATCGAAAAGATACATGATCGCCTAAGCGTGTATCACGTATTACATTTAACTGACTATTAAAAGATTGCAATTTAGAGTTCAAACAAAACGTAATGTTTTTTTTTTACTAATGTTCACCAAATTCAAAACCCAAGAGCCACTCAAAGTGTTTGTGTATAGTGTTTTATGAGCGTAAGCGAAGACAAAAAGTACAGTTTATTAGGATGTATTGGAAAGATATCCCTAGATTTGAAACACATAAGATTGTAGTGACCGGCAAAGCCTCCTGTCTGGGGTTTGTTCCACAAAACAGCAGTTCTTGAGAAGAAGTTACCCTAGTCGAAATTCCTTCTTGCTAATAGAATACAAAGGTATGAGGATGATTCATTCTCGTGCAAGTGGCATAGCAGATTCCAACTGCAAATGTGAGTACCATTGGGGACCAATGAAGATCGCTCGTTAGAACACATGCCATGGAAATAGCGATAGAGTAGCGAGAAGCTTACGACGTTTTGAAGGGTGGAAAATAATTCAACACCAACAAACAGGAAAATAAAACGAATTAAATGAAAATGATAACATTTACACTTTCGTATATATATATATATATATATATATATATATATATATATATATAAATAAACGAAAGTGTGAAAAAGAATTGATCTGGGATTTAACTATATTGTCGACATGGAAGAAAATTCCTTACTATAAAGGTAACCAGAAAAAAAGCTTAAACAGAAGCGTCTATCTTTTTAAATTTGGATTTTTTAATGTAACTATAACAACAAAAAACATTTCGATTTCTTTTTTGCCTTGAAAAAGTCGGAAGACGAAACGCGTCGGCAAAATGTAAGATTTTTTCCAATTGTCAGTTTATACCAATCTGTCTTGTTCACAGAATTGATCTGGGAATTTAACTATATATATATATATATATATATATATATATATATATATATATATATATATATATATATGACATGAAAACACTCCAGCGAGTGCCTCGTCAGTGATGTTATGACTTGGGGTCATGACAAGTTTTGGGTCTTCCAACATCATGCTTGTTCACCCAAGAGACCCTACCGAAACAGTACTATTCCGGCAGGCGATCCTAAAGCAAAAAAAAAAAAAAATAAATAAATAAAAAATACGCTAAGCACGCACCAAATGGACTCGTTAAATAAATGCCACTGCTGACCAATCGTTAATGACTTACGTCACTTCCTCCTCAGCCAAAGACGATACAAAAAAAGAAAAGACAGCATACTCGTTTTTTCTTTCCTTTTTTCCATCTTAGCTTGACAACGCGGAACGATCCACATTTTCAACGAACAGTTTGACATAACAGGTAGGTAATTTTTTATGTTCAATGTTAAATATTCTCGATATGAGACATTCTCTGTTTGTGTGTTGGTAATCCGAATTTCTTTCTTGAAAATGCCCACGTATGTTCCTATGTATAAAAAAGTAAAGAAAATATGTTCTTTGTATATTTTTTATGTTTATTTAGTTGACATCGCAGTTATTTTTTTTTGTGGAGGAAATAAGTCAAAATTAAGAATAATTTTCAGTCACCCACCTCAGCACTTGTGTTTGGCGTCATCTGACCTGCGTGAGAGACAGACCCGTTTGAGGGAAAAAACTGAGGTAACAATATTGTTATTATGTGCCGTGGCCAAAATATTGGCGATTATCGCATTGAGGTCATTAATCTCCGTTGTATTAGAAATTTATACAGCAAAAATGATCTCTTAGAAAGCAGTTGTATATAGCTGACAGCTTGGCGCAAGTATCGGTCTGACGATGGATGGGTGTGCTTTCCAGGAGACCCCTTGTTTTGTAGTCCTATTGGGACTCATGCTGACCCCAAACCTCAAGTGGAACTGACATATATATATATATATATATATATATATATGACCTATTGCTAAAGTTGCTGGAAAAATGATCGATTTCTTGTTTCGCTTCAGTAAGTTTCCTATTGTTCCTCTTATACTCTACAAGAGCTAAATCCTACCAGAAATGGAGTACTTGACCTGGAACTGCCTAGTCCTCGCCTGTTTTGAGTTTGAAAACGTCTACGCAGCCTTGTGGTTGATAAATGATCTTCTATCCTACAATCCATTTCCCACAGACAAAACGTCGCAAGCCTCTCGCTATATCCATCCTACGTAGGCGGCAGCTGATTATTAGATGGAACAATTTGCCGTGGGTTAACATGTATTATCACAATTAAACTGAATGATTTGGGTATTTCCTGATGTCAGCAGTTAGCAATGATGTGCCACACTCATTTCCGGAGATATTGTTGTCAACAACGACCTTGCGTAATCCAAGTGATTAATTGTGTTTCTCTAATGCACAGACATTTACAATTAACACATTATTGTAGCAATAAGGCTGAAATCTATACAGGGTGTGATAGTTAAATTCTCGTCTAAATTAATCAAAAATGAAAATAACACTGACATCTCATTTTACCAGATATATTTACCGAAATGACAAAATTATCTTGAAATATGTTATGGGGTCCACCCCTTTTTCATATAAGTGGACTCTACCAGTGTTACTTGGACTGCTGTCGTTAAATACCCACAGTCAGTCAGAATATACGAACGGAGATAGAGATAGAGATAGAGATTGTGATTGAGTTGGAGGTAGAGTAATAATGTGAGGTAACCGCTTGTAGAAGTCAGTTACAAGCACGTAGACTCTAAGGAAGTCCTACTTCGAGACTGTATATATATATTTATTACGACTAACCGCGTTCCTGGATTTACTAACAGAATTACCCTTTGTATTATTGTGTAAATACATTTAATTTCTTATCTTTATTTCTTGCGTTTGTCATTCATTGGAGACCGAATTTCATCTCGGGATCCACAACAAAATATAAAAGAGCAAATTTTTTCAATGAAATCACAATTGGCTTCAACCACGGCCACCAGACGACTTCGTAATCTCCTGCAACTCTTCGGCATGTTCTTATTTACGTTGGCGAATGCTGCCATAATCCTTGCCTTCAGTTCATCTTTGGTGTTACAACTTCTCAACTTCACCCCACATATCAAGCGGGTTGCATTCTGGGGAGTTAGGTGGCCAGATGTAAGGGGTGATGTGGTCGCTGAAATTGTTTGACAGTCATGACTGGGTTCTCCTGCTTGTGTGACATGTTGCAGAGCCCTGTTGCCAGACATAGGATTTACCTCCTCAAGACACTTGATGTAGGCCTCTATGTTGAATGAGGCCTTATGGGAAGATGAATGGAAGGCATTTCTAGTGAACACTCTAAACACCTTCGTAATCACCTTTAGACTCATCCAACTCTTTCCGAATTCTCTGCAATCTCTTGAAATTGACACCTAAACACTCTGAAATGTTCTTATTGGAGCTTCCGGCGCGAATGTCAAGCAATACAGCATGTTGTTTACAAATTTCTGGTGGAGTGAATTGTGTCATGGTTCTCTTTTTCTCACAGGCGGTGTCCAACTGACCCTACTATACTGAGCAGCCGACATAATCAAAAACAAATAACGCGCATGCGTTAAGAATATAAAATGGATGCAATTTACCCATCCCACCTTGTGTATAAAAGACAAGTCCTAGTTGTCTGTCCACAACAAGATCATTCCGAATGAATATACAGTCGCTAAATTTGATTCAAGGAGGAAGGGAAGAATAGTTAAGCATTAGGTATGAAGGCCATTTAGTTGGATACTGAGAAGAATTTCCGTGATTAGATCAATATAAATACATAAAAAACACTAAATGTTCAATAAACTGATTCGTTTTTTTAGGGATTATCAACCATTTTCAGGTTATTTAAAGCCAGAAAATATTTTTTACAAATGTTACTAATTAACTCATAGCTGAGAGAAGAAGTGCATTCATATCTTTGTCAAGGGTATGAGCGCATAAGTGAATATAACAAACCCAACGGGAACTGAAACTCGGCACCCCGATAAACAATTCCAAGTCCTTATCCATTACACCACTCACGCATTAAAGCTTACAGCATCCAGTATTCTCATGTGGCCACTCATCTAGGTACTGTCCAGGCTCGATGTTGCTTAACTTCGGTTACAGAAATAGAGAAAAGTTTAAGAGTTAGAGTATACTGGGATATTGTAGATTCGCTCAACATTTGAGAGCGCAGATGGTTAAAAAATTAGAAATTCTTCCAAAATTATAAATTTCTTCTAAACAATTTAACTCATTTAGTCCGACTTACATACAATAATAACCGATAGATTGTTGTAGCTACTCTCTCAGACTCCTCCTGGGTATGACGATAAACTAAATCCAGCAGCAAGGCTGCTTAACATGGGATTGGAAGTTGTGAGCAGCATGGAACTATCTCTTAATTGCTGTTGTTCTCAGGTCCAACCTGACCCGGAGTGGTAGCATCTGTTAGGGCCCAAGCAAATAGTGAAGCCCCAAACAAAAACAAAACACTGTGAAAGTATAAAAATACATTTTTATAGTAAAAACGCCTGCTATACATCTTTTAGTTTAAAAAATTACCATCAATACATGTTTATTAGTAAAATTATAAACTATATATATTTTAGTAAAATGAGTAGAATACATTTTTACCTGTAGTTGAAGGCATACAATTTCTCTCAAAATATATTTAGTTGAAGTCATAAAATTGTGTTCAAAATATTTAGTTTTTGGCATAAATAAACAGATAGAGGTTGATATGCTGCTAAACTAAATCAACCAATCGACTATTCTCTCAGACGAGCATACTCGGTGAGCTATTATTATTATTATTATTATTATTATTACATAATAAGCATAAGTCTACACACATTGGTATTGTGGACACACGGATTTTGATTGATTTTATGATCTGCTTTATAAAGCTTATCAAATCTTTGTAGGTGATTTAAAGTCGAAACATATTTTGCATTTAAAACATAATTCGATTTTTTTGCGAGTGAATACTGCAATAACATTTTTTTTAAAAGAAATAACAATGATTTTTCCACATATCTCATCTGACTATTTAACCCATAGCTGGAGAGACGATAATGGGTATGTCCCCATTCACATAAGTACAGTAGTATATATACTGTATGTTGGTCTGCAGTTGGAGATTCGTCTCCAATTGTTCTGGTCAAAATCTCTGCTTCCGGGCAGAGAGAATCCCCAGACGTGGCTATGTCGAAGGTCCGATTCTCGTCTCGGGAAACAGCTACCCGACTCCGTTTTATACGGGGTCTACGGGGAATTTTTGGCCGAGCCTATGGGCTAGGATACCTCACATTAAATTCGGCCTTGTGTCACATGAGGCCACGTCGGGCGGTTGGTAGATATCCTGCTGTTGGAGATTCATTGTGGAATTTACTTGACTCACTTCTAGCAGTTGTCTACTTCTTTTACGCGCCGTTGACGAATCTTATATGTCTTGTTCTTGTCCTAAGTATTATCGTTCATTACCAACATTCGTGTGATTATTCTATTCAGTAACCTTCCCAAGGTTAGAATACCTTTCATACCTGTCCCAGGGTTACTTGTGCATAAGTGAGTGTAACGAACTCAACTGGAATTCAAATTCGGTCCTCGGAATTCTCATTCCGAACCGCGGTCTGTTACACAAACCACACATGCCGTGAGCTCACGGATATGCACAAAACTTCATTAAGTGTCTTAAGTAGTCTTCAGTAAGTTAAATCCCTTGATAAAGAATCATCGACAGCAACAAGTTAATAAAATAATTGATCTATATCTTCTTGGCCTCAGTGTCAACAGACGCGTATTTCCATAAAGCTAATCTATAATTATAAACTATTATTTTTTTTTGCGGGGGGGGGTAAATTTTCACTGAAATAAGTTGAAAAATTTCTAAGTTTTCATTTGAAATAATAACAAAAACGAACTTTAAGCAAAATGGTCTCAGTTATAGATCCTGACCTGGCATCTCGACTTCAGTCACTTTCCCACCGCCATACCGCTTCCCTGTATCTTTTCTGTAGATATATTCATGGCAATTGTTCAAATGATTTTTCCTCTTTGGGATTTATATTCCACAACCCCACAGACAAGTTGTACATATGGGAACTAATTGGGACTTCATAGTAACTTCGGGATATTTTGGTGACTGTAGTAAGAATGGTAAGAGTGTGTTTTGCTGTAAAGAATAGTGTGGTATGTTTGGGTTAGTAATTATGGCTAACTAAGTTTAAGACTAGACAGATTGAAGACCAGCCTTCTTTCATCTCCCCCTTTTTAGCCTTGTGCCATATTTTTTTATTTTCAAAATAAATCTTGCTCTCCTCTTGGGTACCTGGCTTACAGACACGTCACATTGCATTACCGGTCCCCGTACGATCACCGAAGTTAAGCAAATTTGAGCCTAGTCAGTACCTGGATTGGTAACCGTTCGTAAATACCATGTGCTGTGGATGTGCGTGTGGTGTAATGGCTAAGTGGGAATTGTTAATCGAGTAGACAAGTTCCAATTCCCATTGGGTTCGTTATGTTCACTTACGAGCAAATACCCTTGGGAAAGATATGAATTGCCATCCTCTCACTCCACTCATGGGTTAACTAGTAAGATTTGAATCACTAAACTAATATAATCTAAAAATATATTCTTACAATTTAAATATATTTTCTGGTTTTAATTAACCTGCAAATGGTCGATAAGTAGTGGGAAACGAATCATTTAATCAATCTGTTTTTGGCAATTCAATCTTATGAATTTAAGCGTAGTACTAGATTGGCATCTAGGTCCCACCATTTTACTGTTTTAAATAGTTAGGATTAACGTAGATACAATATAAGTTATATTTTAATAGTTTCTTCGCTCTCACTTCTCGCCTGTCGAATTCTATTCCTGTTTATTGCAAAGATCACAAAGAAAGAAATGCTCCAAACAACAGAGCCCGCATCACTTAAGATCTTTTAATAATAACAACTAAAATGAATACCACATATAACTCGAAAAGAAAATAATGATATAATTACGATGTTGATATTCCACACTACTTCGAATAAAAGGTTAGGAAGGAAACTCCCATCAGTAATCGAAAGAGCGATAACAGTTACAGAACTTCAAAAACCTAATTTCCTATGAAAATATTTTAATAGAAAGATTTTCAACTAGAGCAACAACTAAAATGGATGCCAACTAAGATATAAAAAAATATTAAATGCAACATCAATCATCTACCATTTTCAGAACCCTGTTCTATTATTGTCCTTTCTCTTCACTAAGGTTTTCTCCTTTCCTCATTTTCTTTCACTCTCAGTAGCCCTTTGCGTCTTTGTGGTATTATCGCCTTGCTTGGGGGTGAAATGATAAAAAAAGCAAAAACATGGAAAAACGAATGTGTCAGTTTAAACTGACGCCAATAGTATATGAATAAAGAAAATAAAAGCTGCTCTTAAAGTATCTGTCTATATTTCTGAGATGAGCTATAATGTACACTATTTACATTATTCGGACTATCGTCCTCATTTTTGTCGCCATATTTATTACAACGTTTCCGCCGTTGTACGCTCTGGCCTTCTTTAGGTGGTTGGAATGTCGAACTGAACCCTTTATTTCGCTCACTGGGCTAGACTGTTCTAGTGCTATGTTTAATGCATGTCAATTATCAGTTATCTCCTCTTAATTCCCCTCTCTAAGTTCTCCACTGCCTTAACCGGGCATTGAACTCACACTCTTTGGGTACTGTCACTGGACCTAACCAACGGCTTTATCCACTGTGCCATGTGCTCTTGAGGACACATGGCACTGCTCTTAAAGGTACGGAAAAAGTCTGTGTATAATAAAACCACTCCCATTGTTTAATATGCGCCTCCGATTTCTTGAAGTAGTATGATACA
The DNA here is from genome assembly GCA_903632075.3 of Acanthosepion pharaonis. Lineage (NCBI taxonomy): Eukaryota > Metazoa > Mollusca > Cephalopoda > Sepiida > Sepiidae > Acanthosepion > Acanthosepion pharaonis. The sequence goes on from CAHIKZ030005603.1 coordinate 566,995, forward strand.
TGAAAACTTTTTTTTTTTATATTAAACGCCTTTACTGCAGATAAATAACGAATGGCAGATTATATTGCGATAAAAAAAAATACAAGAAACATTAATTATTTAATCCAAATATCATGTGAATCAATGAAAATACTTAATCCGAGAACATCAGATAAGAGTTAATCAAAAGATGGATAACTTTTGACATTACTATTTTTTGAGACTATCCTGCGGAGTTTTCTGTAGGCGAATAATGACTATCACAGTTCGGTTGAAAATAGCCCGTCTCGCCAAAGTGGCAACTAAGTGGGAGTTGAAGATAAGGTGCTCGGGCGTGATTTACAGACGTGGCTTTTATAAGTGTTGACTCTGTCCAGCCTCTTGACCTAACCGCTATTATTTCGTCGTAAAATTAGTTTAATGCCACGCCACCCTGTTCATTTCGATAAGGAGAAATTCGTTTTATTCCTTAATAGCAGAATGCCGGTATACGAGCACTTATATTTGTGTGGGTGTGCAGGCATCTATCTTATTTGCTTGCCGGTGTATCTTCACAGTAAAGAGTATACAGGCGGATATCAACGACTAATATAGGGAAAGTATAATCAGGCACGTTACACGGATCTATCCTCCAATCTCCCACCTTTACCGATTGTAATATTCTTGTAACTTTTTAGACAGATAAATTTCCCTCTGAATTTCTAGAGTGGGGGGGCTGTTATCATTATTTATATTATTTACCCGTGGCCTATTGTCCTCATGTCTTCATAACAACGTTTCGGACGTTGTGCGCTACGCTCTTCATCAGGTGCTTGTCGAAAAAGATTTTAGAAGAAAAGAAATAAGCCGTTTTTGGCACTTTTCAAAATTATAATTTTCAAATTTAAATTTAAATACACTGTCAATCGTTAACTTTTGTCCTATTAATTTCTGTTCTTTTATTGATCTCTCTCCTTAATAATGTTTTATTTTTCTCCTATTCTATAACACTCAGTAATCACTTATATCTTTGTGGCTTTATTGCCTTGCTTGGGGTAAAATGATAAAAAAAGTATTACATATTCCTACTTGAATTCTACTTTCTGGTTGGGATACGTAAATACTTGTTTCGAACTTTATAATCGAGGAAGGTCAGAAATTGTCCTCAGTGTGCAATAAGTGGGGTTCTTAATAAAAGGGGAGGTCGAAAAATCATTTCAAGGATCGAACAGTGCGAAATTAGAAAAAAAAAGCGAGTATTCTTATTAAGCTCGTCAGAGTCATAAAATCCCTACCCCAAAATATATATATATATATATATATATGAAAATAAACCTCCCCCGTTTATTAAGCACCTAAAAGTATCGCTTTTAATATTTTCAATAAGAATTTTATCTAACTTCAATACTGTAGTATTAACCTAAAATCTCGAGTCATGTTCTTAAATCGCCTCCTTAGATCGAAAATTTAATATCGATGTCATGAACGACGCCAAAGACGCTCAGAAATATCTAAACTGTCAGAAGTATATAAAACTGCATTTTCAGATCGATGGTTGAAAGTGGCTTCCAGCGAATGACGCCTGTAGGTTTTAGCAAGGACCATTCTTATGGGCTGGTGTTACAAAATCACAAAGAAAGATATGTCCCAAATAAAGCAGACCATATCAACTGGGGTCTTTCAACAGCAGCCAGAACTAAAATGAATAGCACAGAGATCATAATGACATAATCTAGATTTTGATGTTAGACACTATCTCAAACAAAAGATTAAGAAGGAAACTCCCGTTAGTACTGGAAAGAGCGATAACAGTTACAAGACTTCAGAAACCTAATTTCCTATAAAAATGTTATAATAGAAAGATTGTCAACAAGAACAACTACTAAAATGGATGCCAACTAAAATTTAAAAAAAATTAACATCAATCATCTACCTTTTTCTGAACTCTGTTCTTTTATTGTCCTTTCTCTCCACTAAGGTTTTCTCCTTTCCTCATTTTCTGTCATTCTCAGTAGCCACTTGCGTCTTAGCGACATTATTGCTTTGCTTGGGGTCAAGTGATTAAAAAAAACGTGGAAAATTGAATGTGTCAGTTTAAACTGACGCCAATAGTATATGAAAAAGAAAATAAAAGCTGCTCGTAAAGGTACGAAAAAAGTCTGGGTATAATAAAACCACTCCCAAAGTATCATATGCGTCTCAGATTTCTTGAAGGTGGGTGCTAAATAAAAAAACTTTTTTTAAAAAATTAAACGCCTTTACTACAGAGAGATAAAGCATGGTAGATCATATTGAGATAAAAAAGTAGAAAAATTAATTAGTTAATCCGAATAACATTTGAATCAATGGAAATAATCCCAGAAGCATTTTCAACAGCAACAACTAAAATGTAGAGCATATGTAACCCTAACCCTAACCCTAACCCCTAATCCTTAACCCTAACCCTAACCCCTAATCCTTAACCCTAACCCTAACCCCTAATCCTTAACCCTAACCAACCCTAAGGCCTAAGCCTAAACCCTAAACCTAACCCTACCAAAGATAAAATGATGACATAATGAAGATGTTGATGTTCCACACTACTTCGAATAAAAGGTTAGGAAGGAAAGTCATATCAATACTGGGAGGCTTACTAATCGATACTGTACTTGAAAAAACATATTTTGCTGGAATATTGTTTTAATCAAAAGATTTTAAAAATTTCAACCGATAGTAAGATGGCCACTTGGTCAATGAATTCTGAATTGGTGCTGCTATATGCAGTCTACGACGGTATCACACATTATAGTTTGCGGTCTACTTCATTTTCAGTTTACTGCGCTATCAAACACTCAGCGTATCTATCAGATTGCTCTCTCGTAAAAATGCGACTGCTGTTTCCTCGCTCAATATGACACGTCTATAAAATTCTTTCAGCATCATTTTAATCTAACAGTTTCAGACCTAGGAGGGTTCTGATGTAGGAGCCTCATTTCCTTCCTTTTATGTGAATAGGACACACGAAGTGAGGTGATGGTAGAATTCATCGTGGTAGACCGCAGGTGGACGAAACAAGAAGCGAGGTGCGGTCACGGTATAATTCATAGCGCGGTAAACCACATACTATAGTAGAAAATGAGGTAGACCGCATTCTACAGAAGCACTATTGAATGTTTCCTTATAAGGAAACGGCTATTAATATTAGCATTAATATTACAATAAAACAAGACTAAGATATATTTAGGTAATATCTATAAAGCAGGATCTTTACGATATTAATAGGGGATATTTATTTTTTCTCCCGTTTATTTTTTTTCTGTCTGGCTGTAGGAAAATGACCAACTCTTATATTTTCTTGTGATATGCTTGTCTATCTGGAGAGACGAGGCTTTTATCACGCTAACATGAATGTTTTTCTTTGTAGAGAGTTTTTTTCCGTTAAGAGATGTTATTTCTTTAGCAGTTAAGAAAGAAGTTTATTATGCTTCCTGATGATACATTTGTCCTTTGTAATGTGCACTGACTTGCATGCCGATGTATTTATTAGCATTGAAGACTTCCTCTCAAGAGACCGAATTATTTGCTCATCTCCAGAGAGTTTTCAGCTCTTGACTTGAATTGCGTACATGATGGTCAAAATGGATGTACATCGCTTACAGTGCATCACATGCAACTTTTTTCCGACGCTTCTAAACATTGAATCAAAGCAAAGAATGATTTGTTGAATGGATTATTCAGTTCAATGTAGCTTTAAGGAAAATGGAAATAACAGAACACTTATAGCTAGAATCAGAAATAGACTGTTGACATTACTAAGATTCAGAATAAGAAAAGTAGGCTTGGAGAATTTGAAACTCACAGCTCACATTACTCATACAGAGGGAAATACTGAGTAACCGACTAACAAGATAATGTAAATGGGAGTATGTAGGAGGGATAGTAAACAGACAATGCTGAGAGCTACAAAGGATAGGAAGCTGTGGAGCGCTATGATCGCCCACGTCCTGAAGTGATACAACACGTAAAAGAAGAATTCAGTTTGATGATATCGCTTTGATAAGACTTAAAAAAAATACCCAACCTAGCATTGAAATAAAAATTACAGAATTGTCCAAGTTTCGGACTGGATAGATGTTAATACACTAATGTCGTAAATCCTGATACACCACAATTTGGCATAACCCAACAATACTGAAGCTTGGAGACGAGATCGAATCTGCTATCTTAGAGAAGTATCTTTCTTCTTTTCTTCTTCTTCTTCTTCTTCTTCTTCTTCTTCTTCTCCCCCTCCTCCCCCTCTTTAAGACGTGGGCGGTCATGGCTCGCCACAGCAGCGTAGTTTATTCTTTTACTATTTTTATCAGTCCATGTTCTGACATTCATTTTTCAAAGAGTTCAAGACGTCGAAGAAATCTAAGAGACTCAGAAGCTGCTCACTAACCCTAAAAAGGAGACGACCTATGGATACTTTCATTAATGGAAATAACGCATAATAAAGTGTGTGGCTTCAAAAAGAGAGTACTTCGAAGGAGATTAAATGACGAATTGATATGTGTTGTAGTTTTCTTTTTATAACATCAGACCCGATATTTTTTTTATTAGACCTCGTATATATATTAAGATAAGAGTGAATGAAAGCATTAATGCATTTGTTTAATAACCCTACCCTGTAATAGTGAATTTAATGAAGCAGATAATAATAATAATAATAACTGGTCAATATTTCGCATTCAAATTTCCTCATAAAAGAACTAGATGGGAACATAAGCGAATTGCTCAGAATTATGAAGTTACCGTACTTTCGAATTTCAGCATTCAAACGACTAGGGAAATCCAGGCAAATCTACCCGTCATAATTGAGCAAAATCATGTTGAAAGGACATGTTTTCTAAAAGATGTTGCAGCTTCAGCCGACAAAAACACATCTTTAAAAACGTTTGAGTAACTAAGAAAATTCAAGGACTTTCAGATAGAAATCAGTAGAATGTATCAATTGAAGACGACAACAATACCTGTTTTTTTTTTTTTTTTTCATTAGGGATTTGTGAATGATATCAAAAGGAACAAACAAATATGTTGATCAAATTGCTAGCAGCCCTATAATATGCGAATTGCAAAAAAAAAAAAAAATCATTCTAGTGGATTCTTCTAGCATCTTGCGCAGGTTTTTCTTTATGCAGCGATCAAAGTTACATTATCTTGTGTCTCTCTGATTACATGGCACCTAATATATTTGCATCTTCTAATACAAAAAACTTGTTGCCTCTTGAAGTCTCTGGTTGAGACTTGGGGCAACTCGTACTAAGCGAAACAAAGCCAAAACACAACAACAAAAACAACAACGATAATAATAATAATAATGAGCTATATCTCAATTTCGTAGTATCTACCTCCACAGCTACGTGTATTCTCCAAAGGAAAAATAAAAAAAATACATAAAGTTCAATAGAGTAACGGAGTAAGAAATTGAAAACGTAAACCTATGTTTTTATTTCGTTTCGTTTTTTTTATTTTTATTGCTTTAATTTTTATTTTTCATGGTAAATATGAGTTTATGAGCTGATAAAAAGTTCATGACAATTTTGCCACAATTACTTTTTTTTTTACAGATCCCTGATTTTCAAAAGGCTTTTTACTCTCTGCAATAAGGAACCTCAACGTATACACTTCGCATGCTTTAACAATTTAGCTTCATCTTCGATTTGCTTTCAGTAAAACTACATAACCTTGAATGATTCAATTCTGAAATTTGCTGCCATGGAAAATAAAACAAAAAAAAAAATGAGAAGAAAAAGACAAAAAAAAAGAAAAAATAAGAAGAAAAAGACAAAAAAAATAAAAAGAGAAAAAAAAAATAAAAAGAAAAAAACAAAAAAAAGAAAAAATAAGAAGAAAAAGACAAAAAAATAAAAAGAAAAAGACAAAAAAAGAAAAAATAAGAAGAAAAAGACAAAAAAATAAAAATAAAAAGACAAAAAAAGAAAAAATACGAAGAAAAAGACAAAAAACAAGAAAAAGACAAAAAAAGAAAAAATAAGAAGAAAAAGACAAAAAATACGAAGCAAAAGACAAAAAAAAATAAGAAGAAAAAGACAAAAAAAATAAGAAAAAGATAAAAAAATTAAAAAAAGACAAAAAAAGAAGGAAAAGACAAAAAAAAAAAAAAAATAAGAAGAAAAAGACAAAAAATAAGAAAAAGACAAAAAAGAAAAAATAAGAAAAAGACAAAAAAATAAGAAGAAAAAGACAAAAAAATAAGAAGAATAAGACAAAAAAAGAAGAAAACAAACAAGAAAAAGACAAAAAAAAAGAAGAAAAAGACAAAAAAATAAGAAGGAAAAGACAAAAAATACGAAGAAAAAAAACAAAAAAAAGAAAAAATAAGAAAAAGACAAAAAAAAAGAAGAAAAAGACAAAAAAAGAAAAAATAAGAAGAAAAAGACAAAAATAAGAAGAAAAAGACAAAAAATAATAAGAAAGACAAAAAATAATAAGAAAAAGATAAAAAAGAAAAAATAAGAAGAAAAAGATAAAAAATAAGAAGAAAAAGACAAAAAATAATAAGAAAAAGACAAAAAAAGAAAAAATAAGAAGAAAAAGACAAAAAAAGAAAAAATAAGAAGAAAAAGACAATAAAAGAAAAAAATAAGAAGAAAAAGACAAAAAAAAAGAAAAAAAAGAAAAGAAACACGTTTTTTGTTTTATTTGAAATGAAAATCTTTTTTTCGAGTTTCCTAGATAGAAACTAAAAGCACTCTCCTACGACACACAGTGTCCTTATATGCATAAAGCCTTGGACAATGCTTTTGAATGACCAGAAACACATTTAAACTACCTAAGCTTGCTTCTATTAATTTTGAAATAATCCCAACTGGTCACCTATGTTATTCTTATTCAAGGACGCGGAGCGCAAGAAAAAGCTTAAACTGTATTATAAAATAAGCCTGATATTTAGAGTGTTAATTATGTTGTTGTTCCTAAAGTTTTTTTTTGTTTTCTTCTCCTTTCAGTGACACATAAATTATAGACCTTTCGACAGTGGCGCCATTTTCTCGCGGCGATCACGTGGTAATTATTGACGCCATGTTTGTCCGGCGTGCATTTGGTGTCATGATTATAGATATTACATTGCACGAGATGACGATTTTAACACCGTCAGAATTGGGTTGACACGCTTGCTTGCTGACTGGAATAATAATAATAATAATGATAATAATAATAATAATAATAATAATCACAAAGTTTTAAAAGATATTTTTTTTTATTGAAGAAACAGTTTATTCTTGGCTTTCTTAACCTGTTTAAACTGTAGTGCCGATTTATCAGCACAAAACTCCGTCGTTTAATGAACAAAACAAAACAAAAACAAAAAATACGAACGCATATAAGTAAGGAGAATAAGGCTGTTCATTTGACCAACTTTGTTCAAGTCATGGAACTGGCATAGCAAAAAGAATTGCAAAGTATAAAAAATAAAAGTTACAAGCGAGGAACTCTCCTCACAGGGGTGGTAGCATTGCTGTTAGTTGCTCGGGATATCTGACAGAGCCTTCTTGTTTTCTATCAACTGGTTAAAATGTGACAGTGTTTGGGGCATAAAAGGGACCCTGTTACTGGACGAAGTGTCCATTATTGTTAACCACTCATCTGGTTAACAATAGTTGCCACTTCGTCTATTTTAAGCTCCCCACCCTCCAAAAAAAACAAAACAAAAACGGATAGATTTTTATCTCATGTTTTTTTTTATAGATCCCCTGTAAATATGCGGTATTTTGGTGTATGCAGGATTCAGTGATGATGAATAAATTCTTTTGGTGAATGAGTGAATTGTAATGAATGAATGGATCGTGAGTGGATTTAACTAGGATTAACTAGTGAAAACCAGCCCCCTTCTTTCCCTCTCCCTCCACCCCGGCCTTGTGACACAATTTTGTAATCTTACAAAATAAATATCCTAGTGCTAAGCACTCATCTGTTCTGCTTCATCGCGAAGAGCATCTTTTTCGTCACTCTACCAATTGTTACCCGGACATTCTGTGTCTTTTCTATTTTTTTTTAAAGATTTTGACATTCTGTGTCTTTTCTATTTTTTAAAAATATTTTGACATTCTGTATCTTTTCTATTTTTCTTAAAGATGCTGACATTCTGCGTCTATTCTATTTAAAAAAATTGACATTCTGTGTCTATTCTATTTTAAAGATTTTGACATCCTGTGTTTTTTCTATTTTTTTAAAGATTTTGACATTCTGTGTCTTTTCTATTTTTTAAAAATATTTTGAAATTCTGTGTCTTTTCTATTTTTTAAAGATTTTGACATTCTGTGTCTTTCCAATTTTTTAAAGATAGAGCTTAACCCGTCTCCGTCGAAAATTAACATGTGAGTTGAATATTGTTCATGCGAGAATATTTGTATGAGCAAGAGAAATGGTATACAAAATAGAATTATAAAGCTTGGAAGAACTTCGTAATAGCCAGTGAATGACATACCAAAAAGAATTACCCAGCCTAATAAGTAGAATAAAGCTGTTAATATGCGCAACGTTCTATAATAGTTATTTGATGATTTTCATTGTTGATTTGTTCGCATATTTTCGGAACACCAGGGATTTTATCCGCATATTGGCTTGCTCTAAAGCTGCTTAGTTTCTCGCATGCTCTGTCCATGGTATTCTCAGCATCCTTCTGTAGTACCTCATTTCTGTTGCTTCAAGTCTCGTCTTCGTCTGTGAGGAGATTGTACAGAATTCACTGCCATATAGTGATTTTCCAAGCATAGCTTAGATGTGGCACAAGGCCGAAAGTAGGGGGTACCCAGTGAGGAACGAACCCACTACTCAGTTGTAATTGTTCTAGCGAGACAAGCTTGATAACCAGTACACCACTTCGTGGTGCCCCCTTCACTACAATATAGGGGGACGTCTATTCCATAACAGTTCAACACTAGTGTCTTTGTTTCAAATTTATTTTTTTATTTCTTAATACTTTGCTTAACATTTGGAATGAAGCTTTCGCTAGTTTTAGAGAAAATGGAAGGAAAAAGGACACTTATTTCTAAACTTCAGAAAGAGACAGTTGAAATTTCTAGGCCACATACCGAGGAATAAGGGCTTGGAAAATTTGATACTCACAGAACATACTGCAGGCAAGAGGGGCGTAGAAAATCAGCGCATACCCCCCAGACCTTATTTTAATGGTTGGCAGAACAGAGATATAGAAAGAAAGAGACATCTTTTACTAAGGGTTACGAAGTTCATGATATTGTGGAGGGCCATGATCACTCACGTTCAGAAGGAGACACGGCACTTAGAAAAAAATTACTTATTACCAAAAATCCCCCCCAAATTGCTTATTACCAAAAGCCCCATTAAAAAAATTGCTTATTACCAAAAGCCACAATAATTGCTTATTACCAAAAGCACCAATAAAAATTGCTTATTACCAAAGACCCCAATAAAACTTGCTTATTACCAAAAGCCCCAATAAAAATTGCTTACTACCAAAGCCCTAATAATTGCTTATTACCAAAAGCACCAATAAAAATTACTTATTACCAAAATCCCAATAATTGCTTATTAGCAAAAGACCAATATAAAAATTGCTTATTACCAAAAGCCCCAATAATTGGTTATTACCAAAGCCCTAATAAAAATGGTTATTACCAAAAGCCCGAATAGAAATTGCTTATTACCAAAGCCCTAATAAAAAAATGGTTATTACCAAAAGCCCGAATAAAAAATGATTATTACCAAAAGCCTTGTATTTACTTAGTTTCTTTAACCTTTTCTTGTAAATAATTGCTTATTACCAAGAGATCCAATAAAAATTGCTTATTACCAAAAGCATCAATAATCGCTTATTACCAAAAACCCCAACAAAAATTGCTTATTACCAAAAGCTCCAATAATTGCTTATTACCAAAAGCCCCAATAAAAATAGTTAATCTTGTTGTCTTGAAATGCGACATTCTACTGATTCCTAACTCGTGGTCCTTGTATTTTCTTAGTTTCTTTAACCTTTTCAAAAAGGCTTTTTTGTCGAGCGGATCTGCAACAACTATACAAGCATAGGTATTTTCAGGCAGTTGTGATATAGTGAAATTTAAGTGTCATTTTATTAGTCACGTTGAGTTGGATTACAATCACCATGTCTTCGTTTCTTGACTAACGCCAATAACGTGCATGAAATAAATGAAAATTCTCAAAGAAGAAACTAAAGAAGAAGAATTTCTCAACTTTATCCTCTTCTAGGGACGTAGATATCATAATTATTTGATGGTGAACAGAATGTTGTTTAGGTTAATATTTGGTAAGTATTAGACATAAACTGTTAGAAATATAAGTCTCGTTCACTTGTATTTCATTGGTCAGGTCTTTTTTCCTGAGTAAAGCCAATACTCGGCATGAAACAGATAAGTGAGGACATTTTCAGTATAGGAATTAAAGAACAATAAATAAAAATTTAAGTAACAAAATGTCAGTCAATTTTGATCTTCTTCAAAAATTTAGATGCAATGTTAATCATCCGTTTCTATCTCTTTGAAACATGTTCTTTTATTGTAGGAAAAACGAATTCGGTATCCGTAAGATTTAAAAGGAATTTTTTTTTAATGCAAAAGCTTTCTTGAAGTTTTCTGTTAAGCTTTAAATGAAAGCTAAATGATTAAATTTACTATATCCGGTAAGGAAAATACGTTGGTGTATTTCAGACAGAAATTATATTGATTGGAATAGACTTGCATTTTTTTTTAGACATTTGTATACAAAACCTAATTTTCCGTTTTAAAAACCTTGCAAAAATAAAATTTAAACCGAAAATATGAACTGAAACGTTATTTAAGGAAAACCGTAGCAGATAAGGGAACCCATGTCACTTAAGGACTTGATTTTCAACAGCGGCAGCAGCTAAGACTGATATAATAAAATTATTACATAATCAAGATACTGACATTCCGCATTACTTCAAATAAAACATTAGGAAAGAAACCACCGTCAATACTGTAAAGAGTAATAACAGCTACTGGACTTGAAAAACCTATTTTCCTGTAAAACTGTTTCAAGAGAAAGATTTTATTATTTTCAACCGATAGCAGTGCTGGCTGCTCGATCAATGAATGCCGAATGTTTCCTTATAAGGAAACAGCTAATATTAACATTAAGTACGAAGTAATTGTAAAATTACTTAAATACACATGTTATCTATTATGTTAAGGTTACACTTGTTGATATTAAACTTTAAATAATTGAATCCTTCTCATATTACGCTTACTACATAGTCACGGTAGCAGCGTATGTGCTACGAACACTAGCAAGAGTGGGCGCGTCTAGGGCCGAAGATTCCAACCTTTTTCTCTCACAATTCCCCACCTAAGAATGCCTAAAATTCCGCTCGTGCTAGATGGGTGTTGACCCTACAAGAAGGTTCACCAGCCCTTTGAAAGTTTTGTTTTTAATCCTGCGTGGTCTGAAGTAGAATTGGCAATGGTCAAAATGAACAGAAACAAAACAATAGAACCAGTTAGAATGGTAATAGAAGCTGGCAGCCTCATCTGCGAAATACAGACAGAAAATTCTTTTTATTTATATTTTTTAAATGTATTGCAAATCTAGAAAAATTGTTAAGAATTAATGCAAACGTTATCCTCATACAAAATATGGTCATTATAAATGCAACATTTGGATAATAAGTGCGACATTACTGTAATTATTGAACAATAAAGTTCATGCCACTTTGACAGAAAATTTACCAGTAAAAAAGAATTCACTTATCACCATATTTGTATAAGAACGCACAATTGTAAAATTTAAATTCAAACTCAGCGTTGCGACTGCACGCTCCAAAAACAATAACTCATTTCTAATAGCATTTTTCGGATTACAACAATACATATATTTTCGTTGTCCTCTTATTACTGAGAATAAAAACAAGAACAAAATCTATTCCATACCTGAGGATGTCTGTAGGAACAGACGAAAGCTTGTAAAAATAATAAGAACTTATGCAACAGAAATTTATAGAAACAAGGATCTTTTCATTCATAAACAGGTTCGGGGTTTTTGTATATTATTTGAATTGTTCGCGACGATTGATTTCTCGCCAATTAAATCATTAACCTTTGTATTTGTTTTTTGTATGAATAATTCATGAATTTGTAAATTAATTGCACCTTTATTGAAATATATATATATATATATATATATATAATTATTTTATGGCTTTATTATATGACTGTTAAATATATAATTATTTTATAACTTCACACAGGACGTATCAGGTCGCCATTAGTCGGGGCCCAATTACAAGTCCCCAGCACTCTTTTGACTATTGTTTATAAACTTAACAGCGGACATAAAAGTAAAATACGCTAAGCAGACAAAACTATGTTGACGGTAGATTCTGTAGAAAAACTAAAAACATTATGAGACAAGTTGATGAAAACAAGAAAAATGGAATTATCATTAACTATGAGAAGACAATGCATGCTTGTAAGGAAAAGATTAATTTGTTTAGTTTAGTGATAAATAATGCCTTTTGGAATATGTCGGATATAAGTCGTCTATGAAAAGAATTGTAATGCTTTAATAGAAAGATAGACATAGGTCCAGTTTACACTGGGATACAAAAGGTCGACATAGGCCCAAATTACACTGGGGTTCAAAAGGTAGACATAAGTCTGGTTTACACTGAAGTGAAAAAGGAAGACATAGGCCCAAATTACACTCGGGTCGAAAAGGTAGGCAGAGGTCTGGATTTCCTTGGTGTCAAAAAGGTAGACATAAGCCTAAGTTACACTGGGGTCCAAAAGGTAGACATGGGTTCGGTTTACACCGGGGTCAAAAAAGTAGACATAAGTCCAAATTACGCTGGGGTCCAAAAAGATAGACATAGGTCTGGTTTACACTGGAGTTAAAAAGGTAGACATAAGTACAGTTTACACTGGGGTCAAAAAGGTAGACATAAGTATAGTTTACACTGGGGTCAAAAAGGTAGACATTGGTCCAGTTTACACTGTGGTCAAAAAGGCAGATTTGATTTGCTTGATTTCTTTTGTTTACGGTTTATCAACCCTTTGCATCTTATTTATAAACCATAAAATATTTTAGACTCTAAGAATTCTTTGGTGATAGTACTGATTTACTGATGTAAGTCCTACTGATTAACCGGTAGCTGGGGAGAGGTAGAAGAGGAGGATTCACATCAAAAAAGTAGAATATAGGTCTGTTTGACACGAGAATCAAAAACTATGCAACGGCCCTGTTTACACTTGAGCAAAAAAGATAGTCACTGATCCTGTTTATATTAGAATAAAAAAAAATGTTAGCATTAGTCCGGTTTACACTATGGTAAAAATGGAAGATATATCTCATGACAAGTATCAAGAAAGGTAGACATAAGTACAGTTTACACTGGGGTCGAAAAGGTAGATATAGGTTCAGTAAGGAAGATATTGGTCGGATTTATACCTGAGGCAGTAGCTATCTACCCAGAAAAGTGACGTCTTTTGCGGGGGCTGTTCCTCCCTCCGCAGGTGATGCAGTTGGCGTATTCTAAGCCGTATCGAAAGGACAAGTGAGCAAAAGGGAGAGCCAAAAATGCCATCGAGAAAAAACAAAATCAAGTTGTTGAAATGTAACACACGGAGTTTGCATAGTTTTTACTATACTTTTATGAGATTTGATTCTTCTTTCTGACATAGATTTTCCGAGGGCGCATAAGGATAGCGAAATATGCATTTTTAGAAATTATCTAATTTATTAAGTGATCGAAGTCATTAGTATTTTAGCATACCTACGGACGATAATGGCTATGTCCCCATTCACATAAATACAGTAGTAAATACTGTATGTTGGTCGGCAGTTGGAGATTCTTTGTGGAATTCACTTGACTTGATTCTTCTGCGTGCCCCTGGCGAATCTTAGATGTGTTGTTCTTGTCCTAAGTATTATCGTCCATTACCAACCTTCGTGCGATTATTCTATTCAGTAACCTTCCCTAGGTTACAATAAACACCCTGGGTATCAGGTTGGGATCAAAGTGTAGGCGGCTGCTAGATATCCTGCAGTTAGAGATTCATTGCGGAATTCACTTAACTCATTTCTAGCAGTTGACAACTTCTACGCGCAGCTGGAGATTCTTATATCTGTTGTTCTTGTTCCAAGTATTATCGTTCATTACCAAACTTCATGTGAGTATTCTATTCAGTAAACAATGCTGGGCTGCTCTTTAGTGTTCACTTTCCAATATGGCAGTGAATGACGATTGCTTTCCTTTGAAATTAAAAAAAAAAAAAAAACTTCAAGCGACCAAGGGGGAGTTGTTACGAGAAATGTTCAGAAAAGCACACATCGAATACATAAGAAACATGAAAGTTTTAGTCAAAAGAAGAAAAAAATCTACAAAAGTAGTTCTTGATAGGAATCAGAAAAAGACCACTGAAATCTTTGTGACGCAATGAGGAAAAAGGCTTAGCGAATTCAACCCCTTCTTTTGGACATGAGTAGAGGCTTACGCCTTGTTTCTTGTTTAGGAAGGGGTTCCCGGTACACACACACACACACACTCTCTCTCTCTCTCACTGGCCTCTGTATCTTCAGTTGCCTTGATCTATCCACTACCCTTCTCCTCATCCTTTCTTCTATCACTCCCATCTGATTGTGCACCAAATTTTCTGTAACCCCTTGCGTCCTAGTGGCTTCCCGCATTGCTTGGGGTGAAACGCTTAAAAAAAATATATATATCGAAGGCAAGAGAATACAAGAAAATCGGGGTCATAAAGGAGCAAGTTTTGCCAAGAACAACAAAAACAGAAAGTTGTGGAGAGTCATGATCCCATATCCTGAAGTGGTATAGCGCAGACTTACACACACACACACACACAGACACACACACATACGGATATATATATATATATATATATATATATATATATATATATATATATATATAGAGAGAGAGAGAGAAAGTAAATTAATTTGTTTTATGAAACGTAACAGTTTTCATATCTTTTCTTTTTACGAAATGTTGACCTAATACAAGGTTCGGGAATCACTCTAGGTAGATGGTTATTAAATTAGGTTGTTGTATAGATGTAAAAGGAGGGAGTAGATATATAGGATAGCTAACGGTTGACTCCAGACTTGAAGAGATTTAGATTTTAGTGATCGGGGAAGCAGTCTCTTGGGAGATTTACACAATTCACTGTTTCTAAAACAGTAAATTGTATAAATATTTTTTACCCTCTTTCTACTACTTGGTGACAGCCACAGCAGTAACTTTTATATTCAACAGTGTGGCTTAACCTCATAAAGTACTAGCCATTGTATCACGTCAATGTCATACATAATGCAATGAAAGCATGATCCATAATCAGGCGACGTGTACTTAATTATAGACGTTTTTCCAGGATAAATATATATAAAAGATTGATTAATTAGCCAGGTTAATCAGTCGGCCATTTGGTCATTAAAATTCGGTTACTTCCAAGCAGTAAAAAGATTTTTACAATCACAATTATTATATGATTGTTATTAGTGACCTATGATAAAAATCTATAAAGAATGATGTCCATAGAGTTGGTAATGACTATAAAGACTGGTTTAATATATTTATCATTGTTTATTATTATCGTCTGGTCTGGAAAAATCAGAAGACATTTCGTGAGAATAGCACTGATTCTAGTGATCTATGAGACGACAGTGTATCGTGACCGCCTTGCTCGTCTACGAACAGCAAATGTATAAACGTAATAGTATAGACACGCATCACTTAATGGAGAATAGTAAGAGAGAGATAACTAGATAGATTCAAAATAATCGTATTCGTATATAGATATGTACCACACATTTATGTTACTTCAGAAAAACTCATTTCAACCTGTCTTATTCTTTGAATGATTACTCAATATTCATTTCCTGCTTGTAAATCTGATTTTTAACTTCTACTTTACTCACCTCCCCTGCTTCCGAATAACAGCAACAGGAATAATGATAATAATAATAATAATAATAATAAGCTGTCAAAATACAAGGACCTTGAAATAGAAATCTCGAAAATGTGGCATAGGGGAACATCAACAATCCCTGTTGTAGTTGGAGCCCTAGGACTGGTTGGAAAATATTGCAGTAGACTAATTGAAGGGATTCCTGGAAGTCCATGCCTCAAGGAGACACAAAAATTTTCTGACAAGTACAATCCACACTTTAAGAAGTGCTTTATCTATGTAATATTTTTTTTGTCAGTGGAAAGTGTCATGATGCCATTTCTAATCTTAGGTCCCTGGGCGAGACCCGGAAAGAAATGTGTAAACGCCAGAAATCAAAGAAAATAATAATAATTATAATAAAATCGAAATCTCAAAAATGTGGCACATCGGAACATCAACAATCCCTGTTGTAGTTGGAGACCTCGGATTGGTTGGAAAAGTTTCCAGTAGACTAATTTAAGTGATTTCTGGAAACCTATGCCTTAAATAAATACATAAACTGCATTGATCCAGATTATGTCACTGAAGATGAATCAAACAACATTACGGCAGAATTCCTTGGAATCAACAGAGGTGAAATCACCCAAGCGAAAAACCACATCATTCACGTACTCAGCAGAATAATTCCCACACAAACGTCAGACAGAGACCAGCTCCCAAAAATTCATATGAGCCAGCCCAATAAACATATTGTCCAAATATACAACGCTGCATTGAAAACACTGTTAACGGACAAACTACTGGGAAACATCAGAGAAGTAAATAATGTCATATACGCAACAGCTTCAGCAGCTACTGGACAGATTGGTGTCAAAATAATAAAAAATATCACCAGACAAAAAGAACCAACTTGGAAGACAAAATTTAAGCGCAGAATATAGGAAATCAGATGTCATTTATCGATAATAGATAAGATCTCAATAAACCCAAATGTCTCAACACGCAGATAAAGCGGAGACAAAAATATGAGGTCATTCCATAGGTTCTGACCGAATTTTAACTTTTTGTTAAAATGAACGAAATTTAAAGAGTATTTTATAATATCTAATGGAGCTGAACATTATTTTTATGTTTAGATGCATTTAAACTGATCAAATTTTATTTCAGAGAACAATAAAATTAAATTTTGTTTAATTAAAACCCTGCTAACATGGAAGTACCCAAGAATCATTTGAGGCACATAATGCTTTATGAGTTCAAGAAAGGAAACTCAGCAACTGAAGCGGCTAGAAACATTCACTCAGTTTATGGAGAGGAATGTGTGAATGAAAGAACTTGCAGAAGATGGTTTGCAAAATTCAGAGGTGGAGATTTCATCCTTGAAGATGAAGATCGAACCGGACGTCCAGTTGAGTTTGATGAAAAGCTTCTTGAAGCAGCCCTTGAAGAAAATCCTGCTTTATCAGTTGAAGAATTGGCAGTAGTTCTCAGTTCAAACCACACAACTGTTCATTCTCATCTTCAACAACTTGGAAAAGTTCCTAAACTTGGAAAATGGGTGCCTCCGAATTGTCCCGAGTTGACATCTGCTCTTCTCTTCATTCTCACCAACTTGTTTCACCTTTTTTGCACAGACTTGTGACTGGCGACGAAAAATGGATCTTTTTATCGAAATGTTAAGCTTCGTAGACAGTGGCTTGGTAAAGGGGAAGGACCCAAGCCACAGCCTAGAAGGGAACTTCATGGGCAAAAGGTTCTTCTTTCAATCTGGTGGGATCGCCAAGGAATAATTCACTTTGAATTTTTACCACCTAATGCAACAATTAATGCTCAAATATACTGTCAGCAATTAGAGCGTTTGAACCAAGCTTTGAAGAAAAAAGACCTGCTCTAATGAATCGAAAAGAGGTGATGTTTCATCAGGACAATGCGCGACCCCACACTGCAAGATTCACGTCACAAAAGATTGGTTGGGAGAAAATTCCTCATCCACCTTATTCTCCCGATCTTGCTCCTTCAGACTACCATTTGTTTCGTAGCTTACAGAATCATTTGGAAGAAACAGCTTTTGTAACACAAGAAGAGGTTAAAACTGACATTTGTGAGTTCTTCGAATCAAAGCCAAAAGAATTTTACAGTAATGAAATTAGTAAGCTTGTTAATAGATGGAAGGAAGTCTTAGATAATCAGGGAAAATACATTGTTGATTGAATCTGTTATTAAATGAAAACATTTGGTCACTTGTTTTCTTTATTCAAAATTCGGACAAAACATGTGGGATGACCTGATACATTACTAAATGAAATTCAACCAATCATGGAAATACTAAAAGAATCTGCAGTTAAAAGCGCAGAGAACAAGACGATACGAAAAGCGTTGTAGGTTCTATTGCCAAAATAAGATTAATAAATTTTACAGGGAAATTGGAGAAGGAGTTATAAATGTCAAAACACCACCATCTAATGAAAAAGTTCAGCAACTTTAGGAGAATATTTGGATCTGCCCAAAGGAATATAAGCCCAATGCAGAATGGATCCAACGAGAAGAACAATGAATGATGCATAAACCTCTATAAGAATAGGAAAATATAACCAAGACTAATGTTAGACAAGTTCTAACGAAATACCAAAAATAAAAATCCACAGAAAATGACAAGGTACCCAATTTTTGGATCTATCATCTGTCATCAATCCATAGAAACCTTGCACAAACTTTATCAATGCTTATTAGTAATCCCAATGAAGTCTCAGAATGGGTCACTGAAGGTATTAAATATCTTCTGCTAAGAACGTGTGAGACAGATGACCCGAAAAATTATAGGCCAATAACATGTCTGTCCAACACGTATAAACTTATCACGTTTTGTCCTGACGAAGTGTGATTACTCATTTCATGAAAAAAAATACAACATTCTTCCCCTGGAACAGAACTGCCGCAGGTTCATATGGTTACAAAGTTCAAGTATTAAAAAAAACAAAATGTTCCTGAAAAACTGCAGGAAAAGAGGTAGAAATATCAATTCCACATTCGGTTTTGTCTGTCCTTAATCTTTCTAACGCATGAACCAAACAGTAATAAATATGGATAAAAAGTAAACAAAAAATTATTCAATCACCTACTCTATACGGATGATCTCAAACTCTCTGTCAAAGACGACAATGAATTGAAAAGTCTCCTCAATACTGTAAAATGTTTCAGTGACAACACAGGTATGGATTTCAGATTAGATAAATGTGCAGAAGTAACATTCAAGAAAGTAAGAATTATAGAAAAAACATTCAACGTATCTAGATTTTGTCACAAATATTAAGGAACTGGAACAAGAGTAAGCCTACAGGTAGCTAGGAATTAGCGAAGGAGATGGAATACAGTATAACCAAATGAAGGAGAAATTAAGAACAGAACAGTATAGGTGTGTGCGTCTGGTGTTGAATCCCGAGTTAAACTAAAAAAAAAAGAAAAAAAAAGAAAGGAAAACAGAATATCAGCTATAAACACCTTGGCTGTCCCTGCAATACAGCTTTAAAATCCTTAATTGAACCATAGCTGACATTAAGCGAATGGATGCCAAAACGAGAAAGCTGCTCACTTGCCTTCACATACATCATCCCAAGGCTGATGTTGATCTTCTGTATGTGTCTAGATACGAAAGAGGTAGAGGATTAGTTCAACTAGAACTGTTCTAGAAAACTACAACAATTGAACTTCAAAGATACCTGGGAAGTACAGAAGACTGAATGATGATCTGTGTCAAAGTACATAAAAGAATTAAGAAAATTTATTCAGTAATAAAAGAAGACAACAAGTTGAAAATGGATTTTCAAGTGGATGAAGAAGTATGAATAAAACATAACACATTTTGGCAGTTGCAAAAACATTAAAAAAAAAAGAACGAAAGGGCAAATGCAACCAACCAGATACAGAAACGATGACAGGATAATCCTCTTCACGTTCAATATTCCGCCCGTACCAAACAAACTGATGTAGACAAAGCCCGCACCCATCAGTGGCTACATAATGCAGGGTTAAAAGCTAAAACCGATGATTTTATCATTGCTGCACAGGACCAATGCTTGCTAACTAGAAATTACCAAGCACACATACTGAAAAATTATGTTAGCCCAAAATGTAGATTCTGTGATAAATAACCAGAAACAATTGAATATCTTGTATCATGTTGCACGGTATTAACACCCACAGAATATAAGATCCGGCACGACAGAGTGCGTCAATATCTGCATTGGAAAATATGCAACATTTATGAAAAGAAAACTGCAAGAAATTGACCCGGTTACGGAGATAAGACCTGTTAAAATTTTATGGCACTTTACAATACACATAGAACAATCAAAGTTAATCGCCTAGATATCGTGATGAGAGACTTCAAAAACAAAATGTGCTTTCTTATTGACATGGCAGTCACTGCAGACTGTAATATATCTCTAAAGATCTTCAAAAAACTATCAAAATACAAAGACCTTGAAATCGAAATCTCAAAAATGTGGTACAGGAGTACATCAACAACTCCAGTTGTAGTAGGAGCCCTCGGATTGGTTAGAAAAATATTCCAATAGCCTCCTTGAAGGGATTCCTGGTCGCCCATATCCTAAGAAAATACAAAAAAAACTATAATCACACGCACATTACAAACGGCTTTATCTATGTAAAATATGCGTGATCTTAGGTGTTTTTTCCTCAAAAAATGCTCAGTGGAAAATGCCATGATGCCATTTCTGATCTTATGTCACTGGTTGGGTCCCGGAATGAAATGAGTATACACCAGATATGAAACAACATAAAATAATAACAATAACAATAACAACAACAACAATAATAATAATAATATTTTATTGCTATACCAACTACGGCATATATGCCTTCTGATTTGAAACATCGCATTGCAATATTTCGTCTTGGTGAATTAAGATAGATTACAGTTATTATCCTGTTCAGTCCTATAGATTAACTTGTTACTTATATGAACTTAACCAGTTCGGTATTTATCCCAGGGACTGATTCCCTGGGAATTTCTGTTCATGAACAGGAGTAGTGGGGGCGCATTATGGCCGGTTATTGAGAGGGTTGTTTATTTTAAATTTGACGGGTGAGGCAATCACATTTAGATATTAGACTGTTCTTTCAGTTGGAGCAAGTCTCAGTGGACTGGGTTAGCCGGCCTAGAGGTATTTCGAATTAGACCTCACCTTCAAATTCATGCGCTGCTTTTATTCAAATTGGTCGCCATATTTGAGCACATTTGGCCGAGATGCGTGTGCCTGGTATACGATTATAAGACTTGGTGTCGTGATAGGTATATTCGAATTCGTATATTTGTACAACAGCATCACTCTGTAAACGTGCTGCTCTTTCACTCACTCATTCAATAATAATAATAATAATAATAATAATAATACTTTCAACACATCCTCAGATTTCTTATTGATTATCTATTGATATATTGATTATTGATATATTGATTATAATTGTCCGGTCATTTCGATTTTGTAATTGTAGCTGACGATAAATCAATTATTGTCATTGGCAAGTTTTTCGTTCTGTTGATGCTGCCTTTTATATTTTAGTCATGCTTTACTAAAAATGACTTTAAGAATGATTCGTTGTTTTATGCTCTTAATGGATTAGAATTTAGTAAGTGAAAGAGACTATATCTAGAGATCGTTACCTGGTAAAATATTTTTGACAAAATATTACCTTATTTAGAGTGTAGGCCATGTACTAAATACGAATTCGTTGAACTAACATATTTCATGAATAAAATATGTCTTAAGATGCTGCATTAATACGGCCGTGGGCTAAAGTTATTCTAGTCAAGCTTATACATGATATCTATCTTGCGTAAACCGTTGTTTCAGTACGGGTTTTATTCACTCAATTTTATTCAAACACAATTTTATAAATAGGATTTCTCTTGAGTGAAAGTTTCCAAAATTCCCATTACATATAAACGTATATCCACTCTACCTAAAATCCCATCTTGTACAACAAGGCAGCCCAAACTGCTCCTCAGTATAAATAAGAGCTTAAAACAAAATAGAAATCCAGTCACTTTTCAAAAGGAACTACAAAACATTAGACAACGATAAGCAGAATATGTACACATTTATCATTGATGGTTTCAAAGACAGCTATAGAGTGAGATGTACATTTAGTTTTAAGAATGCAACAATAAAAAAAAGTCTCCCAAATGAAACCTCCATATTTAGTATAGAGGCCAGAGCGATAGATATAATCCTCGATATGATCGCCAAAGAAAGAGTTTAACAATTTCTAATCTTTTTTGATTCCATATCAGTATTAATATCTATCAAAAACAAAAAGCTGGGAAATTTTTTGATTGCTAAAATATTGAAAAAAAAAAAAAAAATCCGTCCCATTTCTACTTTCCCCAAAATTCTGTTCATCTGTATTCATAGCTATGTAGGAATTAAGGGCAATGATAGAACAGGAAAAAGTACTAAACAGACATTAAGACTAGTTTCTGAAAATTACCAAAATCAGATACTGATCTAAAACCATTCATTAAGAAACACATGTAAAATCAATGGCAGGAAGAATAGAGCATAAAAATGCAAAATACATACCAAGCTTATGAATAAATAATCTTACCAGACCTGAGGAAAAAAATCCCCTGCCATTATGGAGAATCCCGAATCTCTTTACTATAACACTGCAACGAATAAGTCACAGTAAAATTATGCATTCGTTCTTAATGAAACAAGAAGAACCGCCATAGTGTCCTACATGCCAACCCAATATAGGGGAAAATATTTTCTAATTGAATGCATTGATTTTGACTCAATTTCTTCAAGGCAAAACAGCCTAAAAGAACTTGGAGTTTTTGAGGAGTATTGAACCAACTCTTAAGCGCTGTGGTAGCGCCTCTTAAAGTCTTACCTATGGGTAAATAGTTGACCCACAAAAAAAAGAACACTATGAAAGTATGAAATGAATTTTTGTATAAAAAATACCATCAATACACATTTTAAAATAAAAAAAATGACCAACAATACATACTTATAGTTAAATGAGCAACAATACAATTTTAAAGCAAAATAACCAACAATATATTTTATAGTAGAATTACCAACAATATATTTTATAGCAAAATGACCAACCATACATTTTATCTGTTGTTGAAGGCATACAACTGCATTTAAAATATATTTAGTTGAAGCTGTAAAATTATGTTCAAAATATTTAGATTTCATCATTAAATGACTCATCGTGGTTGATATGCCGCTGAACAAAATCAAACAACCAACTAACCAACTTAAAAGAACTGTTCGAAAATATTAAAATAAATAGAATAAAAACATTTCTGAAATAAGTTGGATTATATCTGAAAATATTTAGAAAAAACCCCAAAAGCAAAGGCTGTCCATTTTCGCTAAATATAAACCAAATAAAACAGTTTCAGTATAAAATGAGTCTAATGAGTTGATATACCATGAAAAATCCGCTTAAACTTAGTCTTGAGTGGATGTCCCAATAATACGGCCTTGTGCTCAAATCATATTCGTTAGACAACCATGTTATTAATAAAATTTGTCTTGAGTCAATGTTTATTGAATACAGCCTTGAGCTCAAGTAATTCTTTGTCAAACATCTTTTATATATATATAAAGGATCTGTTTTTAGCCAATTCTTCCTTAAGTATAACCTTAAGCCGAAAGAAATATTCTCAAACAAATCTCTTTTAAGAACATTTTCTGAGTTGAAAATGGTCGACGGATATATCTGCCGTCAAATAATTCAGTTTTACGCGATCATAAATATATAAACGCCTTTCTTTTAAGCTTTCAAGTGGAAATCATTAGTAATTATTTTCGTTATAAATATCTACCTTTAATTTTCGAAACTGAAACCTGTTGTTTATGTTGCATCAGAAATCAAGTACGGTTATTAGTTTTTCAGTGAGGCTTAAGTAGCAATTTATTGTTAAAACAACTCTCCGATTTCAGATGTGTTAGAAGCGATGTATGCGTATATTTGGAACAGGACCAATCCATTTTTTTTATTGCCACTTCTCTCTTTCAGATGCTAATATCTTAATTCAAAATAGCATATTACGTTTCTCAAACAACTTCTTTAAAGTTTATCTACTTTGGATTTTAAAAACGAAAACCGCTTAGCTCTCATGAAATAAGAGAAGAGCATTAATTTTCATTGTTAATTTCGGAGATGAAAAGAAAGTTGAATATCTTAAGACTATTAAGTCGACTATATAGAAAAAAATGGATAAATACGTGTAGAGTTATATAACCAAATATGTATTTTCTTTACTGCTGCTAGGGTTTCGTAACCTACTATAGCGTCCGAAATGAACTTATTTATATTTTGATATTTTTCCAACTTAACCATTGTTGTTCCAGATCCCTTATTTATTTTATTTTCCAGTTTTTTCCAACGTTATTCTCGTACAGAGATTAAATCTCGCATACGTAACATATTATATTCAACCCAGTACTTCGTCAATCCTCCTCCGTCAGTGGATTTGTGGCTTTGGGTTCCTATCCGAACTTTAATTCTGCATTTCACCAAGATGTTAAAAGACTCTTGTCGTTTCCCTTTTAGGTGGGCGTTTATATATCTACTGTCAACGGGTTTTTTCTTTATGTGGACATCCTAGATAAGGCTAGGCTGACCAGCATATCGGTGACAAACACTGATATTTAGTGCAGTCGCGGATCTGCACGCGGCGGCTAGGAGAACGTATCTCATGTCGATCCGTCGATGCACTTGGCTTCTCTGAAGTCCCGACGTAAGTTCAAAGTTCATTTTCAAAACATTTGAGATGAGTAACATACTGCAAGTTTATTGCAACTTCCTCTCACCTTTTTCTTGTTTATAAACAAACCCCAAAACCGAATTGATTTTTGCAACCTACAATTTTATTTTAACAAACGCTCTTAATCCGAGATTAAGAATATTCCCTAATCCGTATTAGCCATAATTCCCGAAGTTACTGAACTGAGGTTCGAGTTTCGTAGTGCGTTTTCTTTTTCTTTATAATCTTATCTACGTTGCTTAGTTAATAAGTTTATAAACAATCTGAATAATACATGAAAAAAAAGAATAATGACATTAGCCTTTCTCTATTCAAACAAAAAGGAGGAAGAGTAATGATAGCGGCTTGTATTGGGGAATCTGAAAGCCGAGTTCGAATTCCAGTCGTGATCGTTAGATTCACTTACATGCTAATACCCTTGGGAAAGATATGAATCCATCTTCTTCCCTTAGTTATAGGCAAAATAGCAGGAGAGACTGCGTTCTATAGCCTTGGATGGCAACCAGTCTAGGAGAATGAAACGCTGAGTTCAAACCAACTGTTGCATTGTAGGTCCTACCTTTTATGGTATTGGCTAGGAGTTAAGTTGAAAGAGGAGGAACGGGTTAATCTCAACATTCCAGGTGCAAAAAGGAACTGGTATTCGGCCTTGACAGTCACCATGAACCATAATTGTCACATAGGGGGGGGGTACTGGTGACAACAGCGACGCAAAATACAATGAATTCAGTTAAATTAACTTTTGTTCGCAAAATTTGACTAATCATTAATTAAGTTTTATTTGAATTATTAAAACTAAATATTTTCTTCACAGATATGTGATCTAAAAAAAACAAAAAAACATGGCCTTTCGGCCTCCCCCTCCTGACTACAACATTTTGGTTCTTTTGAATTGAACCATTTCTGTCTTTCATATCCATGTCATTGCAAATAAAAACTTCATTTATTTAAATTTTATTTTTTTATTTTGCCTTACGGCCACATCATGTTGAAACACCGGTTCCCGTACGATCGCCGAAGTTAAGCAACGTAGAATCTAATCTGTAAATACATGGGTGATCACTTGGGAATACGACGTGCTGTAAGCTTGGATATGCGGGTGATGTAATACCTTGAAAGAATTTCACCAAGACTTTGAAAGACTCTTCTCGTTTCCCTCTAAGGTGGGGGTTTATATATCTACTGTCGACCGGTTTTTCTTTATGTAGGCATCCTAGATAAGGCTAGGCTGACAAGCATATCGGGGACAAACACTGATATTTAGTGCAGTCGCGGATCTACACGCGGGGGTTAGGACAACGGCTAGATGAATAGAGAAGGATAATGCCTCCAAAATTTGTCCTTATTCTTTTTTTCATGTAGTATTCAGATTGTTAATCGAAGAGCTGAGTCCCAATCCTAGTTGGATTCGTTCTATTCACTTGCGCGCAAGTGCCCTTGGATAAGGTATGTGATATGTCCCGGAAAGGGATATATTTGATCGAAGTAGCTAAGTGGTTTTGCTTACTGCAACCAAGTAGTACACGATAGCAGTAATAGACTGGCACTCATGAGGGTAGTCGTATGGTATTAAATTATATCAGTATGAATCCAAATAGGGGTTAATTAGTGTAGACCAATGACGTAGTTCAATGGGCGTCGTCATGAACTAGTACAAAAAAAAAAAACACTGTCGAATATGGACCTCAATTAGCCTTACGTCCGTCTGTATTTAGTTTGACGGACACCAGACAATCATATTTCAGTGAGGGGAACTCAGATGTATATAATACCTCTGGAATATGTATATATATATAAGCAAATATATTAAATTATATCAGTATGAATCCAATTCTTCTCTCCCCAGCTAGGGGTTAATTAGTAGGACACGTATCACGAAACTCATTATTATTTCCCCATCACCGCGAAAAAAGTCTTATGATCTAAAAATATTTTCTGGTTTTAAATAATATACAAACGGTACCGCAAGCCCAAACCAAACAAACAGTCTCTTTGACAAAAGAGGTCTCCCTGATAAATAAAGCCAACACCTTCAGATGGAAAAAAAAAAAAACGAATCTATCAATCAATTAGTTATTTTTATTTTTCTAGACATTTCAAAATATGCCTCCCTTGATGTTTGCTCTAGTATTTATAAAAAAAAAGGCCATTTTCAGATGGATGACTGTCTCGGAATAAAACGAAATGACGAATATGGATTCTAGTTTAATAAGAAACTTGTCCATAATTACGAGATTTTAAAAATGGATTTATATCTTGAAAACATACTGCCAAATTGGCTCAATTAGATATACATTTTTTTGTGAAAATTATTTGAAACAACGGTTTCCTTTCTTTTAGTCTAACACTGGAAATGAATCTAGCCCTGAAAAATTGTATCATCAGTAAATGTATCATCGGTGAATGGACTGTTCAAGATGGACATTTTGAAAATTGTCACACTGCACGAACACAATGGCAACCCTCACCAGTGAACAAATCAAAGTACCAATGGAGAATCTGTGGTCAATCTCCCGATATAGTAATAATATTCTCCTTTCATATCCGGCGAAATGCATAAATCAGCATCAATTCAGTTTATAATACCTCTGGAATATCTTTATATATATATAAGCTAACAGTATTTGTGCAAAAAATAATATGGATATAGATCCGACAGTACTGAAGAAAAGATATATAGTTCGGAAAAAACAAAAAAAAATCCGTAAAGTAATAATTCATATACAATTATGCTGTTTTAATATGAAGTTACAAAATCAAAATGTTATTTCTCCTCGGACGTTAGATTCTAATAAACCATCTTAAAAAAAAACTAAAACAAAAAACCAAAAAAAACCAACAACACAGAAACTGAGACGCTACTTAAGCAATTCTACAGTTGTCGGCCGCTAAAGACAACAAAACTCCCCTTTGATTACGAGCCTCGGTAAAAACATTAAAAGTAACCGTTACAACAGGAAATGGACCCCACTCTTAGCTAAAACATTAAAGCAAGCTTCAAAAGAACCTAGAGAGAAGAAAGATATTATAATTCGAAAAGATAATCTACTTAACGAGTTTGTGTGAATGGGTGGCAGATAAAAAAAAAAAGGACAAAGAATGATGTTAAAGAGTAAAATAAAAGTTTCTGAGTGCAGCAAATGAAAGGAAGTTGTAGAGAGTCATGAACGCCTACGCCTTGAAAGAAAGAAAATAAAATCGCTAAGATGCAAGGGTTTATTGAGTGTTAGAGAACATGGGAAAAAACTACTATTAAGGAGAGAGGACAATCAAAGAGCAATAATTAAGAAGACAGGAGATAACGATTGACATTGCATATATATTTTTGTAGATCAAATTTGATAGGGAAGCGAGAAGCCGCCAAAGAACTCTACAAGCGAGAAGTGCGAGAAAAGAAAGTATTCGCATAGAACTTACATATAGCTATTTAAGTTGTAAAATGATTAGATTTTGCCGCCAATCAAGTATTGCACTTAAATTCGAAAATTCAATGTAACATAGACGAAATAATATTTATTTTTAAAAATACAGAAATATGACACAAGGCCAAAAGAAGGATGGGAGAAAAACTGGTTTTCAATCTGTCTTATTTTAAACTTAGCTAGCTGCAATTAATGACCCAATTATATCACACTATTCCTTTTCATTTTGTTCAAATTTAAATTTAATTTTAAATGCAAAAAAAGATGAATGACCCAAATGGGAAAAAAATCAAATTGTGATTATATATACATGCTTTTTGGGGGATTTTAAGTCAAAATGAAATATTACTCAATATCCAAGTGAACTCCCCTGGGTAATTTAAGATAGGAGTTTCAAATTTAAAATATTTTCAAAAAAAAAAAACATTACGAGGGTCTATCAAAATGAAAAAAAACCTTGGAGGGTTCAATTTAAACAAATAAATCAAGAAAAAAAACAGAGGGGACAAAAGAGACTATAAGTTTTATATGGTTGGAGGTCCAAAAAAATGTTCAATAACAAATAGACAGAGAATGTTCATCATGGGGCACTATAGAAGAATGTTCATCAGGGCAATTACCATGAAAGTTTTTATAGAAAAGGCATAGATAGGCTATGTTACACGGTGGGAAAGTGACTGAAGCCTACGTATATGGGAATGTAAAAACACACAACTGTTCAATGATATATTTGGTATTTATCCGAACTCCCCACAGGATGTGGCAAAAGGCCGGTTTAATGTGGGTTTTTCCGGGCCCGTAATAACGGGGTTGGGTTTGTCTACCTCCCCATACGAGACTCTGCCCTTCGGCATAGCTTCGTCTGGGTTCCTCTCTGTCTTCAAGCAGAGAGTTTGACAAGCACTAAAAGCTTAGCGCAACTAAGACCTCATGCTGACTCTATTCAATGTTATATTCGATACTTCCATAAATTCCTACTCCCATAAATCACTTATCAAAAACAATAACACGGTTTGGCCTACCGTATTTACCACGTAAGGATAATTAATGACTTTCTTCAAGTTCTGCACTCACATAAACCTAATAATGTAGAAAGTATATTTAATAATGTCCCTGAAAAAGAAACTATGGATATAATAATGCAAAGATACATACAAAAAATCTTTGTTCTTAATGTAGGGATTCAAAATGCGATTGTCTCCCTTTCGTCGTGATAAAGTTACGATGGTGACGTGACGACCAGTAAGTGACGTCTGGGTATAGAGTGACAAAGGGCAGTTGTGATATAAATCTGGGAGAGGGACATCACTAGCCCACAATGGTAGATCTTACAGGAAAAAGCACATGGCCTCATCAATCACATAGGGAAACCTCTGTAACTCCAGTTTTTTCTTCGAGAAATTTTACAACTAAAGGCTTCCCCCTTTTTTTTTTACACACTGCTTGTTGTTGCATACATGTCATAAATTCTCTGTATGGGATATATATATATATATATATATATATATATATATATATATATATATATATATATATTAGGCTTAGCATAATAAAACACTTTCGGAGAACAAAGCATGTTTATCATTCTTTTTTCTTTCAGTTATTCCGTTCCGTCTGTGAAATACGGTGTTGTTATATCATGGATTTAATGATGACCACAATGGGGGAATCCTTTCTTCCACATCTCATCTATTATTATTATTATTAAATCAACAATTCACCATAATTTCTATAAAGCTTACGGACACATCACGTTGAATCATCGGGTTCCGTACGATCGCTGA
This sequence comes from Acanthosepion pharaonis, assembly GCA_903632075.3. Classification (NCBI taxonomy): domain Eukaryota; kingdom Metazoa; phylum Mollusca; class Cephalopoda; order Sepiida; family Sepiidae; genus Acanthosepion; species Acanthosepion pharaonis. The sequence continues at coordinate 596,867 of CAHIKZ030005603.1, forward strand.
ATTTAAGAAAGCTCGTGTCTGGTCAGTACTTAGATGGGTGACCGCTTGGGAATACCAGGTGCTGTAAGCTTGGGTGTGCCGGGTGGTGTAATGGATAATGACTCGGAATTGTTATTCAGAGAACCGAGTTCCAGTTACCGTTGGGTTCGTTATATTCCCTTATGGATAAATACCCTTGGGAATGCTATGAATTCACCACTTCTCCTCCCAGCTATGGTTTAATTAGTAAGACCTGTATCACTAAAACATTATTATCTGCAAAAAATATTTCTTTCAATCTAAAAATATTTTCTGGCCTTAAATAAGGGTTGAAAGGCCATACAAATCTAATGAATTAAAAATTCTATTATGTACCACGCCAATGCCTTTCTAAGCCCATTATAATACGCACAGAATGATGGCGTAGCTATGGGGTCGCCTCTCAGTCCTACTTTTCGCTTAGAAAGTGAACTTTATGGTTTTAACCAAGTTTTTTTAAAAAAAAACTTTACTAAAGCTATGTTCAATATATTGATGATATATTCAAATTTGCGAACAGCCAACATTATGTCAGATGAATGTCGATATTTTTAACAAATAAAATTGCTATTAACCAATAGATATTGGTCAATGTTTCAGCATGTATTTATCTCATAAATAGAAGACATGAATTTCAGCGTATAGAAAATAGGATTTTTATTAAAAATATTTACTATAAATTATCTGACGGCGTGAAGTGGTTAATGAAAATCAGGAGTTGTTCATCATATTGCAAATGTATAGATTATTACAGCTATTGATAAATTCATTTTTTTTAATTTCAGGTATATAAACATTGCTATGGGTCATAAGAAAGATGTAATCTAAAAAAGAAATAGGATATTGAGTGATAGGAACAAAACATAGGGAGTTGTAAAAAGAATTGGAAATATATAACGCAATAATAAAAACAAAGATGTTGAAATTATTGGCAAGCTAAAATGAACTAGCTTTAAGATTGTTACAAGAAATGTGAAAAACTAAAAAAGTGTAATAAGAAAGAAAAGAGTATTTAGCAGAAAAATATTTGATATGAAGTAACTGGCAATGATTAATTTTAATTGACAAAATTCTCAATAAACAATAAGCAAAAGAAAAAAGAACAGACCAAAAATCATAGGAAGCAAACACTATACATGCAAGTCAAAACTAGGCAAGCAACAGTAATAAAGTAAAACAAGAGCAGGGGTTTATCTCTTATTTCCTGTTTAGGATTGGGTTTCTGGTTCCTTCTAAATTCTTCTCATTTTCTTTCGCACCCAGTAAACCCTCAGTTTTAGTGGCATTATCACTTTGAGGAGAAATTAAAAAGCAAGTAATATATATATATATATATATATATATATATATATATATATATTCAGCTTGACGTGCCTTTACCGATTTGGCCACGAAGGAGCGTTCGGTTAGCAAAATTGGAAAATTGAAGTTTAAATACAGTAAATTCGACATTGCTAATAAATATATATATATATATATATATATATATATATATATATATATAATATTTTATATTCATATAACATATATAATGTTCTGAATTCATGACAAGAAAGAACAAAAAATATAGAGGATGGAACTGAGAACTGGTCCATTTTTAGTGGTTATGAAGAAATCCGAGCATGCACCTGTAGGATTTGTCTATAAATTTGTGGCAGGGGGGTGTTTTCAATAGTCATTCCTCTAGATGGAAGCAAAAAAAAAAAAGAGGATTTAACATAAAGAAAACATTTGAAGAGTCATTTATTGCGAATCTGAACAGAGAGTAAAGATGCAGAATATCAAGAACATCGGACGAAGACACAAAATAAATCAGCCCAGCACATTTAGGTTTACATCATAAAGAGAAATGTATAAGATGAGCGAAGAAGTATATGAAAAATATTTTTTCAACAGTAATTTTTGATGATGAATGTAGAGCTACATTGGATGGATCGAATGGCTAAAGCGTATGTCTCTCTTGCAAAGAAACAACCAATACGACTTAGAAGACGAAAATAGGGAGGTGTAGTAATTTTGTAGCTAGTATTGCAGACAATGAAATTATAGGTCTCTTCAATGTTGATAATTGTGTCAAGATAAATACATAGACTATTTAGATAGATAAATAGATAGATAAAAACAGGCATAGATAGATAGATAAGAACAGGCGTAGATAGATAAGAACCGACATAGATAGATAGATAGATAGATAGATAGTGTCATGGGTCCTTACCTATAACTACAGAATGAACTCTTCCTAACACTATTTATACTACGTCTCTCAAGAGAGAGGGTCGAATCAAGCCGATCTTTTCGGCTTGACGGTCGAACTCTCTGCTTTTCAGCAGAAAGGAACCCGGACGAGGTTCCGCCGAAGGGCAGAATCTCGTTCGGGGTGTAATGACCTACCCTGATCTCGTTTTTACGAGTCATACGGGCATATTTTTTGGCTGAGCCTACGGGCTCGGGGGAAACCCCGATAAAATGACCTTGTGTCGCATGCAACCTTCGTGGGGGGGGGTGGCTAGATACTGAATCAAGCCGAGCTTCTCGACTTGACGGTCGAACTTTCTGCCTCTGAGCAGAAAGGAACCCGGACGAGGTTCCGCCGAATGGCAGAATCTCGTTCGGGGAGAAATGACCAACCCGATCTCGTTTATACGGGTTATACGGGCATTTTTTGGCCGAGCCTACGGGCTCGGGAAACCCACGTAAAAGCTCGGCCTTGTGCCACATGCAACCCTCGGGGGTGGGTGGCTAGATACCGAATCAATCCGAGCTTCTCGACTTGACGGTCGAACTTTCTGCCTCTGAGCAGAAAGGAACCCGGACGAGGTTCCGCCGAATGGCAGAATCTCGTTCGGGGAGAAATGACCAACCCGATCTCGTTTATACGGGTTATACGGGCATTTTTTGGCCGAGCCTACGGGCTCGGGAAACCCACGTAAAAGCTCGGCCTTGTGCCACATGCAACCCTCGGGGGTGGGTGGCTAGATACCGAATCAATCCGAGCTTCTCGACTTGACGATCGAACTCTCTGCTTCTGAGCAGAGAGGAACCCGGACGAGGCTCCGCCGAAGGGCAGAGTCTCGTTCGGGGAGATTGACCAGCCCGATCCCATTTATACGGGTTTTACAGGCATTTTTTTCGCCGAGCCTACGGGCTCGGGAAACCCACGTAAAACTCGGCCTTGTGCCACATCTTTCCCTCATGGGGGGGGGCAAGTAAATATCAAATCGAGTCGATCCGATAGTAGTTCACTCCAAACCAGACTGACAGTCATGCTATCATCTTCCACATCTTGTATTATTATTTCGTGCAATATACCTTCGTTATTTCTGCTCTTGTGTACGTGTTGTTCTTCCTTGGTCCTAACCTGGACCATAAAAGATAGATAGATAGATAAGAACAGGCATAGATAGATAGATAAGAACATAGATAGATAGATAGATAGATAGATAAGAACAGGCATAGATAAATAGATAGATAGATAGATAGATATATAAGAGCAGACACACATACACACACACACACATATATATATATATATATATATATATATATATATAGATAGATAGATAAGAAAAAGGCATACATAAATAGATAGATAAGAGCAGACACACACACACACACACACATATATATATATATATATATATATATATATATATATATATATATATATATATAGATAGATAGATAAGAACAGGCATAGATAGATAAGGACAAACATATATATATATATTTAGATAGATAGATAGATAGATGGGAGAGCTATAAAATTCCAAATTGTTATTGTTCTCGTTACTAGTTTGGGCTAATATGATTTCTAATTTTTATCGTTGCGGAGTGATACTCGCTCCATTTGGAAATTTAGGGCGTTAGAAATTCCATGTTTAAAATCCTGCGTTAAATATCTGTAAACATTTGTTTACAAGCTGTTTCACACTGTTTATAAGCCAGTCAATCTCCTGTTTATTTTCCCAGTGTTTATTTTTCGTCCGAAGGCGGACGCGTTTAGATATTTTTTCTAGATAATCTCCAAGATACTTGACTCATCACCAAGAATAGCGTCGCTAAATGTTTCTCTGATAAGAGCTAAAACTAATCTAGTGCATCAGAAAATGCAGAAAAAATCTTATTTTCAACTAATTAGAATTAACTAAGCTGAGATTGCCTTAGGATCCTATCAGTTAAAATAAAACCGCAGAATAGGCAGTATCACCTGGAAGCATATCTACAAGTATATACTGGCAAGTAAATGCATACGACTTACTGGCATCTTTAATCATATACCTGAGGTAGGGACCATGATTGCATAAAACGTTTTATATCGTACTGTTTCATCAGCTTCTATTTAATATATACAGCTATACATTTTCCTGATGCGAGATCTAAGGTATCAAATCCAAGAGATAAGCTCTCAGTGTTGTAGTAGATTCAAACTTGTACTTCCTTTAATACATTCACTTGCCCGATAAATGTTCAATCTCTGGCGAGTAGGACAAACACATTGATAAGACTTTTGGTGCCTTAGGTTGGTAGAAGTTAATTTAGTTTGGAAAAAAGAATGAAAATGAACGGGGATGTCCTGTTTATTCCCTGTATATATATATATATATATATATATATATATAGATAGATCAAAATTGTTCAAATCGAGTAACAGCAAAATTGTCCAAATGTTAGATTATGCTTTGAACCGTTGTATCTTAGAAATGATTAAAGATATCTTACTGGAATTCTCGAGGTTTTTATAAAACTAATGGTCTTTACTTTGAGCAATAAGAATGTATAATTACTCTCCAAGTTTAACAGAAGAATTGTGATGAAATCGGTCATGAACGAAAATGACGTGTTCATCATTAATTGTTCATAGCTAAGGATAGGAAACTCATGAAAGATTGGAATAAAATTCATATATATATATATATAAATATATATATGAAGAAATATAGTTTTAAGGTGTACTATATTTATGAGATAAAGTGCTCAATATCAGAGATAGAGCGTATGTGAATATAAATATAAAAGTGAACATTGAAGTCAACACCTCTGCCTCTGATTGTTGAATTCAATGTTCACTTTGATTTTTTCCTCTCACCATTGCTCAGTTGAGAAGACAGTGGGGCTGACACAAAACTATTTTAACTTGTTCTCTTCCGAGCTGAATAACTCAATGAGTTTTTCAGCGATTCTTACGACAAATGCGAACAAGATGGCTAAACGTATTATGTAAAAACCTAAAAAAAAAACAAACAAACTCAGTTTAGTGGGCTTTTTTAGATATTAAACATTTTGTGGGATGGACAATTACGCCTTAAAGCGATTTGGACAATTTTGCTGTTACACCCTGTATATATGAGATAGCGATATACAAATGTTTATATATTAAGAACAATAAAAATGTATGACAAAGTGGATAAAATTTTCGTGCAATGCGTTTCGTCTTTTTTACGGATTAAATTTGTTATGCTGTTGCGGCAACAATTATTTTTCATTTTGTCACACACACACACACACACACACACACACACACACACACACACACACACACACACACATATATATATATATATATATATATATATATATATATGAATAATACCAGTCTGTGACTGGTAAGGAAAATTTCAAGGAGGATATTACCCCAGGAAGAGCTCAATGTATACTACATAGAATAATAATAATAATAATAATAATAATAATAATAAAATATATCTTTTAGCGGCTAGTAGGCTGAGAGATGACTGGAAAAGTATAACTTTTACTGCTTTGCCTCTACCCCTTTGTTTAATGAATTCTTTGATATCCACCCCCCTACCAATCTGTAGAATAAGTCCAGCCTACCCCATAAAATTTGATAAGTATCTGTCTTTGGCGACGGAAAATTGAACATTTGTGGAAAGTCACTTTGGCCATGCTCCGAAGTTGTAAGAAATGGTAAATGTAGCATTTTTGAATGATACTTTTCGTGTAGTTTGGTATGATTGTAAATTCTTTTGACTCAAGTTAATTCTTTCCTTTTCAGTCCCCTTTTCTTTTTCCTTTTTTTTTTGTTTTAACTTTTATTTCAATTTTTCCGCCCCCCCCACTCCCGAACTTAAGCGGACATTTGTGTCCATTTTTCACTTTTTTTTCTCTTACTTTAAGCATCACCGTATCTCTGTCGTTGCGTATATGTGTACAGGTTTACTAATATCTGTCTCTCTCTCTCTCCTGTATATATATATATATATATATATATATATATATATATATGTATACGTATATAATTTACATGTGTATGTATCCGCATTGACAGGGATCATATTGTATTTATTATTATTATTTTTTTTTGTAAGTCTATATACTAAAATCTATTTATCCCCCTTGGAGTGGTCACTCCGACTTAAGTTGAAACTTAGTATAGTCTACCCCACTGAATACCATACAATCTTATGAACTATTCTACCTTCGTTATATTAATAAATCCACAATCTCATTGTTTGGGCGTGCTCTTGGATCTTCTTCGAGACTCGTCCTACAGCTGGTAACCTGAACATAATTACCCCTTGGCGGTCAAGGTTAAAACGCATCTCTACCAATTTCAATGAATACGAATAATATTTCATACCGGATCGGCCGTCAACCGGGACAACAAGGGCCGCGTCCCTCAGAGAGGAACCAGTCTGAGGACGAAAAGTCTGCCACTGGAACAAACTCTTCCACACACGAAGAGACACTAGGTCACCAAACCCGGATTATTGCCAACCTTGGACCAAGTGACTCTATGCCAAATCGACTAATAAAAAGTAAACGAACGAAATGGAGCCGCGAAGAGTATCGACAAGTCATGACATCCTTCTTCACTGCACTCGAAAACCCAGCAAAGAACACCACCAATCAAACATACCAAATATGGAGAAGTACGGTGGGAAATGATATAAGACCTAACCTCAATCCAAACATGCTTGCCAATGTCCGTAGAGACATCATGCGAAACAACGGACTCTCAAAGGCAGAAATAGATAAGATAAAACTAGCTATAAGACAAAATACTATGACCCATCACTCAAACTCTATTGAGACGAATGTAGAAATAAGGAATGCAACAGAGGACGAGGTGGACGCTAAAGCGAATGAAATACGAAATAATCTCCCAGGAAATGAAACCCAAGACTCTACCTTAAACGCAACCTGCAGTCCTCAGAAAATTTACCTGGAGTCATCTTCAGTGACAATAAGTTAGAATTCCTTGAAAACCACGAAGCTGAAATCACCGAAGCGAAAAATGACGTCATCCAAGTACTCAGCAGAGTAACTTTCATACAATTGTCAGACAGAGACCAGCTCCCGAAAATCCATATGACGAATTCCAACAAGCACATCGTGAAAATATACAATGCTGCTCTGGAAACACTGTTAACAGATAAACCACCGGGAAACACCACAGAAGTTAACAACGTCATATACGCAACAGCTTTAGCAGCGACTCGGAAGCTTTGAGTCAAGACAATAAATAAAATTAACAGACACAGAGAACCAGCTTGGAAAACCAAACTGATTCGAGAAATAAAACAAATCAGATGTGAGCTTTCTATATTAGATGAGATCACCAGAAACCCTAATATTTCCACACGTAAATGCAAAAAGATCAAGCGGAAATATAACATTAAATCCCTAATTGATATTCCATCAATCAAGAAAATGCTGAAGCAGAAACTTCAGCTAAAGGCGCAGAGAACAAGATGATACGAAAAACGTTGTAGGTTCTATCGCCAAAATAAAATATTTCGAACAGATCTTAAGAAATTTTACAGGGAAATTGGAAAAACACCTATACATATCGAAAGGCCACCATCGATTGATAATGTACAGACATTTTGGGAAATATTTGGAGCAGCCCAAAGGAATATAACCCAAATGCAGAATGGATACGGCGTGAAGAAGAACGAATGCTGGATACACCTCTGCAAGAATGGGAAAATATATCCACAGATGATGTTAGGCAAGCTCTAACGAAATCCCAAAAGTGGAAATCTCCAGGAAATGACAAGTTGCCCAATTTCTGGCTGTATCATCTCACATCTACCCATGAAATTCTTGTAAAAACATTATCAACGCTTGTAAATAATCCCAATAAAATCCCGGAATGGATTACTGAAGGTATTACACACCTCATACCAAAAACAACCTAAACAGAAGACCCGAAAAATTATAGACCGATAACATGTCTCTCCACAGCGTATAAGTTGATCACGTCTGTACTGACGAACCGTACATATTCGTTTCTCGAAACAAACAGCATTCTCCCGCTGGAACAGAAGGGATGCAGAAGAGGTTCATATGGCTGCAAAGATCAACATCTGAGAAATAAAATGATCCTGGAAAATTGCAAGAGATGACGCAGGAATCTAAGTGCAGCGTGGATTGATTATCGTAAAGCCTTTGATAGCGTTCCACATTCTTGGATCCTTAAGGCTTTGGAGATGTACAGAGTCTCACCCGTGGTATTAAATTTCCTTAAGCACAGCATGGGAATGTGGAACACCAAACTATACCTTAGTCACACCGGGGGCACTGCCATATCCAACCGTCTGAATATTCGACGTGGAATCTTTCAAGGAGACTCTCTGTCACCCCTTCTGTTTTGTTTATCCTTAATCCCTCTTACACATGAACAGTAGCTATGGTTACAAAATAAATAAGAAAATATTCAATCACCGACTCTACATGGATGATCTCAAACTCTTTGCCAAAGACGACAATGAGTTGAAAGGCCTCCTCAATATTGTAAAATACTTCAGTGACGACATAAGTATGGACTTCGGATTAGGTAAATGTGCAAAAGTAACTTTCAAGAAAGGTAGAATTACAGAAACACCCTTAATAGATTTAGATTTTGTCACAAAGATTAGGGAACTGGAGCATGATGAATCTTATAAGAACCGAGGAATTAGCGAAGGAGATGGCATACAACACCCCCGAATGAAGGAAAAAATAAGAAAAGAGTACTACAGGCGTGTACGTCTGGTACTAAATACTGAGCTAAACTAAAAAAATAGAATATCAGCCATAAACACATTAGCTGTCCCTGTGGTGCAATACAGCTTTAATGTCCTTAACTGGACCATAGCTGAAATTAAGCTAATGGACGCCAAAACGAGAAAGCTTCTCACTTGCTATCGCATGCATCATCCCAAAGCTGATGTTGATCATCTGTATGGGCCCAGATCCGAAGGAGGCAGAGGATTAGTTCAACTAGAACTGTCCTACAAAACTACAACAATTGGCCTCCAAAGATATTTGGAAACTACAGAAGACTGGATGATGGTATGCGTCAAGGAACATGAAAGTAGTAAGCGTCTTTACTCCGTAATGAAAGAAGCCAACAAATTTAAAATGGAGTTTCAAATGGGCGTAGAGATGCAACTACAGCACAATACACCGGCTGAAACTGCAAAATACCTAAAAAAAACAGCAAAGACGAATGCAACCGACCAGCTACAGAAGCGATAGCAAGATAAACCGCTTCATGGCCAATACTCTGCCGGTACCAAACAAGCTGACGTAGACAAAACCCGTACCCATCAGTGGCTACGTAGTGCAGGGTTGAAAGCAGAAACTGAAGGGTTTATCCTTGCTGCGCAGGACTAATGCTTGCTAACTAGGAATTATCAAACACATATACTAAAATATTGTGTCAGCCCAAAATGCAGATTCTGTGATCAATATCCAGAAACGATTGATCATCTTGTATCAGGTTGCACGGTGTTGGCACCCCCTGAATATAAAACCCGACATAACAGAATGGGCCAATATCTGCACTGGAAAATCTGCAACTTCTACGGGAAGGAAACTGAAAGAAACTGGTATGAACACCACCCAGACCCGGTTACGGAGATAGGACCTGTTACAATTCTATGGGACTACACAATACACACTGACAGAACAATCAAGGCCAACCGGCCAGATATTGTTATTAAAGGCCACAAACAAAAACGGTGCCTCCTTATTGACATGGCAGTCCCTGCTGACTGCAATGTGTCTTTGAAGATATTCAAAAAGTTGTCAAAATACAAGGACCTTGAAATAGAAATCTCGAAAATGTGGCATATGGGAACATCAACAATCCCTGTTGTAGTTGGAGCCTGGGACTGGTTGGAAAAGATTCCAGTAGACTAATTGAAGGGATTCCTGGAAGTCCATGCCTCAAGGAGATACAAAAAATTGTTCTGACAAGTACAGCCCACGCCTTACGAAGGGCTTTATCTATGTAATTTAATTTTTTTTTTTTGTCAGTGGAAAGTGTCATGACGGCATTTCTAACCTTAGGTCCCTGGGCGGGACACGGAAAGAAATGTGTAAACGCCAGAAATCAAAGAAAATAAAAATAATAATAATAATAATCACGAAGAAAACCTTAAATATTCATTTTAGTTATAATTTATTTCGTGAATATCGAGATATTCACTCTTCAGACCAAAGTCTCTTGACTATATATATATATATATATAACGTTATTTTTAGTGGAAACCCGTGTTTGAGTAGACGCTCTGTTTTATTTTCAACAGAATTTATTTCGCCAACCGACCTGCACACTCGAGAAAACAAAAAAAAAAAATCTATTCCGGCAGGATTCGAACCTACGTCCGCCTTCGCTGGAAAAACCTTAGTCTGCTCCAGCGTACTTTAGCCATTCGGCTATCAAGAATATCTCGTTTCTGCTTACCTTTTAAGCAAACTCACTCGTTCAGAGGCATATTTGCTCAGTTTCGTGTCCAAAACATAAACAAAGCAACTTCTAAAGAATTAATGGATTTTTAAATTTTTTTAATCCAACATATTTTTAATTACACAAAACCTTATGTTTATTGTATGCCCGTATTTGAGTAGACGCTCCGTTTCATTTTAAACAGTATTTATTTCATTTAAGTAATTGATGGATCTTATAATCTGTCATTATTCCTACTGATTATAAAAGTTATTTTGGTTGGAACACGTGTTTCCGTTATCTAAACAGATCATGACAGATTATTCACAGAAACTCTACCTAATTTCCGCTCAGCATAAGTGTATTATAAACTACAGGTGAGTTCTCTGTGGGGTGGAACAAACATCTGTAGATGGATTTGCTCGGAAAACGAGTAGTCGGGCACTATATATATATATATATATATATATATATATATATATATATATATATATATATATATATAGTTTATGTGAGTTTGTGACCGTGGGTTTCATGCTACTTGTGATCGTCAGAGTTTGTCTGAAGATCACAAGCAGCGTGAATCCCTGGTCACAAACTCACATCAATCCAACTAAATATGTTAGCTCTATCACTGATATTGATATATATTCATATATTGATATATATTCATATATATATATATATGAATGAATATATATTTTTATATTTACATACATACACATTTATATATATATATATATATATATATATATGAAGAAAAGATATGCATATATATTTCCAGATGGGCGATGCTGTCTCTCCCCAGATGACTTTATTATCTGTAAATTGCCATGACAACTTGGGAAAGATACTGGAAGCTTTCTCTAATGCATCCTCCACAGTTTTGAATTCAAAGGTGTCCTCCTAGACCGGCTGTCAACCAAGGCAAAAGACTCCCGTCTTCCCTACTTATCTGTCCATAGCTAGCAAGTGAAAACAAAAACTTTTAAGAGTAAAGAGAATGGATTAGACTTGGCCCGAATTTGAACTAGGTTCACCGATTTCATTTTCCGCATCAAAATTTCCTACAGAAGTTTGTTAAGGAAAGCGAGAAAAAAAAAGGACTAAACACCTATTGCAAGAAGACAGAATGCATAGTTGTTAACAAAAGGTACGGCCTAATATACAAATTGCTAATTGGAGATACTAAATTCAAACAAGTACAACAATTTAAATATCTTGTAAGTGCTTTAACAGTAGACGGAAAGTACAACACAGAAAGCCGAATGCGCATTGGGATAGTGAAACATGCCTTCCAGAAACTGAGCAAAGTATTAAGAAACAGAAAAATGTCGTTAGAAACAAAGAAAAAAATACAAAAGTGTTATGCAGTATGGCAGTGAATGCTAGACAATCTCATTACAGATGAAGAGATTTGGAGCAACAGAAATATGGTTTTACAGAAGTACGTTGAGAAAAAAAATAAGAACACTTATACTTAACATCAGGAAGAGACATTTTAACTTTCTGGGGTGGATAATGAGGAAAGTGGGCTTCGAAAATTTGATACTTATAAGAAAGGTTGAAGATAATAGAGACAGAGGAAGACAAGTGACAAAATACAAGGTGAGATTGAGAATGAATGTCGGAGCAGGTTTGGGGAAATAGGGCAAAAAGGCAAAACTTATTAAGAGCTACAAGTGACCGTAAATTGTGGAAAGTCATAGCCGCCAAAGTCCTGAAAGGATACGGTATATAGAAGAAGAAGAAGAAAAAAGAAGGAGAAGAACAAGAAGAAAAAAGAAGAAGAAAAAGAAGAAAAAGAAGAAATAGAAGAAAAAGAAGAAGAACAAGAAGAAGAACAAGAGTAAGAAGAAGAAGAAGAAGAAGAAGAAAAAGAAGGAGAAGAACAAGAAAAAAAAAGAAGAAAAAGAAGAAAAAGAAGAAAAAGAAGAAATAGAAGAAAAAGAAGAAATAGAAGAAAAAGAAGAAGAACAAGAAGAAGAACAAGAGGAAGAAAAAGAAGGAGAAGAAGAAGAAGAAGAAGAAGAAGAAGAAAATGAGAAAGAAGAAGAAGAAGAAGAAAATGAGGAAGAAGAAGAAGAAGAAGAAAAAGAGGAAGAAGAAGAAGAAAAAGAAGAAAAAGAAGAAATAGAAGAAAAAGAAGAACAAGAAGAAGAACAAGAAGAACAAGAGGAAGAAGAAGAAGAAGAAGAAGAAAAAGAAGGAGAAGAACAAAAAGAAAAAAGGAGAAGAAGAAAAAGAACAAGAAGAATTAGAAGAAAAAGAAGAAATAAAAGAAAAAGAAGAAATAGAAGAAAAAGAAGAACAAGAGGAAGAAAAAGAAGAAGAAGAAGAAGAAGAAAAAGGAGAAGAACAAGAAGAAAAAAGGAGAAGAAGAAAAAGAAGAACAAGAAGAATTAGAAGAAAAAGAAGAAATAGAAGAAAAAGAAGAAATAGAAGAAAAATAAGAAATCCTTTCTGTTTATTTCCAAGACGTTTGACGTACTCTGTGAAGTGAGTTCGAATTTCTCCTGCGGTTGTATATGTTCGCTTCGCAATACTGTCCTTAGCAAAAGCACGCTCTCATTTTTATTTGTGTTCTGTTCTCGCGCGTTGCGGAAATGTCACTGGCAGCTTACGATGGTCGATGGAAACAATGTGGGTGAATGAACACTTGGCCAAATTACACTCCTGTCCAGGCAACAAAAAGTTACCTCCTCAGAAAAAATTTTGACAGGATCTCAATCAATATTCAATATAACTTTTATTCACCATTCGTTTTCCGTTAATAATAACTTTTGAAAGGTAGTCTGTCCGTCAACGGCCATCACGTCATGACTGAAAGAAATGCTTTATTTGTTATTTTTATTTTTTTTGTAAGGAAGACGCAAATAGGACATTGTCATACATTTTGAAATATCGAACCAACTTTGAGTTGAGAAACATGTCGAGTGTCTAGAAGGCTTGACAAAAAATAAATGTGACAAGCAATAAAATGGCGGAAAAGTACGATTATTGCAAAAAAAGACAAGGGCAGAAAACGCCATGTTTTCCAAAAGCTAAAAAATCGGAAAAGATCGTAAGCGGGCCACACGTTGATTGCAAGGGCATCACTTCTTTACGAATTTAAATATGAATCATAAATAAGGCTTAATAATATATTTGACATTAAACTAAACGAAGTATTAAAACACAGGAGTGTTTCATTAGAACAAAGAAAAGATTGCTGACCTGCTAAGAATTATCCTATCTACTATGTGGCATATCAAATGTAATCCTAATATATGACAGTAACTACAGGAAAATTTCTGTAAAAGAGACTTAAAACAACAGTGATGTGATATTGCAGAAGGGTGCTGAGAATACCACAGAGAAAACATGTGAGCAATGAGGAAGTTATAAGAAAATCGAAACGAAATGTACAATAACAGCTATAAAAAGAGACAGGCGAAATTTCTAGGCACCATAATGCGAGAAAAGAGCTTGGAGAATTTGACAAATTTATGTTTAAATCAACATCTATCTATCTATCTATCTATCTATCTATCTATCTATCTATCTATCTATCTATCTATCTATCTACTCAATGTTTGCAACAATCTCTCTCTCTCTCTCCATCTATCTATCTATGTTTAAACTATCTATGTTTACATCAATCTCTATCTAATTATCTATTTATGGTTACATCAATCTCTGTCTATGTTTACTTCAACCTCTGTCTATATATCGATATATCAATCTAATGTTTACATCAGTATCTATCTATCTATCTATCTATCTATGTAGGTAGGTAGGTAGGTAGGTAGGTAGGTAGGTAGGTAGGTATATATATTTACTAAGCGTCTCAGTACGAAACAAATGTATATATCTGGACTCTTTTCTTCGTTTTTAATGAAATTATCTATTAATAGTTAACTAAGTTTTTGGAAGACATTTCTCTATTTCTAGGTACTTCAGATTTATTTCACACTTCTTATATGTAAGGTAATATTAATGTATATTTTAAAGATATTATAAATATCTATCTATCTATCTAACTATCTATCTATCTATCTATGTTTACTTCAATGAATCTGTCTCTCTTTATCTTTACATCTATATCTACCTATGTTTACATCAGTAACTATCTATTACTTACATTAAATACTATCTATCTATCTATCTATCTATCTATCTATCTATCTATCTATCTATCTAGCTAGCTATCTATCTATCTATGTTCATATTAATATCTATGGATTTATCAATCAGTCTCTTTGCCTATCTGTCTGTCTGTCTCTCTGTCTCTTTATCTATCTAGCGAGGTAGGCGTGTGGTAGGTATGCTCAGTACGTAATAAGTGGATATATTCGCAATATTTCTTTTTGTTTTTAATGAAATTATCTATTAATACTTAACTTAGTTTTTGGAAGACATTTTGCTATTTCTAGGTACCTCAGATTTATTTCACATTTCTTATATGTAATGTACTATTAATGTATACTTTATAGATGCTAGGTCTGTTTTCTATCTATCTATCTATCTATCTATCTATCTAGCTAGCTAGCTAGCTAGATGGTGGGTAGCTCGGTAAGTAGATTTAATACGCTTCTTCATATACGAAATATATATATATATATATATATATATATATATATATATATATATATAGTACTATTTTCCTTGTTTTTAATGAAATTATCTATTAATACTTAATTCAGTTTTGGAAGGCATTTCGCTATTTCTAGATATCTTCCGATTTATTTCACACTTCTTATATATAACGTACTATTTATGTATACTTTAAAGATGTAAAATCTGTTTTCTATCTATCTATAATATAATATAATATACTTTTCTGAAATTATATTTAAGAATTATTAGCCTATTTAAAGTTTAATAAATCTCTATTGAAACAAATATTGTTTTTATTTTTAAATATTGTAGAAAAGCATTTTTTTAACATGGTGGTGGGTTTTTTCTTGAGTTGTTGATACATTCATCAACATCTTTATGTTGTGGATATTTATCTAAGGAGGAAATAATTGTAAAAAATTGCACCGTGAGTACAAAGTAAACGACTTTTTTATGTCAGTTATTAGCTACCCCAAAATTTAAATAAAATTATATATTTAAATCAATCTAATATTTTATTGAATTTTAGATACTTATGCTTTATAGTCTTACGTTTTTATTTTCTGACAATGTCTAGTATGAACATCCGTATTTAAAAATATCAACACATTTATACAGACACACAAAAGAATTGAAAATTCTTTTAAAAGTACTAGGTATCGCTGAATTGTAGTAAGCTATTCCATTTATGATTAGTAAATGCAGATCTTATACAATAAAAAAACAATTGACCGGCACAAATTAATAGAGAATTAAAAAAACAAAAAAACATGTAAAAGTTCATAGATTAAACAAAAAATGAAAACAAGTGTTCATAATATATCTTATTCATAAAAAATAATTAAAAGCATTTTTAATTAAATAATGTCTTAGTTTTATTGCTTTTTTTTAATTTTACGATTCAGAGCGAATTATGATGATTTAATTTCTCCTAAGACTTGTCCTTATAATTAATATAAACATTAAACACCGCAAAAAAGATTTTCTCGTAATTAAATAAATGTGGGTAACAAATATGAAAAGAATAATTTTTCTAAGATTTTTTAAAACGAAATAATAATTTCATTCGTTTGTGAATAAATTCTGGCAGTTCCATTAAGATTCGACAATTATCTGATTTTTCCTATAATTTCCAAATCAATGATTTTCACAGTAAAAAAACACTAAAATTTCGCGTTAGCGTGTTGCAAAAAATTCTACTATTTAATAATTGCATGAAATATATAAACTGGTATATTTATAAGTCTAATGCAAAAAGTAGATGGTTATTAGCTGGAAAAGAGAAAAAGGAGATCAGAGTTCAAATACCGAAATTTTCTGTTGTGTGAACTTTCGCAGTAAAGACCTTTGGAAAGGCAGGAATTTACACCCTTGTGAAAATTAATTGTAACAACTGTTTTAGTTTCCTTCCTTTCATCATACGATCAGTTTTAGAGCCACTAGAGTGACAGGGTGTAATCGAGTTCTATTTTTTCCTCAGATTAGGTCATTTTCAGTGGTGTGCAGTAATATGAATCTATTTTCGGGGTGTTTGATGAAATTTGTGTGGCCTTGAAAATATTGCGCCATCCGTGTTTGCATCAGGTTTTCATCACGCCCAAACACTATTGTCTTGACTGTCGATTAGTTGTCCTACGGCCATGAACGTTACTCCAAGGAAGCGTACGATAATTCTAATGCTACACGAACACAATGGCAAGCCTTACTAGTGAGCAAGTAAAAGTACTATAGACTAGCATGGAAACTCACCTGATTTAAATCCAATCGAGAATATGTGGTCAATCTGTAAGGAACGACTTCGTGGAATGGACATGTGCATTGGGTCATGTTTCATTGGAAAAATACGAAAAAAAAGTAAATAATAACGGAATTATTCGTTTTGTTCCAATTAATTTGCACAGGGGTGTATTTCTTTTCCCATCAGTCAAGTTTACAGTCTGCAGTCGCTCTCTCACAGTCCCTCTGTCTTTTTTACAAATACTTTCACGGTAACTGCTCCGATGAGCTGCTTTCGCTGGTTCCCAGACTTCATCAATTTAAGCGTTCTACTAGGCTGGCATCTCGCTCACATCTTTTCACTGTCGAATCTGTTAAATGTAGCCATGTCTTCTACTCCAATAGCTTCATGCCTCGCACTTCTCGCCTGTGGAACTCCCTTCCCTATTCCAGTTTCCCTGATAGCTATAATCTCCAACTATTCAAATGTAATGTCAATCGACTTCTCCGGATGCCTTGATCTATCCCCTATCCTTCTCTGCGTCCTTTCTTCTATCAGTCTTCTTTGCTCTTGCTCCAACTCTCTGTAACCCCTTGCCTGTTAGTGACTTCCCGCCTTGCTTGGGGTGAAACGCTTAAAACAAAAGTCATTCCAATAGAGATTTGTAGAAGGTACCGAGATCCTAGTCCAATGTATTTCATAAGACATCATAACAATTCACACATATTAAAGCAATCTGTGGAGAGTAGGATCGTCGCCGTGCTGAAGAAAGGCAACATTTTCCAAGTGTCTACTGTGTAACATCAACGTAAAGATATTTTAAAAGTGTCTTTAAACTTTGCACGGCTCTTTATTGTTTTGTCCAGTCGATCAACCGAAGCGCGACGTTTGCAAGCCTTAAAATAAATTCAGAAGTCCGGAAAACTGGTTCCACAAGAACATCAATCAGGATTTAAATACGTTTATTTCTATTCTTGCTCGACAAGTCACTTCCCAGCTGATAAATGTCGAAGAACGGCGTGAAGTGAGGTCGGCTATGATGGAAGTGATTTTTAGCTCGGTCAAAGCGGAGACATATGCAGCGGGTGTAGCTTGATCGTCATCCAGCGACCGTTAGCGACAAAAATAAAATCAAAATCGGGACTTGGAATATCAAGACAATGAGGGTGGGCTTGGAAAATTTTACACTTACAGGTAGGGCCGGTACAAGGCACTAGTGTCAACTCCGCTACCCACCGAATCTCTGATACGTCCCACCCAAATCTATGATACAGGGTTTCCACTCTACTATATCTCAATTGTCATATGGTACTATTCACGTAAAATACACTTTTTATGGTAACCTGTTAGGCCATCAATTTACTCAACAAACATGAAGATAAGAGAAGTGAACAAAGACCGAGAGAGAAGGAGTGAGGAAGAAAAGATGAGAGCTAAAGAGAGAGAGAGAGAGAGAGAGAGAGAGAGAGAGAGAGAGAGAGAGAGAAAGACAGACAAGCTCAATAAGTATTTAAGGCGTTGTTTCCCTGTCCTGCTTACTTTCAATTTGTCCTGTGAATATCAGATTTTCCAAACCCTCTTTTCTCATTCCGTGCTTCAGACATTTCAACTCTCTCTTCCTGATGTTAAGTATAAGTTTCCTTTTTGTTACCCTTTTCTCTAAAACTTCGTCGTTGCCGACATAATCACTCCATGGTATTATCAGCGTTCTTATACAGAATCTCATTGATATTGCTTCAAGTCTCTTCTTCATCTGTGAGGAGATTGTCCAGCAGTCACGGCCATACAGGAGAACATATATCACATAACAGTATAGTACTCTTTCCTTTTTTTCTAGCGAAGTTTTCCTATTTCTTAGTATACTACTTAGCTTTTTGAATGCTTCCTTGGCTATCGCAATACAACTTCGGATTTCAGTGTCACTTCCCAGATATTTAAATTTCCACACTTGTTTGCTTTTGGCATCTCTGATCTGCAATTCGCACTTTGGGCTCATCTTTTTGCTAACAATCATGCATTTTGTCTTCTTGCAATTGATGTTTAATCCTCTCTTCTCGCTTTCCTTCACTACCGTCTGTAGGAGGGCTTGCAGCTTTCTTTCTGTGTCTGTAATCAATACTGTGTACTAATTATTGAGTGTTCTTATAACCAAAATAAACTCATGTGTGATTTTCGCTGCAATGCCTACAGAATGAATGACTTTCATCTTTGAAAGGCACATAGTTTAAAGGCGATACAGGATATCGTAGGTACCTAAAAGATTTCGGGGGATTAAGTAGTCACGCTTAATTATGTATTTGATGACTTCCATACAATTCATAGCCGACAACAAGCTACAGGCTAGGAACTCCCTAAACGTTTCTCCCTATAAATTATTGGTACCTAATTCCCCATGTATAATACATCTTTATACATAGTACGCACCCCTAAAATTGTGCTGAAAGTGTGGAAAAATGCTTGTACTCACGTATAATACACAACCCTTTTGGTAAATTGTACCTCTTCAATTTCATTACGGCCAGATTAGAAAAATGGTTTTAAACATAGTGTAATATTATTCTAATTTAGTTTTATGATAATTCTTATTTTATTTTACAATTTTAAGTATTGTTAGTTATATATGATTATATTTCAAATTCTTATAGGGTCGCAATCGCTGAATGTTTGTGGCAGATGTTTATGGTGAGTAGACATTTCGCAAATAAAATCGATCTATGAAACGGCAATTTTTTAAAGATTGTTTTGTAGCTGAGCATAATAAGCACCCCTAATTTTGGCTATTATTTTTCCGGAAAAAAAATGCGTATTATACACGGAGAATTATGGTAAATACTTATTTGCTTAACGTCATTACAAAAACCGAGGTATGCTTGAACTAATTTAGGTCTTTTGGAAAAGTGAATTGGCGTTAAACGAAAAAAAAAAAAAAAATAGAAAACGATGGTTTGGCGATGACAAAATGAAATATTCACTTTGGAAGAGAGTTCAGATACGTTATGATACGCTTTGATATTTCGGAAGAGGGCAATCGTTTTGGCTAAGCGGCCATCTTGTTCAAGTCGAATGCGTTCATAACCCACTTGGTGGGCGTTTGATGGTCTCGTAAAAGCAAGCGTTCATTTATTCACTTGTTTTATAACACAGCATCAGTTTCGTACCAGTTCTCTGTATTGCATGCATAATTTCCATCAGTGGGTTTTACATTACTGCATAAAGGAGTATAAAGTATTGAGAAAATAAATAAAAGGACAGAGCGAGAGAGAGAGAAAGACAGGGGGAATAGATAGTAACAGTAATAAAAGTGAAGAAGAGGGAACTGAAATAGGAAAACGGAGCGAGAGAGAAATAGAATTAGAGAAGGTAAAAAGAGGAATAGGAAAGAAAAAATATAAAAAGCTTGCAAACGAATGAGAGAGAGAGAGAGAGAGAGAGAGAGAGAGAGAGAATAAAGAAAGAGATGAAGAAAACAAGGAGAAGTGGAAAGAGCGAAAAGAAAAAGGGAAAAAATACAGAAGAGAGGAAGGAGTGGAATGACAGAGAGATGGAGGAAGAAAAAGACGATGAAAGAGAGATGGTAGGGAGAAGATAAAGAGATGGTAAAGAGAAAAAGAAGATAACGAAAGAGAGGAAAAGACACAGAGAGAGAGAGAGAGAGAGAGAGAGATTGGGAATTAAAAAGACCGAGAGAGAAGGAGTGAAGAAGAAAAGATGAGAGCAAAAAAGAGAGAGAGAGAGAGAGAGAAAGAAAGAGAGACAGAGAGAGAGAGAGAAAGAAAGAAAGAAAGAGAGAGAGAGAGAGATAGATAGAAATAGAGCTTAAAGTAATAGAGACAGAGGATAAAAGAAGAAATAAATCGAGAAAAAAGGATAGCGAAGACAGCAACTGTTAGAGATGGATAAAACAATAGAGAAAAAGAAGTGAGAAGGTAGAAATTGAAGGGAAAGAAATACAAGGATCAGAGGAAGAGAGAGAGAGAGAGAGAGAGAGAGAGAGAGAGAAAAGAAATCTCATGCGAATTTATACACAATATATTAAGAATGTTGACATAGGAATCAATACTGCAAAGCGAATGGCAGTTTCACAAATGAAATATTCATCCTGACATGTATGATGATCAAAGATCTAATGATCGCTTATGGCCTAAAACTGTTTGTCAACATGAACTGTTCATTTCTCTGTCTACACTATTTTATCGACAAATCCTCTATCCCCGATATTGAGAACTTATCCCCAATAAATATAGCAAATTTTAAAGGACATAATTATATATATATATATATATATATATATATATATATACAAAACAAAATTACCTCAACATGAGTATAGTCTATTTCAAGCTGGTCTGAACCCAGCCGTCTTCAGCTAGCATGAAATAGACTATACTCATGTAGAGGTAATTCTGGTTTTTGCTCTCTCTCTCTCTCTCTCTCTCTCTATATATATATATATATATATATATATATATATATATATATATATATATATATATATATATATATATATATGAATAAAATAAAAGGAAAAACTTATCTTAGCCAACGTGTTTCGTCAAGGTAAATGCAAGGATTTTATTTTGTAACAAGTGTTTATATACAATAGCATAAAAGTTATTAGCCTTTGAAAATTTTGAAATTTAAGAGACGCTCATGAATATTCATTAGGTTAACTGAAAGGTCTAGGTAAATTATGGAAACGTTAAGTGACATAATTTAAAGTCTAACGAACCAAATAGAGTAAAAGATGTTCTTTACATTTTTTATTCAAATTACTATAGGAATTATTTTAGTTTTGGATTAATCTCTGAGTTATACATTTGAAATAAAACTAAGTCATGGATTAAGCCATTTTCTTTTAAATTTTAAACGTGGTTTCCTTGATAAAGTCCCTCAGGGGAACGAAATGCCTCTGCTAAGATAACTTTCGCTTTTGTCTTTATTCGTCTATATTGTCCTTTACAGATATATTCTATCTGAAATTGTACATACACACACACACACACACACACACACACATATATATATATATATATATATATATATATATATATATATATTTTAAGAACATGGTCCGTCGTTTTATACAAGTTTTTTAGAAACTTGTATAAAACAGGGATTGCTGCCTAAATACACATAAATACATAATATATATATATATATATATATATATATATATGTCGATGCAATCGAAGCTACTCCGAAGCAATTCTGTGGTGAGAAACAAAAAAACACCAGTCTACAAATTTCCAGAGAGACCATTGAAAGTAGACGACAAACCCTGAACTATGTAAAGTCCTTCACCTGTCTTGTTAGCAGAGTCAACTACATTGCTACTTTAGATGATGAAATCATGCATCGCATTGCTAAGGCTACCAGTGCTTTCGGCAAACTTCGCCATCGCTTGTGGAATGAGCTGGATATTCGACTGGATATGAAAATTCGGGTTTACAGAACTGTTGTACTTGCCATCATTTTGTACGTCTCAGAGTCGTGGACCCCATACAGGTACCATATACGCCAGCTGGATGTTTTCCATAAAAACTATCTGCGTGCAATCTGTGGAGTTAACCTTCAAGATAGGGCATCTAACGTAGACCTGTTTAACAGGTGTAATATTGGAGGAATCGAGACTTTTCTCATACAGTCTCAGTTACAATGGACTGGTCATGTCTTGAGAATGTTTGATGACAGGTTACCCAAGATCCTTATGTACAGCCAGTTAGATCAGGGCTACAGGAATATAGGATGCCCATGGCTAAGATACAAAGACAAGCTGAAGAGCAACTAGTCAGCTGTCAATACACTTTTGAGCGTTTAGCCTTGGAGTGGGTAGAATGGAGATCAACGTGTTTTAGTGGACTCAGCAGTTTTCAATCTGCTTGTCTGAATCGTCTTCAAGAAGCGAGAGCAAGATCTAAAAGGTCAGCCAATCTAACAGTGATCTCATCCCACAATCTTCACTCTTGCTTCATATACGGCCGCCTTTGAAAATTACTAGCGGGTCTTAAGTACATTATCGTACAAAATTTCATAATTGAAACAATTAAGCAGTCAGATCCTCATACGTCGAAACCGACGGAAGAGTCCATTATTATTATTATTATTATTATTATTATTATCCATTATATATATAGCGATATATATATATATATATATATATATATAGAGAGAGAGAGAGAGAGAGAGAGAGAGAGAGAGAGAGATAGAGAGAGAGAGAGAGAGAGAGAGAGACAGAGAGGAAGGGATATGTATCAATTTTCAAATTAGCCGCAGCGTTTCTAGGTAGGAAGTTTGTAATGATAACGATTTTTCCTTAATGTTTTAGATTGTTAACATGTTAACATTGAACGCAAACGTTGACAATAGAAGCAAAAAACATATTCAATCTTACAAACATTCTTCGGATATTTCATATCAGATCATCGATATGTATATATAACGATGGAGGAAAATGTTAGGAAAAGTTTATCATAGAAGCAGAACGAACCGTGCTAAAAGAAAGAAAGAATAAAATAAATAAACAAATAAACAAATAAATAAATAAAGAAAGAAAGAAAGAAAAAAAGAAAGAAAGAAAGAAAGAAAGAAAAGGATTTAGGTAGATAAACTGATAAGTTTACCAGAAAGAGAAAGCTGAATGAACCGTGCTAAAACAAAGAAAGGAAAAAGAAAGAAGAAAGAAAGAAAGAAGGAATAAAATAAATAAATAAAAGGAGTTCGGGAGATAAACTGAAAAGTTTATCAGAAAGGAAAAGCTGAATGAACTATGGAAAGAAAGAAAGAAAGAAAGAAAGAAAGAAAGAATAGGAGTTAGGGAGATAAACTGAAAAGTTTATCAGAAAGGAAAAGCTGAATGAACTATGGAAAGAAAGAAAGAAAGAAAAAAGAAAGAAAGAAAGAAAGAAAGAAAGAAAGAAAGAAAGAAAGAAAAAAGAAAGAAAGAAAGAAAGAAAGAAAGAAAGAAAGAAAGAAAGAAAGAAAGAAAGAAAGAAAGAAAGAAAGAAAGAAAGAAAGAAAGAAAGAAAGAAAGAAAGAAAGAAAGAAAGAAAGAAAGAAAGAAAGAAAGAAAGAAAGAAAAAGAAAGAAAGAAAGAAAGAAAGAAAGAAAGAAAGAAAGAAAGAAAGAAAGAAAGAAAGAAAGAAAGAAAGAAAGAAAGAAAGAAAGAAAGAAAGAAAGAAAGGAGTTAGGGAGATAAACTGAAAAAAATATCAGAAAGAGGAGGCTAAATGAATCGTAGCGAAATGAATAAATAAAGAAAAAAAGAAAGAAAGGAAGAAAGAAAGAATATAATAAAATAAACATAACGTAAGAGATTTAGAAAGAATGAAAGATAAACAGAGAGAAAGGTAAAGAATGCGAGAAAGAGAGGAAGCAGTGAGAAATTATAACACAGGAAAATAGCTCAAGTGGAAGAGAAAGACAGAAAGAAAAGACAGAGGGAGAGAGAGAGAGAGAGAGAGAGAGAGAAAGAAGAGAAGAGAAAAGAATACAACAGAAAGATTGAAAAGGCGATACATAAAATGGTGGGTAGAAATGAATGAGAAACGGAGGACGTAGAATGATAGAAAGGGTAAGAGAAAGTGTTAAGCAGCAAACCAGTGAACGCGAGATAAAGAGAAGCGGCGAGGAGAAGCGAGAAACGCAAGCTTGTTAGCGGATTCATAACATTGATAAGAAGAACCCGGTATTGCGGTGTTTCTGTATTCATAGGCCGCTGGGCAGAGTCTGCTGAGTGCCACTTTGATAATTTCCACTCCAAGTGGTTGCCAAATTAGCCTGAATTAGTAGCGTTTAAAAATCTCGGCGAGATTTGACTGAATCTCGCCGGCATAGCCTTTTGTGCTATTTAGTATGACGTCCGCGTTTACTCCTTTCACACTCAAACGAATAAAGCAAATGAAAACCCAGTCATTAAGTTCGCAAAAACAGCAACAATGATGGAAATAATAATAATAATAATAATAATAATAATAATAATAATAAGCAACTTCTACGGGAAGAAAACTGAAAGAAACTGGTATGAACACCACCCAGACCCGGTTACGGAGATAGGACCTGTTACAATTCTATGGGATTACACAATACACACTGACAGAACAATCAAGGCCAACCGGCCAGATATTGTTATTAAAGACCACAAACAAAAACGATGCCTCCTTATTGATATGGCAGTCCCTGCTGACTGCAATGTACCTTTGAAGTTGTCAAAGTACAAGGACCTTGAAATAGAAATCTCGAAAATGTGGCATATGGGAACATCAACAATCCCTGTTGTAGTTGGAGCCCTGGAATGGTTGGAAAAGATTGCAGTAGACTAATTGAAGGGATTCCTGGAAGTACATGCCTCAAGGAGATACAGAAAATTGTTCTGACACGTACAGCCCACACCTTACGAAGGGCTTTATCTATGTAATTTTTTTTTTTTTTGTCAGTGGAAAGTGTCATGACGCCATTTCTAACCTTAGGTCCCTGGGCGGGACCCGGAAAGAAATGTGTAAACACCAGAAATCAAAGAAAATAATAATAATAATAATAATAATAATAATAATAATAATCCTTAGTATCAGCATATTACAACTAGGTGTATCAAAGTCAAATTTGACAAGATATGACGAAATACCATATGGCGCCTGTCGAGAGACTGTGGTAAAATTGTCAATCGTGTCGCAACTTAGTTCAGAGGCTTTAAAATGGGAATAACTAGAAATTGCCTTGCGAACTATGCAAACGACTTGAGTCTGACTAAAAAAATACTGGCATAGCCAGGATTTTGATTGATTCGTTTAAAGCCAGAAAATATTTTTAGTCTTACCTATTATGCAATAGCAGGCGGGGGTGGGGAGAATAGGTAAATTCATGAATCCATACCTTTCCCAACTGTATTTGCGCATAAGTCTATATAACGAACCTAACGTGAATTGAAACTCAGCTCTCCGATTAACAATTCCATTACACCACCTGCACTTCCAAGCTTACAACACTTGGTATTCCCAAGCGTTCAACAATGTAGAAACTAACCAGACTCAAGTTTGCTTAACTTCAGTGATCGTGCAGGAACCGGTATTTCAACGTGATGTGGACG
Source organism: Acanthosepion pharaonis (assembly GCA_903632075.3). Lineage (NCBI taxonomy): Eukaryota > Metazoa > Mollusca > Cephalopoda > Sepiida > Sepiidae > Acanthosepion > Acanthosepion pharaonis. The sequence goes on from CAHIKZ030005603.1 coordinate 622,961, forward strand.
TAAGCAGTGAGAGAGTGAAAGAGAGAGAGAGAGAAAGAGAGAGAGCAAGAGAGAAAGCAAGAGAGAGATAGAGAGAGAGAGAGAGTGAGAAAAAAAAGAAAGGTAGAGAGTAACAAATAAATATGTTCAACTTATCTGTTCCTATTCGTAGTTTCAGAGATGTATTCACTCGTCAGCGTTATTGCTAATAAAAAAGAAAATTATTTACAGAAATCAATTTTTGATCATAAATTCTGTAAATAAATTCAGTTTTACTATCCAGCCCACTGACGCGTAAAATTAGATCTTTGCAAAACTTCAAGAAGCTGCTAATAAATTTCCAAGCGTAGCTTATATGTGGCACAAGACCGAAAGTATAAAGCACCCAGTGAGGATTAAACTCATTACCTCGAGGTATCCCTAACCGTAGATAATTCTATATGTAAGTAAGTTTGTAAAGATTCTTGTATGTCTAATTGGGCATCGGATGGTAATCTTCGTAATTGTGTATGTGTGTCTGTCTAGAAGAAGGAGTTATACCAAAGTTTCTGTCTTTTTGTCTGTTTTCTCTCAATATCTCACGAAGCTTTAATATAAGTCAAACATATTAGACTGATAAACGTTTTCTACTTGTTCTTTATCTTGTCATGGATATATATATATATATATATATATATATATATATATATATATAAAATCAAATTAATAAATATAAATAAATGTACGTGTAACTTTTCACATACAAAAAACATACGTAAATCATTTGAAGTAAGAAAAACAGTGAAAATATTAATAAAAATACATAATACTCCACGCCAACAGTACGACTTGGAGATTCATGCCTAATGCAATCTTCACAATGAATAGTACCTGAAAATTGCATTAGGCATGAAACTCCGACTCTCATTGCCGGCGTGGGTTACTATGTATTTTTTTATTATATATATATATATATATATATATATATATATATATATATATATATATATATGTTTATACATCCTTTTATAGATACAAATATTTAAATAAATGCTCTATTTATTATAAACAGTATTAACGACATTTACCGGCTTGAATGTCCGAGAAATCTTTCACAGAAAATATGCGTCCTACGACAGGAATCGAACCTGTACCCTATACATAACCATCATCTAATCTGTATTACTGACGGAGGACACATATTTTGTATGAAAAAATTATCGGACATTCAGGCCGGTAAATGTCGTTAATACTGTTTATTATAAACAGAGCATTTACTTAAATATTTGTATCAATAAAAAGAATATATATATATATTTCTTTACTTAAATATGTCTGACAAGTAAAATTCAAATTTTTATTTAGTTTTTCCAGCGTTTTTCCATTTGGTGCGAAGAAGGTAGTAAGAAAGTCCAAAAATTTTCCATAATTTTTAAAGATTTTTTTGTTTGTTTTGGGTTTTTTACGTTTTTCTTCATGTTTTGACTCTTTTATTTGTTGTTGTTTTGAATCGGAGCGTTTCACGCCAAACAACACCCAAAACAAAGAACCCCTTAGAAATGGCTAAAAAAGTGGCCAAAAGCACTTAGGACAATGAAAGATATTTGCACTCGCTTATTCCCGCCAAACAGAAAAAGGCAAGAAAAACTAAATAAAACTTAATTAATTTTTCTTATGTGCCATATTTAACGGAATTTGTTTGAAAGTAATGTTGCAGCTGATATATATATACATATATATATATATACAAAGAAATAATCACGCATGTTTTTTTTTAGAATGTGCTATTACTGACGCTTGTGTACAATATGGGAACGTGCAAAGACGCAACGCTAACTTTTTCAAAATTTTAAGTGAGAATTTTATTTGAACTTTTCTTGTGATGTGGTAAATCCACGTATTCTATTTTTACAAGTGTTTTCAGTTAATATGTCATGAACTATGTATATAGTTCAATTAATATAGCGTTATGTCTTAGTAGTAGTTTTTTTATAGGAATTTTTTTGTACTGCGGATCGATAGTTTTTATAAACATAAAACATTAGGCAGCGTATAATTTATATACAAAGAAATAATTACACATAGAATCAATCAGCAATATTAATGCTATTATTGGCGACATCCATCGCTAGTAGTGTATAATGTATACATTAAAATACTGTTAATTCATAGAGTGATGTGATCCTCATTTATAAAACTGTTGTCTGTTTCCTTTATTCATCGTCAGGCATATCTTTTCCTTATAAAATCAAAAAGTTGAAGACGAAATAATTGTTTATAAACCGAAAAATGTTTTTTTTTGAGAATGTGCTATTATTATTATACGAAGTTGGGCTGAAAACTTCATAGGCTGACTGTGAAAGAGAGATGCTAAAGCTGTGGAAACTTGCATTAATTTCAAGTCTTCTTATTAATACTTGCATTGTTTCTTTCCAGGTAAATTGTCATCTGACTGTGCAAAGAAAACTGTTCATTGGTTTAAGAAGTCATCAACAACAGATGTGACGTCATCATTGCTGCGTTTTAGGCTCCCAGCCAATTGTTGGAGAACAGATAATAGTCAGTAGAATATAGAAGGTGATTAATCAGTGCAGAGCCATAGCCATGCACAGCAGTCATTGAAACCAAGATCATTTATGCTGGTACATTGCCCTGATAGAAGCAGACCCCTATCATCAGCTTTCCTGGGCGTTTGGACTTGATAGTCTTTCGTAACTGCTTCAGCAAGTTGGGATAGTACTCACCATTGATGGTGTGGCCTTTTTGAAGATAGTCAATAATGTCAATGCATTTTGCATCCCAAAACGCTGAGGCCATCACTTTCCCTGCAGATGAAACGATATTGCACTTCTTTGGAGTTGGTGAGGAGGAGTCTTCCACTGCATGGATTGTCTCTGGAGAGTAATGAACCAGTTGGACCTGCCACAAGCAATGTGAAATTTTCCCAAGATGTGATCAGACTTATGCGCTTTTAATCAGCTGTCAGAGGACGTGACACCCACCGAGCAGAAACCTTCGTTATGCCAAGATTATTGTGCTGAATATTCTTAATTCTCTCACGGAGTATATTAATAGCATTGGCTATTTGACTTATAGTCAATCGCCTATTATCTATCACCATGTGCTGAACACGATCAGTGATTTCCTCGGTAGTAGAAACAATTGGTGAGCTTAGCAAATTTTGATTTCGTCTTTACCTTTATGACTTAAGAAAGCTTGGACCATATTTCTAATATTTCTTCCTAAATGAACTTCGGACAATTTCTGACGGAATTTCTCTTTGACCGTGAAAGGTCATTCGTAACTTTAAAAAAGTTGATCATTAAAATTAATCGAGACAAAAAATGCGTTTTTATATATATATATATATATATATATATATATATATATATATATATATATATATATATATATATATATATATATATATATATATGGTACTAGAATATCATATATATATATATATATATATATATATATATATATAATTATTTCAAATTATTCATACAAAACAAATACAAAGGTTAATGATTTAATTGTATTTGTTTTGTATGAATAATTCATGAAATTGTAAATTAAATGCACCTTTATTGAAATATAATTATTTATATATTATATGCGCGGTACTTATTAGAAAGCTCCAATATCATCATATATATATATATATATATATATATATATATATATATTATATTCGCGCTGCTTATTAGAAAGCGCTCAATATCATATATATATATATATATATATATATATATATATATATAATTATTTATATATTATATGCGCGGTACTTAATAGAAAGCGCCAATATTATCTATCTATCTATATATATATATATATATATATATATATGTATGTATTATAATAGGAGGCTCAAAAAATTAAAAAAAAAATAAAAAAACGGGGACAGCCTAGAAAAGGCGTAAAACATCAATAAAGCGCGATGCAAGCTGTAAAACATAATATATAAAATGCAGAGTAAGATGCCTTGAAAAAGTCTCTGAAAACCCAGGCTACCTGGTTTCGATCGCTAGATCTCTTCAGGCAGGTTGAAAAGGAGATCTAGTGATCGAAACCCGGCTAGCGTGGTTTTCAGAGATTTATATATATATATATATATATATATATATATATATATATATATTATAATCCTTCATGATTCTGGTTAATGGCGTATATTTGGAAGAGTGAGGAGACTTAAAGTCAACTTTATACTGGCACGATTCCAGCTGATCTCGTTCACCTTAGAACAAATGATACTTGCTTTTGGCACATTTCCCCATTTGTTTGAACGGCCGTTGCTAAAACATCATCGTCAAAGCATATCGAAAAGTCGAGTAAAAATTCCTCAGATACATTAGAAAGCAGCACTCAGATTCAATTTTTATGAACGGCTCTTCTGCTGGCGTATGTTCTCTCTGTCACTCTCTCTCTCTCTCTCTCTCTCTCACTTTGTCTCACTCTCTGTCTCACTCTCTCTCTCTCACTCTCTATCTCTCTCTGTGCCGTTTCCTTTTAACCATGTTTAATAGTTGTCAGTAAAATACGTATTTTTGCTTCATTCATCGTCCCAAGAATAAGTGAATGTTTTACCAGTGAGCCAAATGTCTAACTAAAGATTACATCGATTAACTGTGTATTCCATGGTGATTTCCAAGCGTAGCTCATATGTGGCACAAGGCTGAAATTATGAGGCACCCAGTGAGGATAGATCTCACTACTCAGTCATAATTATTCTAGTGCGACAAATTGGTTAACCATTACACACCGTCAAGTTAAGAAATTTAATCGTTGGAAAAATCAACGAAATTTCTTGGTCAATTTTTGAGTCCAAACAATGAAAGTTTTTGTTTTTTGACATATCTTGGAACTAAAAAAGGTTTGCTTAGAATTTGGCAGAGTTTACTTAGCATTCTGTTACAAATAGACGGGCTCTAATGTTCGACTTTTAACTTATTTTTGTGTTGTTTTCACCAAAGAGACCAAATATGAACCGTTCGTAAAAAATTAAACATTAATTTGAAGAGCAAATAAAAAAGATACAGAGATTTATTTTAAACCAACATAAACCTTATGGATTCGAGGTCACTAATTAATTAAATTTAGTAACTTAATCAAAACATTTAAACAAAATATTTATGTTAACGTCAAAATTGATCGGCTTCAGGCCTGCAAGAAGAAAAATATTAGAACTCGAAATTAACCGACTGCATGAAAAAGCGATGCAATCTACAGCAAAATAACGCAAAAAAAAAAAAAAAATGAAAGAAAATACCGCGATAATATATGTACAGTAGAACCTCACCATAAGCGGAATCGGAAAACTTAAGGATCTCATCATCCGCCGATCGCTTATCTACGGTTGATTCAATCGACAAAAAAGTTCTATTGAACAAAAACTACACCACAAAATATATTTCAAAGCAATAAAATGTAAAGCAAATCAAATCTTAGGCGTTAAGTTTTTAATAATAACAGTATTTTAAAAATATAAATAAAAATAAAGCCTTTTGATTTCCTCAAAGCTATCGAAGACTCGGTAATTTATCGTCAGAATCTATCTTGCGCATTTATAGATTAACATTCGTCCGGGCATTAGAAGTTCCTGTCATATTTGGTTTGGTATTTTTGCTCTATATTTAGAGATTCTTGATAAAACCCAAAGATAGATCTGTCGTGTTACCAGTCCTGACCTGAAGTCTCGGCTTCAGTCACTTTTCCACCATTTTTCCCAAGTAGCTTCCTTCCCACTGCCTTGCCTATGAAGAATTTCATGTTAATTGTTCCGGTGAGCTTTCATTTTTGGTACTTCGACCGCATAAATTTAAGCACAGTCACCAGTAAGAGGATGAACCCGAAATGCGATTTGCAGGTCAGGAACACTAGAATCAAGCAGACATGGAAGTTTAAATATCTGTGAAGTTTCTTGACAGAGGACGGTAAGTGCAACACTGAGATCCGTAGACGTATTGGGATGGCCAAGGACACATGCCAAAAGCTGGACAGGGTATTACGAGACAGGAGGATTTCTTTGTTAACAAAGAAAAGAATACTGAGCTGTTACGTGACACCTGTCCTTCTTTAGAGCAGCGAATGTTGGACGGTTTTCTCAAAGATGAGAAGAGACTCGAGGCGGTGGAGATGTGGTTCTACAGAAGGATGCTAAGGATATCATGAGCGGAGCGCGTGAGAAACGATTAGGTCTTAGAGAGTTTGCAAATAAGGAATAGGCTTATATTTAACATCAGGAAGAGGCAGCTGAAGTTCCTGGGACACATAATAAGGAAGGAGGGCCTGGAGAATCTGATACTCACGGGTCGAATAGATCGAAAGAGAGACAAGGGAAAACAACGCGTGACAAACCTGGCGGGCTTAAGCAAGTGGATGACAGAACGTGGTCTGTGGGAGGAAACAGAGGGAAGGAGCTTGTTGTGAGCTGCAAGGGATAGAGAGAGGTGGAGAGTTATGAACTCCTACGCCCTGAAAGGGCATGGCACATAAAAAGAAAGAAAGAACTAGATTGGCAGTTGAAATGGATAGATGTAACCCTAAGCTAACAGTTTCTCCTTTCACACTTGTGGAACTACCCCCCCTCCGGTCTCTCGCTTTTCAGTCAACTTTGATCTCCAAAAATTCAAATGCAATATCAATCGTTATTTTCTCTCTTCTTCATTTCTGTTATTTTACTGTTTTCTCTCCTTAATGATGTTTTTCTTTTTCTCATATTCTTTCACATTCAATAACATCTAAATAAAAACAGTTTTACAAGTTGTTGTAAATATATCATATTTTTGAAATACAACTTATTTGATAGGTCCAGTTGCCGATCACAAGCCCTGCAAGAAAAAAAAATAATAGACGGATGTGGCGGTAATTTTTCAATGGTTCGTGAACTGACGAATCAAAAATTAGCGAAAACGAGAGATTTTCTGGTAAAAAAAATGTTTTCAATGAGAATTTCTGCCTCGGAAGAACGTGAGTCAGCAAATAATGGATAGGATATTTTCTCTCACTCACTTCACCCTTGCTGATACGGAAAAGTCGTCGGCAAAATTTCCCTACTGAAGACAATAAAAGTAGACGATACAGACCATATGTGGTGTGCTGTTTGATATTACCAGAAATTATTTCTCCCAGTGAAAGGTTGGCTGATTTGACTTTCCATAAGAAATAATGAGAGAGCGAGTGTGGTGTTTTGACATGAAGACAGCTGTGGAGACTAACGAATCGACGGTACAGACGACCGTAGTCGTCAAATACAAGCCCACTTAAATTCACCAAATAAAAGCTCTAGATCCCGTCAAGATAGAGTGCTACGTTTGAAGCAGTTATGATGACTGAGCTGTTCGATATGTGCGAAGAAGAGAAGAGTATTATAGCCACTATATAACACCTTATTTCACGGATGGAACGGAATAGCCGAAAAGAAGGAATTACAAACATACTCTGTTCTCGGAGATAGTTACGGAGAACTTGGTAAACCGAATGGGTAATTCCAAGGAGGATGAAATCCTGAGAGCTCAATGTGAATACAGAGCTAATATTTAATGAAAAACAAACCACTTTAAGGTACCATTATAATAATTTATTTCACCAAAATTTCATTTCGTTGTTGGAATTGTTACCTGATGATGCGGAGTCCTTTAAAAAGGATTTTGGTGAAATAAATTATTGTAATGGTAACTTAAAGTGGTCTGTTTTTCATTAGCAAAAAGTTATATATATATATATATATATATATATATATATATATATATATATATATATGTGTGTGTGTTTGTGTGTGTTTGTGTGTATACTTGAATCGTTCCCACCTTCTTTGGGGTGAAATAATTAAAAAAAATAAATGATTATCATACTTATAATTTATATGCAAAGTTTTATTTGGGGTGATCACATGATAAATGGAGACTCTAATATACATTTAAAAACAAATGTCTAAATGTAATGATTTGTTTTAAGGGCAAAATAGGGAGAAATGAGTATCACATCAACTCAGTCTTGATGTACAGAGGCACCTAGCCATATGTTAATTATATATGCATATATAATTATATATGTATGTACATATATAATTATATATTAATTCAATTTAAATAGAAAACAGGCGACCTTAAGGATCCATTTGTTATAATTTATTTTCCCAGGTATACGGTTTTTACCTGGTTCCAAGGGTGAAAAAATGCTTTAAATTTACATATAGGTTTTATCTACTTTTTAGGGGTATTTTTAAGTTGATGTAAAGTGATATAGAGAGAGGGAGAGGAGGAATCTGACAGACATGGTCGAAAATAAAGAGCGTGTGAGTGAGTGCGTGTGTGTGTGTGTGTGTGTGTGTGTATTTACACGTCTCCCACGCTGATAAACTATAATACGTATACAACAGCAAGCAGAGTGAAAAAAGATTAAAAAATGCCTGACGTATAATAACTCCCAACGGAAACTGGAACTGCCGGTGATTCTTCCTGTTTAGCCTCCATTTGGGCCAGGCAGGGGCTTATCTGTGCCAAAAATGCAATTGCTCGTCTTCACTCTTGGATGCTAACTGAAAGACTGACCACTTTCGTCACTCTGTGACATGACGTCACTAAGCGTCCGTCATGTGATCCACTTGTCTTCATTCAGCGAAAAGGAAATGATCGCCTTTTGGATCTCTACACGAGTAACCCTGTGGGTAAATAAATGATAATGTTGTCAGGTTGTTTTTCATCGTACCAAGATAAATGTAGATAGTGTTCTATTCAAATGCAAATCTCCACCATATAAATAGTAGTTGATACAGCTGGAGGCTAAAATAATCCTGACCGTTTGGTTGGAATTAGTATTTATTGGATATTAACCTAAGTTTCAGGGGGCTTTCTCCCAGGCAGTAACTCTTCCTCGAGACTGTCTAGGTTTACTGCCCAGCGCCTGAGGAGTTCCAAACAGGGGATGTGCCGAGATGGATTGGGAATTTTTGCGTGGTGTAGCTGATAGACTTACATTAAACCATGACCTTATGTCCCATCCGGTTGCGACGTACCACTAATTCTGATCTTTTGATTTGGATTGGGATTCACTGAATATTAGATCAAGCTCCAAGGTGTTTTCCTCCCAGGGAGTACTTATTCCTTGAGGGGGATGCATTATTGTCGAGTAGGCTTGGGTTTTTTTTAAGGTATGACTGATAAAATCTCGACCTTGTGTCACATCCGATTGCGACCTGGTTGTGTGTCACACCCGGTTGTGAACTGGTTGGTTGTCGCATCCGGTTGTGAACTGATTCATACCTGTAATCATGACCTTGAACACTAAATTACTAGAGAAATAATAGTGAATACTTCTAACTAATTATAGTTTACAAAAGATCAGTGTGCTATGTGCCATGCGTGATATACGCTTAGGCGATCATGTATCTTTCGATACATGACTGACGAAGCAGTAAGTGAACGTGATGGATTCGACTGGAATTCGAGCTCGGCTCTCCGATTCCTCCGAGCCGCTATCCATTACTCACTCGTGCCTCGCCTTATGTGCTAATATGCTTGGGAAAGGTATGAATCATTTCCTCTCCCTCCAGCTATGGGTAAATAGCAGGACAGGATGGGTTTTATAGAATTGGATGGCAAATGATCTACAGTAGAAAAATGACAACCTATTTAGGGAAAAATCTACCTCGTCAGTCATGTATCAAAAGATACATGATCGCCTAAGCGTGTATTACTCATGGCACATAACTGACTGACCCTCCCGAAAGAGCGGTATTGCCTAGTGGGGTGCCCCCCCACGGACTTGAGCTAATTACAACAAATGGATTACAAAATTAAGTATCTCTCTCTATAAAAGGCAGGATGTGTGTGTGTGTGTGTGTAATGAATGCACGGCCGCAGTTTTCTACGGATTTGCACCAAAATTTACATGCACATGCTCCAAGTTAGTGGGAAGGCCAAGACCGACTTTGCATTTCCCAACTCCCATCCATAGTGGAAATAATCGATTTTTTTTCACATTTCACGGCAGTTTTCATGTAGTTTGCGGCCATTTTCTACTGGCCAGAGTGAGAGCCTAGCTGGCTGCAACTAATAGGCAGGAAGAATGGCCAGCGTGAGAGCCAACAGCTGACTGACACGAATGTGAACTAGCCTTTTAGCAAAAAAAAATCGATAGCTGCATTTGTCACAAGGGGGGAAAAATTTAAATCTGCATGGCACTTTACTCCAATTGGCTCATTCGCTTGCTTAAACTAAACGTTGATTCTGATTCCGCAGAACTGAATTGGGTGTGAAAAAAGTATTTGTTGTTAACATCTTTTTTCATTCGGTTTTTCCAGTTACGAGTCCTTTTTTAAAGCTGATCGTTTTGTGTTCATTTTGTTTTATTTTTTTCGTAACAGATTTAATGTTTAGTATAGAGCTTAGAAAAATTCGCAGTGTGAGATAGGCAAGGAGTAAGGCATGTAGCAACATCAGCACGGCAAATGGCACCCCTTTAAAGGCAAGGAAAGGCAAAAATATTTTAAGTCAAGTGATAGCGATTGCTGTATGAGTCGTACGATTTTTGAATCAAGCACGGGCAACGCCGGGCCATGATGATAGTGAAATCTACAAACAAAGCTGTAAATGCAAGAAAGAAAATAAAAAAAAATCACTTACCTGTCGATAATGTCTAAGCTTTCGAAATTGGCACCGAAGAAGATTGTGTAGAAAATTTTTAAATCCTTTATGCATAGAACAATAGAGAATGGGGTTCTGGGCGCTGTTCGAATGTCCGAGAAGCACAGTGAAGAAATAGGCGCCAACGACTGTCATGTCTAATTCAATGACTTTAAAGTCCAGACAAATCATCATAATAAAATAAGGAAGCCAACAAATGGCGAAGAGGATAGAAACAATAAGCATCATGCGTGCGATCCGGCGTCTTCCGGTCAGAATCCGAGCTTTGTTGTTTATTGTCGAATTATCGGCTTCCAATTGGACATCGGGCCTCCAAAGCCGGACGCCAACACGCGTATACAGAAACAAAACTATGGTACCGGGGATGACGTAGATGAAAAACAACAGGAAGATGTCGTAGGCCTGGCGAACACGTTGGGACGGCCAGTCCTCGTGACAGAACGTTACTGAATGGTCGACCAGCTGATGAACCTTCAGTTCTCGTACCACCATGAGTGGAGCCATGGCAATGGCGGCGAGCAGCCACGTGATGAAGATGAGCCACTTGACGCGAGTGTCGGTAAAGAGGCGACGGTTTTTCATGGGATAGTTGATAGCTAGATAGCGATCCACGCTCATGCACAGGATGGTGAGCACGCTCTCGCCGATTGATAGACCTGCGATGAGATCAAAAGGAGAAACCAGAGGAAAATTAAAAATTAAAAAATAGGAAGAAATAATGAAAAATAATTAAATAGCAAATAAGTTGAAATAAAAAGAAAAAAGGATGAGAAAAATGGAAAAAAAAATATCCATGTAACGCATTTCGTCCTTCAAACAGGATTATCAGACTAAAATAAGGTTCTTATTTGTGGAATATATATATATATATATATATATATATATATATATATAAAGAGAGGGGGAGGAAATATAAGCAAAAACATTGGTTATGATTATACATCAACAAGGAAAAACACTGAAGAGGTAGGACACTAAACTTTAAATTTTAAAAAAATACGTTGTCCGACATGTCAAGAGGTACAGGTTAACTGATTTCATTCAGCTTTCCGACACTTTTGTTTTTACTTTGATCGCTGTTGTTTTTAAATACCACCAATTGTGATAGCGATAGATTTTTTTGAAGGAAAGATGTTATCAAACTGGATGTAAATTTAATATGAAGGACACAGGTATTAGTGGATTTTTTATACATTTTCTTTACTTCCCCTAAAAGTATATTTCAAACCAACTCAGTTTGGACCAAAGTTCTGACCAGTATGATAGGGTGTGCGACTACATTCACGGCAAGGATGAAGTTACACACAGATAATACTTTCATGAGAACTGCTACTTTGTGGAACAAACTCCCATGTCGATGCTTCCTTGAACACTCTTCAAGTTAAAGGTCAATCGCTATTTATCTTTATAATTATAATCCTTACATTCTTATACCTCCTCTTATTTCCCTATCACACGCACACACGCACACACACACACACACACACACACACACACACACACACACACACACACACACACACACACACCATTCATTCTCTTCCTTGAGTGGCGCTTGAGTCTTGTATTGGATGAACTTTAGTATAAGATAATACATTATCTGTTCTAGCCTATGAATTCTGTATGAAGATCATCCTATCCAAATAAGAAGATCGGAGAAGATTATCTTATTTTCTTAGATTTCCAAAACCCCCAAAAGTTTCTAAAGTTGTTGAATTGCCTATTCTTGTACATGCTACTGAATCTGGAATCGGGTACCCAAGCCAATGGTACCTCCTTGAATGTTTCAACCAGTGTGAGCAAAGTCTTGCGTTTTGAAACATTACTAAAAGCAAAACAAAAACATGAAATGTTTCGGTTTATCACAGAGTGAAACTACACTAGTGCCAAAAGGTATAAAATAGCAACACCCAGTCCTGTGAATTAGGGGGTAAAAAAGAAAGAAAGAAAAGAAAAACAACTAAAGAACATGAAAGTAATGGTCGTATTCATAGGCGTTGGAGCACCGGGAGCATTTCCATGGAGGCAAGAAAAATTAGACATTAGGAAGAACATTAAGATGACCATAACGTAGTCATTTAGAATGCCAGGAAAGTGCTGGAAATCTGAGAAGGATTGCTGACACTTGATACTCGTCAATGACATCTGCACCTATTTACCTTCAAATTAAAGAAAATTGAATTTCTAATTAAAAAAGCTTAACTTCAAATGTGATCTTTTTAATTTGAAGTTGAGTTTTGTTAAGCTTAAATCTAAATTAAAAAAAAAGAAAACCTTCAAATTAAAAAAAAAAATCAACTGAATTTCTAAATTCAATTTTGGAATGCTGGAGCTTTGTAAAGTTTGCTAGGAAACGCGGGATGAGTGAGACGTCTGAAACTATGATGGCTTTGCCAACAGCAGCAGTTAATCAGAGTATAGATTCTGTTCGGTCGAAACGATGAAGCTATGTCTGTAATTACCCCACTATTGTACATGAAAACGTACAATCATGTACAGAAACATTTTGCCCTAACCTTGGCGCAACATGATCTTCAAATGGGAAACAATGGGTGAGTAGGTTATTTTCTAATTATTCATTTGTAGTTATCTCATTTGCAAAGCATTGTATTTTGTCGCATTAATAACATTTTAATTTGAAATTCAGCGTTTTTAATTTCGAATTGGACGTTTTTTAATTGGAAGTTCAACATTATTAATTTAAAATTAAAAAAAAATGTTACTATTAATGCGATGTATCAGCGGATGATGCGAAAGCGGTAATTAATTCGGTTCTTGTGCCCATTGAGGAGGCATCAGTCTATTTGAACAAGAATTGAAAATCAAAAGCAAACCTGCACCAGGTGTAAGGCTTCCTCGTGGGTACTAAATCCCTAATGTAAGATTAGAGACAATAGAATGAACTGTGAAAATTTCACGGTTTTCCTATTTGAATTTTCTGGGGAATCTTAATTCTTCAGTTAATGTGACTGTAAAATATGTGTAAAAATTCTCCAATCGCATCGTTGAATATTTTGAGCTTCACAACTTTAACATAATATTGCGATAACAATCATAAATAGGAATGTTGGTCGTTATTTTAAGAAGTAAGGGGATACAAATAAAAAGATTTGAGATTAACAACTTTTGTCATTTCCCTGAAACAGACATTAAACACTTCTATATTCCACCGATCCCCCTCTCTCTCCCACCTCTCCCTCTCTCCCATCTCTCCCTCTCTCCCATAATTCCCACCTCTCCCGTCCTCCCTCTACTTTCTTTCTTTCTTTCTTTCTTTCTTTCTTTCTTTCTTTCTTATTTATTTTGTTTTTCTATGCATTCAAAACGGAATAGTTCATTATTTATGAGGTATTAGCAGAAGACGTTAAACACTTCTATCTTTCGTTTTTTTCTTTTTTTCTAGCCAAATCTCCGCCTTAAGAACATTCATTCTTTTTCTTCATCCTTGATCCATTTTAGTCTACTTAATTTAATTCGTTTTATTCTTTTTTTTTCTCCGTTATTTTCTTCTTTTTTTTTTTCATTCTTTTGTTTTTTTAATTCCTTTACCTATATGCTTCATTCATATTTTCGTCATTTCTTTTTCCTCTTATTCTTTCTTTTCTTTCTTTCTTTTCTTTCTTTCTTTTCTTTCTTTTCTTTCTTTCTTTTCTTTCTTTCTTTCTTTCTTTCTTTCTTTTTTTCTTTCTTTCTTTCTTTCTTTCTTTCTTTCTTTATTTCTTTGTTTCTTTGTTTCTTTCTTTCTTTCTTTCGAATTTGTTTTGTTTCTTTATGCAATCAAAACGGAATAGTTCATTATTTATGAGGTATTAGCAGGAGACGTTAAACACTTCTATCTTCCGTTTTTCCTTTCTTTCTAGCCAAATCCCCGTCTTACGAACATTTCTCTTCCAATAATAATTTAGAAATAATTCATAAATAATTCATAAAATAAATAATTTTATTTATGTTAACTGGATTTTTTTGACGATTTCCCTTACTCAGTTTCCGTCGTTCAATAATGCGCGTCTAAAAAATGTTGCTTTTATCTTTTGGCTGAGATCAAAATGTAGTATCTGTTCTTTTCAGGTTAATCTGCTCACTCTTTCCACGTCTATTCCCCCCGCCCGCCCCCGATTTCTTACTGTTTTTTTTTTTCATTTTCTTACTGAAACCAAGTACTGTATTTTTCTGTTTCCCCACGCTCGAAACAAAATAGTCCATTATTTATGAGGCATTGACAGGGCGTAACGGTCGTGCGAAAGACAAGCACAATTATAATAGGAATTTTGGAGTGACGCATTTTGTTGTCTACTTAACCAGAAAGTTTTGGATTCTTATGCTAGCGTCGTCATCCATCTCTGTAATGGATTCTTACGGCGTCACAGAAGAAATAGAATCGTATATTAAAGACAATATTAGGTTTAGTTATAAGTTTTGAAGAACTAATTGTAATGACGAATGTATCTTCTTAATTAACCCTTCTTTTAAGATAATATAAGAGGTAATGGAATACGACAATGTTCTACGTAAAAGGCAGTGAGCCGACAATGATAAATCTACACAACCGACACAAAATCTGAGTAAAGTAATACCGAACGTGTGGTGGAGGTCGTCATTTATAGTTTATAAAATGGAATGAAATCCTAAATGCACACTTATGCACCCAGCAGCTGCAACGTGTCAATAAAAGTTTGGTTGACAGGTGCTCTGCTCTTTACAATAGGAACATTTTTGCTCTCACCATGACAACACAACGGCACATAGAAGCAAGAATACAGCTAAATTCTGTCTTCTTAATTCCCGTTCTTTCAATGTTCTCGCTCCGAAATGATGATTTTCTTTCACGCTCAGTAACCAGCCTTGTCTTAGTGGCTGTATTGCTTTACTTGGGTGATCTCAACAACCTTGTGGAAGTTAACAGTTTGCGTGTTTCTGTGCATTTTAGGTGAAGGTGCGTGTGCAATCTGTAAACAAAGGAGATAGAGACGTATGAACACTTGAGTTTCTGCTATGGACGTTCATGCTTTTTACAGTGACTGTAGTGAAACAAATCTCTCATTGTCTCTTGGGCATGTTCGTTCTCCTTTTTGGTTCAGAAGTAAGTTAGGATAACAATGGTCAAAATGGTCGAGCTCAAGTGGGCTTTGCGCTGTGTTGGAACGACCAATTGACTTCATGAGTATGACTGCCAAAACACGTCCGAACGATGTCGTTGGAAAGTAAAAAAAGAGAAAAATTCCGTCCTTTCTGGGAATAGGATAATAAAATCGTGCATGTGACCAGAAACCCTTTTCCGGTGTCTTTAAAAATTGCGTCAAGAGAAAATGAATTCTTCATTATCTTTTAATTTATTGATCTAACTTCGGATTCTAATAGGTAATATAGAATTATTTCCGTATCTATTATATTCAGATTTGTTCTGTCTGAAGAACAGGGAGAAAATGAGAAACGAAGATTGTTTTAATGGCGGCGTCAAAAGCGTATAAAAATGAATCTAAAGGGGAAAAAAGAGAAATAGAAGGGGACCTGAAAGCTAGGAAGAGAACTAAAGAAAATAAGCAAGTTAGGTTTTTATATTTCTGAGGCGATCCTGATTACGAATAAAATACTTAACAGATTTTTTCTAATGCCATATCCATTCAGAACGTCGGCGATTATTGATTTTCCAAGGATTTTTCTTCATTATCTATGAGTTGTCATTGCATTCTTTGGAAGGAGACGCAATAGTTTCCGGTGATTTCTGCGCGAGAATTTCTTCCCATAGACTGTTCGAAATTCAAGGCAAGAAAGCCCAAAGTACTCTACTATTTAACTCAGTGCTGGGTAGCGTAAAATGATTTGGATTCAGGCCTTTCTCAATGGTGTTAGTGCCAAAGAGAACGCAGCAGGCTACACTAGAATTTGAACTCGCCTTAACAGTTCCATTTTCCGGTTCTATAACCATTAACCGACCAGCACATCTTTTTCACACACTAGCGTAAATTTATATATTTATATATATATATATAATAATATTAAAAAAAACATAATAATTATAATTTTAAGCTCTACTTCTGT
Organism: Acanthosepion pharaonis; assembly: GCA_903632075.3. Taxonomy (NCBI): domain Eukaryota; kingdom Metazoa; phylum Mollusca; class Cephalopoda; order Sepiida; family Sepiidae; genus Acanthosepion; species Acanthosepion pharaonis. Next base: position 639,610 of record CAHIKZ030005603.1, read on the forward strand.
ATCGAACACTGTTTTTTGAAAGTAAAAACATAAATACTAAAGAACTTTGGATCATTAATCTTTTTTTCATACACACGTACATATATACGAGATGGTCTTCGAAGATATATATATATATATATATATATATATATATATATATATATATATGTAGAAATATAGTTTTAAGGTGTGCTATATTCATGAAATAAAGTGCCTAATATCATAGATAGAGCGTATGTAAATATAAATATAAAAGTGAACACTGAAGTCAACGATCAGAGTTCATCTTAACATCAAGAAACTAATTAGAGAACTGGACTGGATCAGTATAAAATAGATATATGTCTATATTATTTAATGGAACAATTTTAAACGAAGATATGCTGCCTATCTATCTATCTATCTATCTATATATATATATATATATATATATATATATATATATGTGTGTGTGTGTGTGTGTGTGTGTAATATTTGTGCTACATTCATTAGGGGTTAAATTAAAATTTTTGCAACGTATTTAAACAAAAAAAAAGAAGAAAAATAAAACTAGAAAAATAAGATAAATAAATAAAAATAAAGAAAAAGTAAAGTATGATATGTGTGAGGCTATCCAGACTACGGGAAGCCGTCATCGAAATAAAATCCTTAACCGTTACTTAACAAAAAAGAAAATTAGTATAACCAAAACAATTTACTTAGATTTGTTTTCTTTCAACTCGACAGATAACTGAAAAATTTATCTTCCGAAATTCCAGGTTTAGTTTACGTGTTTGCGCATGCTCACAAGTTGCATCTTCCTTTTTCTTTTTTTCCGTGTGAGCCAACAGGAAGTTATAAAGTCGCCTGTATCTTGATTAATCGGTAAAGTTCGTATTTTGATGATGCATGCGCAGATATACGGTAAAAGAAACAAGAAGAGCATCCGCCCGTTTATGAAGGAATTAATTTTAGATAGGTTTACAAGCTTTTCTTTATGCCTAGATTAAGTTAGAAATAAAAACGATAGAAGGAAACGTTAGCTAAACACATTCATGGGCACAGAGTCGTTCGGGGAAAACGTTGAGAGATTGATTAGTAGACAGATCGATTAGTACTGTCTAACCATTTGCTAATAATTCAATTTGAATAGATATTTACTTTTTACGTGGAAGCATTTCGGCAGATTAAACGATACAGATAAAACTGTATGTATATATCTAGTATAAAAAGTTATATATTGATTCGCGCTTATACGCAGGTTACGCGAAACGGAGTAGAAAAATAGGTTTTTCGTGCAGTTTCCATTTCTCTATCACCTCTTTTTAAAAATCATTGTCTTTCTCTCTTTTTGCACACACATATTTATGATATACATACACAACACACACACACACACACACACACACACATATATATATATATATACACACAGAGGGTGCGATAGATAAATTGGTGTATAAATTACGCAAAACTGAAAATAGTACTGACATCTCATTTTAACAGATATATATATATATATATATATATATATATATATATATATATATATATATATATATATATATATATATGCTTAAAAGGTTGAATCAGACCGGGAAACAGTACTATTAAAAAGTGCTCAAATCACGTATGAAAAATAAAATAAAATTAGAGCTTTTAACTTTAAAATCAGGAGATCAACAACCTTGTTTTCAACCTTAAGGCATCCTCCTTAAAGTATCTCTCTATCTCTATTTCTCTTTCTCTCTCTCTCTCTCTCTCTCTCTATATATATATATATATATATTTATATATATATATATATTGTATTAGTGATTAAGTATCATTATACGTCTAAAATGAATTGAGAATGTCGAACTTCGGCGCATGAGGTGTAATTTTCGATTTCTATTTAAAGATGAAAACACTCAAATGTGTATATATATATATATATATATATATATGCATATCTGTGTGTGTGTGTGTGTGTGTGTGTGTATCTTTCAATCAATCTACCCCATGCGAGTCAATAATACCACTAAGGGGCAAGGGGTTACTGTGAGTGAACGAGGACTAGAAGACTTTAAGCGACTAGAAGCGACTATACGAGCCTTAGAACGGCTCATGATCAAACATAATAGACATTCATTCTGCTATATTTGAATAATGATCTGCTGCTCCAATACACTATATATATATATATATATATATATATATATATATATATATATATATATATATAACATACATACACACACACACACACACACACACACACACACACATATATATATATATATATGTGTGTGTGTGTGAGTGTGTGCATATGTATGTCTGACTCTGTGTGTGTGCAAAAAATTCAGATAAATAAAACATTTGTAAAGACGTTATAAATAAAAAAAATAAAAGTAAAACCTTTCATTGTCTTATATATATGCGTTTTTTTTGTGTATATATATATATATATATATATATATATATATATATATTATTTTAAGGATTGCAGTATCAGTGATAGAGTGTATGCATATATAAATATATATATATATATCTATATATATATGTGTATATATATATATATATATATATATATATATATATATATATATATATAAAGTAGACACAGCGCTGAAAGTTTGTTTCATGATTGAACGTAATGAAGATTGTGGTCGTGCCTGGACCAGACTACCGCCGCTCGGTTTTTTACCTTAGTGTATATATATATATATATATATATATATATGTGTGTGTGTGTGTTTGAATTAATTACGGTTGATATAATCTGCAAATATATTAAGGGGAGAGGCAACATCAAGGGAAATAGGTGTAGCAAACAAATATATATAAACACGCCAAAAGAAGCTAACCGATAATCGCTCCTCGCTCTACAGAGCACAATCGAAGCCACGACATATAAATATATGTACAAGGACTAAAATCGTGGAGGCGTGAAAAAAAATTACTACCAGATGAATCAGGGCTGGTAGCTGTGAAGGTCTGAACTATTGTAACGAAGTAATGAAGTTCGTTTGAACTGCAGGCATAGAATCAGCGATAGAGTAGCGATAATCTTACGATATTTTGTCTGTGGAAAAAAGGGGCTATACTGTTGGAAATAATAATCATTCACAGGGCGAAATAAACGCTCTGTGTGTGTGTGTGTGTGTGTGAGAGAGAGAGAGAGAGAAAAACTCCCGATCAGATATGGCGGCAATTCATTTTTGTCATGATCTGACGCTTGTAGACATAGAACATTGCAGCCGGAATCGAGCAGTTTCTGAGGCGGTACAAAGAAACCAACCATTTATTCCAGGATTTTCAGCTAATAAAGGATCGTATATATGAGCTCCATTCGCGATCTGGGATAAAATTGGGTGTCGATAGAGGTTCATGGCACGGAGCCTCATTTAGAATAGAACTGTTCATCATGTCTGGAGAAAACTAACTATTCTATTTTCTCGATGATGTGTTGAAGTGAGCAGTTTCGGCTTAGCTTTCTGGCAATTAATCCAGGTAGGTTTTTACATGTACCACTTGGTGTGGGGGGTGCTCTTTCTCTACCAAGGATCATCAACTCCTAATTTGGGTTTGTTGTACGCCACTATCAGAGTTTGGGCTTTGGGTCAATGTTGGTTCCATCATTTTCAAATATCGCGTTTATGTTATCGTGTTTTTTTATTCGTTTACACGCACGCACGCGCGCGCACACACACACACACACAGAGGTTTGGGCTACTATAACCAAGTAGAATATGGTAGCAGTAACCGACTGGTACGCGTCGTAGTCGCAGGTAAGAAGTGTAGATCAATGGCGTAGTCCAATGGGCGTCGTTATAGACTTAGCTCTCAGACTAAGGCTCTTTGACTCTCCTACACGTCCGTCGGTATTTATGACGGACACCAGCCAATCATATTCCAGTGAGGGGGGCACACAGGTGTACGCATATTCCATTATATCAATTAAGACTATAGCTGCATCTACCGCAAGGAAAGTGGGTTCACTGTGTCGTGCCAGAAGGTATTTCTCGTCAGAGTCCATCTCACACATCTACAAATTTACCATTCGTCCATGAATTGAATATTGTTGCCGTATCTGGTCTTGTGCCCTTGCCGTTCATCTCGAGGTTCTCGACAAAATCCAAAGAAGGATCTGCAATGAAATCGGTCCTGAATTGGCTTCTCGACTTTCTCACAGACATGATGTGACTTTCCTCTGTCTTTTCTACAAATGTCTTCATGACTACTGCACTGAAGACCTTTTTTTCCCTGGTGCCCCACTACATGTATTTGAGGGCGCTGCCAGATTGGCATCTAAGTCTCACCCTTTTACCGTTGAAAATAGTTAAATGTAACCACCACTTTTACTCCAACACTTTCTTTCTTCGTACTTCCCGACATTGGATCTTCCTTCCTCTCATTTACTTCCCTAATAACTACAATCTTCAAAAATTTAAATTCAACGTCAATCACCATTTTTGTTTCCTTGATGCCTGATCTTGTTCCTTTCCCCAATCCTCACTACACACATTCTTGTGTCTCACTTTCACTCTCCATAACCCTCTGCGTACTATTGGCACTCCTGTTTTGCATGGGATGAAATATATATTTTATATATATATATATATATATATATATATATATATATATATATATATTAATCTGTTAATCTAGTACTGCGCTCAAATTCATATATATATATATATATTGAGGATTCGGAGAGCCGAGTTCAAATTCCAGTCGAATCATTTGCATTCACTTACGTGCTAATACCTTTGGGAAAGGCATGAATCCTCTTCTTCTCTAATTAGCAGGACAGACCGTGATCTAACTAATCTACTGCAGAAAGAAATAGCACTGCGGGAAAAAAAAAATCTGCCTCGTCAGATCGAAAGATACATGATCGTCTAGGTGTGTATCATGGCACATAACCTGTTTATATATATATATATATATATATATATATATAATCAGTTCAATACACGAGGCTACTGAGTACGAAAGAATAAGAAAAAAAACATTATTAAGGAGCGAAAGCAATAAAAGAAGAGGAATCAAGTCGACAGTAGGTAACGATTGACATTGTATTTAAATTTTTGAAGATCAAATTTGGCTGGAAGAGAGTTCCACAGACAAGAATTGCAATAGAAGAAACGGTTAGCATAGAACATCTAGACAATTCAACTGTAAAATTCTGAAACATTTATTGGCAATCTCGTACTGCGCTCAAATTCATGAAGCCTATGTACCACGGAGCATAGTTCATCAGAAGATTTACCATGAAAGTATTTATAGAAAAGTCACGGAGAAGCTACATTACAGCGGTAGCGAATAAATGGGACTGACTGTTTATTTCATCTACTGGCCTGCCTAATAAAGAATGCTCCCTTCGCAAGATATGCTTCAAGGCAAATAGAACCTTGTGAAGTTCTCTGTAACTGAGTGGCATAAGGCAGGCCGAATCAGAGTGTTTCCTCCTACGCAGGTTAGTATACTATCAAATGTCATGCGCTGGTTGGTAAACGTAATAAACATTGTTTAAAAAAATAGTATGTTCTACTTAAATACAGGTATCCACTAAAAATGGCGTTTGAATTATATATATTTCTAAAGATGTAATGATTGTTTTTATTTATTAACCCGAGAGAATTTTATAAGTATAAACGTTATTTTTAGTTGATACCCATATTTGTGTAGACGCTCTGTTTATATTAAGGTATTTATTTTCGCCTATCAGCCTGAATATTTGATAAAAATTATTAAAGAAAAAGGTGCGCACTCTTGCAGATTTTGTCGAATATTCAGGCTTGCAGACGAAAGTAATTATACTGTTTAAAATAAACGGAGGGTTTACTTAAATATGGTTATAAACTAAAAATGGCGTTTAAAGTTATATTGTTATATATATATAACTCTCTCTCTCTCTCTCTCTATATATATATATATATATATATATATATATATGTATATGTATATAATATATTGAGGTTGTTTTTCATCACTTTAAACGCTATATTTAGTGGATACCGGCCTGAATGTTCGAGAAATATTATTAAAAATAAACTTGTCCTATCTGGCAAAATTTGTACCTTTATGCTATAATCGACTGAACTACGAAGGTTCGAATCCTGTCGGGGAAGGCAAATTTTTCTTCTGTTCACTTTTTGAACATTTAGGCCGGTAGACGAAAATATATAAATAAACTGTTTAATAAACAAACGGAGCGTCGACTAAAATACGTGTATCCATTGAAAGTAACGTTTAAAGTGAGATTAATAAAATCCATCTCTCTCTCTCTCTCTCTCTCTCTCTCTCTATATATATATATATATATATATATATATATATATATATATATATATATATATATATATTGGTTGTGTGTGACAGTGATTCTGTTGCCGAAGATGGTTAAAATTATGTATATATATTTGCATATATAAATGTGTTTGTGCGTGTGTTTTGTGTCTGTTCTGTGTGCGAGAAGATATGCTAAAATATATAATTTCGTAATCTGCCATTCTGAAAATATGAGATAATCTATCATGGAACATAAATTGTACTCCTTTGTAAATAATACTCATTGTAACATCTGCTCATAATTACACAAATGTTCAAGCGGAAATAAAAACAAAATGTCGGTTATTAACGACCAAAGTGTCTCCTTACTTCTGGCGATGACCTGTATCCATTTGCATGTATCTACATTTACGTATACACCGCCCTTATGCAATACATTATTCTCTATTTTATAGATTCATCTCTATATACGCTTGTATTTTATATTAATCTTATATGTATATGAAAGTCGAGGCATACTTCTTTCTCGTACCTCTCTCTCTCTCTCTCTCTCTTTCTCTTAAATCCCTCACTGTTCCATATAAATAAATACGAATGTCAGTGTGTCACACTTTTTCATCTTTACTCATAGAGGCCGTAGTCCGACACATTATATCTTTTTGGAATCAGGCCGATTCCAGGAGAAAATTAAAAGACATTCCGGGCCGGATCTGGACCAAAAATCATAAAATTTTGGATTCCCAATTTTTCTTTGCTGTGATTCTTTTCAGCGATTTTTTGGGAAATAAATTTGTGAATAATTGAAATTAATTGCGAAATCCAACGTAAGTCAGCCATAGAATAAAAATATTTTGTTTGTACTGAAAGTAAAGACCTACGTACATCAAATTGTCTTTAAATTAAGTGGCGACAGAAGAATGATCGTTAAACTTTTAAAAGGTAAGCTTAAATATTAATGCAATACTAAAATGCAGCAATCAATTTTCAGTTCTTCTGTAGTTTATTGTTGCCTATCGCATACAGCAGCAGTATGTCTCGCAAAAAGAAATCTCCGCCAACAGAGGATCAGATTGCAATCAAAAGAGCCAAAACTGCAACGAGGAAAAGAAAGTCCCGGAAAATGAAAACCCAGATGAAACGGCAGACAGGAGAACTTCCAATATACTGAGAATATGCAAAGACTTAGGGACACTCAAACTCCTGAACAAGCCAAAGACCTAATGAAGTACCCTCCATATATATTACGTCAACTCCTACTGTCTTATCCAACACATGTACCATTTTACGATCACTATGGTAAAATGTTAACACAGACTGATGGTGTAGCAATGGGCTCGCCTCAAGATCCCACTTTATCTAATTTCTACATTAACCATGTGGAAGAATAAGATTTTTAACAATTTTAATAAACTCACAATAGATGCCAGACATACTGAAGACATTTTCATATTAATGGAAATCTAAGATAAATTAAGAAATGTTAATGAAACATTTGGAAGTAACTCAGTTCTACAATTCACTAATGAACATTATAAATAGAATCACTTTACTGGATATTCTAGTAGATGCTAATAATGATTATCACTGCAATATATTGGTTGTACCAGCAAAAATGTCCAAATCGTGTAACAACAAAATTGTTCCATTAAGCTTTGAACCGTTGTATCTTAGAAATGATTAAAGATATTTTACTGGAATTCTCCGAGTTTTTTTTGCACTATTGGACTCTACTTTGTGCAATAATAATGTATAATTACCCCCAAGCTTAACAGAAGAATCAATTTTCAATAGATAAAAAAAAGTTAAATCTTGGTGGATCGTTCCAATTGGTAGGGGTAAGACAATCCAGATGGCCCTTTCTTCAATCATTATGTAACTCATAATGGTAGTAGCAGAATGGATTCAGAAGTTTACGAAAATATTTTGTCTGCCAATTTACAGAGAAATGTATTCAAACTAATTGGGGAGGAAGTTTATGATACAGTTGGGCAATGGCCCCAAACGTTCTGCCAACACAACAAAGGTATTCATCAGGGGGAAAAGTTGAAAGTTTTAAACTGGCCAAATTAATCTCGAGACCATAAGCCAATAGATTATGCAGTTCATCTCCTGAAGAGGAGAAGGATTCCCCCTCCTCCACACAAGAAGTGAATGAGGCTGTGTTAAAAGTCGAGCGAATCATCACAAATGAAGAATGCAAGTTTGGTGATGTTAGTGGGTCGCTGGCTTCATACAGTTGTTGCAAGCAAGGGTTATGCAACAAAATAATAAAATTTATTTACTTTAAGACTATATGTTCCTTTAAAGATGCTTATCTATAAATGGGCGGGAGGATCTGATACGAAAGATGGTATGTCCTCAGCTGTTTAACATAACTAAATGTAAGTCCCAGGAAATAAAAGCTGGAATTCTAAATGCATATATCATATTCATCTTTTGATCTTAAACACTTAAACCAAAATGTTTCCAGTTAACAACAGAAACAAAAGAAAAGAATTGGCGTTCCAATACTTTTTTTGACTGTATATATATATATATATATATATATATATATATATATCTGTAAAGCAACAAAATAAATAAAAAGACAAGTGGAAAAACTATCTTTAGCCGACATGCTTCGATCACGGACTTTTTTTATAATATATATATATATATATATATATATATATATATATATATATATATATATATATATATATATATATATATGAAAACGAAGATGGCCCGGCGTATGCTTTGTATAATATGTAGGTTTCATAGTCCGGTTAATGAAATTTGTGGAATAAAATGAAAATGTTAACAATATTGGTAATAAGAGTGATGGTATTTATTATATATTAGACTTTTGACTAAATGAAAGCACGAAGAGAATGATTTTACAGTCGGAAATTTCGGACACCCCTGTGTCTTTTTTCAATGAGACGAGGAATAAAAAAAGAAGTGGGACTTACTCTTCCGATGAATGTTGTTGTTGTTGCTGATTAGCAACAACAAAAACATTCAATGTGGAAACTATATTCTCTGAGTAAACCCAGGTCCCTGTTTAATCTTTCAATGTAAAATTTTATTTTGGAAATATATTTTAATCGGACTAACAAGAACAATTTTTCTGTTGCTACACACTTCAACCACCGGTCAATAGCACTAATCACAGCAGATGCGTGCTTTTAGCATCTTCATTTAACAACCCACAAGAAAGACGCTGGTTCGAGGTAAAATACATTAAATATATCTATCTATCTATCTATCTATCTATCTATCTATCTATCTATATACGAAAATATTAAATAAAGTATAATTCCAAAATTCGTAACATTTGATTTAAAAGAGGCTTCAAAGTAGAGCAATATTATTTATTTTAGGATATTACATCGAAGACATGTCAAAATCGCTACACAATTGTAGTCGTGTTTCGATGCGTATCAATGCATCTCATCAGGCAATTGCAAATTACTGGTGAGTGAACGATTTATTTAGATTTAAAAGCAAGATACAACCTTTTTATACGAAAAAAATAAAAAGGGGGCTATAAGGTTTGTAGACTTTACTCATTTCAACCAATCGAATATGACCTACGTTAAATTTAAACTAAGCCAAGAAGCAAAACTTAAAAAAATATTTTTTATAAACGTGTTTAATTAAACATTTGTTTGGCAAGGGGCGTTGGCCAGAATTCCTACAATTACATTGGCCAGTATAATTAATAATATTTATCTTGGAACGTGTATTATGATCCAAATTATTAAATTTGTTTAAATCTCCCTCACTCTCTCTCTCTCTCTCTCTCTCTCTCTTTATCTATCTATCTATCTATCTAGCTAGCTAGCTATATATATATATATTTATATATATATGAGACTGTAAATTAGGGGCTTCATACAACATTATTTTAAAACTGATTCCGTTTGATCCCTGGATTTAAGCACCGACATGCTTGGTCAGTCGTTAGAGACGTGACCACATGGGAATACCATATACTGTAAACTTGGATATGCAATTGGTGTAATGGTTAATGACTCGGAATTGATATTTAGAGAACCGAGTTCGAATTACGCGCAAATATCCTTGGGAGAGTCATGGATCCATCTATTCTCTTCAAGCTGTGGATTAATTAGTAAGTATTGTATCACTAAACTATTATTAAATGATAAAAAATCTCATAATATAAAAATATTTTCTAGCTTTAATTAACCTGCAAATGGTTGATTAGTCGAAGCAAACGAATCAGTCCATGTAAAGTTAGTCTTCTTGATAGGCATGTAGTTGTATGCTCTATTAAAAATTTAAATTAAAAAAATTCTGTCGAGGAGGACAAAGAAGATTAAGTTGATTATTTACTATAAAAATATAAAACAACCAGAATGATCGTCAACAATAATAACTCATCAGGAAGATTTAAACTACATGGGACCAACATTATTTATTAACTTACATGTCTCTGATGGAAACAAATTTATGAATAATTACACGAGCATACAACGACATGCCTATCAAGAAAACTTACTTTTTATCTCTTAGATCATAATTCCATTAGGACCCATTTAAATACACACGAAGAACCTATCAACATCTATCAAAAATATCGATGTAGAAAACACCAACGCAGATCTTTCATCTAACTGAAGGAAACTCTTAAAAATAATGGAAGCCTTAGTTATAAAAAGCATGAAATCAATTTATTTTATGGGCAAACTAATATAAACTAATATTATTCACATCTGGGACCCGAAGAGTAGCTGCCACCACGGGTCAGAGTGAACTTGGGAAGAACAGCAATTAAGATGTGAATACCAAAACAAAAATCGGTACATATTTATAATAAAGTGAGCAACAACACATTTTTTTTTACCAAAATAAAAACTAAAAGTAAAAAATAATAATATAAAAATACATTTTTATAGTAAAATTAGCAACAATACATTTTATAATCTACAAACTATCAGGTCATCCCATGAGTTCTGTCCGAATTTTGAATAAAGAAAACAAGTGACCAAATGTTACATTTAATTATAGATTCAATCAACAATGTATTTTCCCTGATTATCTATGACTTTCTTCCATCTATTAACAAGCTTACTAATTCCATTACTGTAAAATTCTTTTGACTTTGATTCGAAGAATTCCCAAATGTCAGTTTTAACCTCTTCCTGTGTTACAAAAGCTGTTTCTTCCAAATGATTCTGTAAGCTACGAAACAAATGGTAGTATGAAGGAGCAAGATCGGGGGATTAAGATGGATGAGGAATTTTCTCCCAACCAAGTTCTTCGATCTTTTGTGACGTGATTCTTGCTGTGTGGGGTCGCGCATTGTCCTGATGAAACATCACCTCTTTTCGATTCACTAGAGCAGGTCTTTTTTTCCTCAAAGCTTGGTTCAAACGCTCTAGTTGCTGAAAGTATATTTGAGCATTAATTATTGCATTACGTGGTAAGAATTCAAAGTGGATTATTCCTTGGCGGTCCCACCAGATTGAAAGAAGAACCTTTTGCCCATGAAGTTCCATTCTCGGCTGTGGCTGGGGTCCTTCCACTTTACAAAGCCACTGTCTACGACGCTTAACATTTCGATAAAAGATCCATTTTTCGTTGCCAGTCACAAGTCTATCCAAAAAAGGTGAAACAAGTTGGCGAGAATGGAGAGAAGACCAGATGTCAACTCGGGATTTGAGGTTGTTTTCAAACAATTCATGAGGCACCCATTTTCCAAGTTTAGGAACTTTTCCAAGTTGTTGAAGATGACGATGAACAGTTCTATGGTTTGAACTGAGAACCACTGCCAATTCCTCAACTGATAAAGCAGGGTTTCCTTCAAGGGCTGCTTCAAGAACTTTTCAACAAACCCAACTTGACGTCTGGTTCGATCTTCATCTTCAAGGGTGAAATTTCCATCTCTGAATTTTGCAAACCATCTTCTGCAAGTTCTTTCATTCACACATTCCTCTCCATAAACTGAGTGAATGTTTCTAGCCGCTTCAGTTGCTGAGTTTCCTTTCTTGAACTCATAAAGCATTATGTGCCTCAAATGATTCTTGGGTACTTCCATGTTAGCAGGGTTTTAATCAAACAAAATTTAATTTAATTGTTCTCTGAAATAAAATTTGATCAGTTTAAATGCATCTAAACATAAAAATAATGTTCAGCTGCATTAGACATTATAAAATACTATTTAAATTTCGTTCATTTTAACAAAAAGTTAAAATTCGGACAGAACTTATGCGATGACCTTATATATATATATATATATATATATATATATATATATATATAATAGACTCTACTATCCTGAACGATAAATGGTGGTTTGCAGTGGATGCTTCCTTATGCATGCTAGCAGGGGTTATTGTGTTTCGCACAGAACTTATGGGAGGACTTGATATATATCTAAAAAGACACCATTATGAAAGTATAAAATTATATCAAAGAATATATTCACTTGAAACCATAAAATTGAATACAAAATATTTAGATTTTGACATTGAATAATCCATAGAAGTTGATATGTTGCTAAACAAAATAAAGAGTCAACAATGTGCTGAGTGTGTTCAGGAATAAAACATTTCTATTGTTAAAACGATTACGATCACAATCTACATATTCAAACAAATAAAAGCGTCTTTGATAACGGCAAATAGCTTAGCCAAAAGCGATCGGAACCAAAGATAATTCAAATAGTTCTTACACCCGCTACGTCAGAAAAAGAAGGAAAATGTAAAAAATTAAAAACAAAATAATTTTCCGTCATCTAAAATGTATAAAAGAGGGTATGCTGCCCAAATACACATTATATACATACATACATAAATATATACATCTATCTATCTATCTATCTATCTATCTATCTATCTATTCGACTCCCCCGTCGGATGCGACGTATGAGGGACAAGCAGCTCAATTCCTAGGAACTGACAGCCAGACATCAGCACATTTGATTTGATTATAGTGGTGAAGGTTTTTTTGAGAACCATCCACATTTTTTGAAGGGCCGAATACAGAGACTTGGTGCACTACGTGCCACAGGGTCCTCAAACGCCCCACTGTAGGTTTTGAATTCAGAGTTGACCTCCTAGACCAGTTGCCATCCAAGGCTATAGAACCCAGTCTGTCCTGCTATTTACCCATAGCTGGAGGGAGAAGATTCACACCTTTCCCAAGAGTATTAGCACGTAAGTTATTTGACCGGAATTCGAACTTGGCTCTCCGATTCCTCCATCCAGGCCGCTCACTGAATATATATATATATATATATATATATATATATATATATATATTATTCGAAAATTATAACATACATATGTTATAAAATCACTACAAAAATAGCTATTTTGTTTCAATACTTCTGGTGTCTTATCAAGTGATGGGGTTGAATGTAGAATAAAGGGTTTTAAAAGGTTCAAATCAATCAAATATCCCTCGCTAGGGGAACCATTGTTACATAAGCTGGAATGACCAATCAAAATACAAGTATATGGGAATACAAAAAACTTGACAACGAACTTTGGTTATAATAATTATTATTTAATGATTTAATGTTAGGGTTAGACTAAAATAGAATTCATTCTAACTAGTTACTATTAAATTATACTATAAAAGAACATTCTTGATAAGATAAAAATTCTTTCAAATCACATAGTCCTAGACATTTCATAATTAGGGAAGCATTAGTGATTAAATACCATTCCCCTCCTATCAATCTTACACTGCTTAGTAGCAGAGATGGTGTGTTAAAGTTTAAACAATTATAAAATTATTTAAAGAAGAAACTAATACGGAAAACATATATGTATATGTAAGGCAAATTTAAATATTTCAGATATGGTAGGACAATATGAATAACATGTTAGACATTTTCATGACGGTCGTCCTCGAGTATTGAATCCAGAGGTTGGCAGTGAATATTTCGGAGACAGTAGGAAAGCGTACTTTAGGTTCGCAGTGGATATCACAGCAGAGTGTAGTTCATCCTTCTCCTGGTCGCCTTTGGTCCTTCCGGTAGGAGGAAACAAGATGGCCGCCTTTATACACGACGAATACAGTGTTGGCCGGCTTCTGATTGGTCAACCTTTCATTGGTCGACTATAAAGGGAAATAAGTCATTCTGACTCGCTCACTAGTCATAGGTATATATACCCAAAAAACCGTAACATAACATTCACACATATATCTATTATATTTATGGCTTAAAGTGCTCGATATCAGTGATAGAGCTTATGTAAATATAGATAAAACTGCATTTGGATTCACAATTATTCCCAGTCAAAAGCCCCTAGAATAATTTGAATCACAACCGATAACGCCCAATAAAATACCTGTTAGAATAACACAAAAGACTATTCACAACGCAATACAATAGACGACGCACAATGCATCACTTACCTGTAAATATACATAGTCGAGCAAAAACACAACGTACATGGCCTGACGACGGCGTTTAACATGAAACATACATACATATATATATAGAGAGAGATAGAGATAGATAGATAGATAGATAGATAGATAGATAGATGGATTTAAACAAAACGCACGTCATGTTAAACCTTAGGTAACTTCCGACCGACACTGATTTTTCATCCCACTTTTGAATTTTAATTGTAATTAAAATTCATCTCTTTTTTAATCGCGTTCCAACTTTCCCTCCTAATTTATTATCTTGAGTTTGTCTTTGTTTGTTTTCCAACTTGCCAATGTATGCCTTTGAAAAAGTGTTGGTGGAAAGGTACCTAAGGTATAACATGACTTCCGTTTTGTTTAAATCTATGTTTAAATGTGGGTACAAATCACTTTTGTGTATATATATATATATATATATATATATATATATATATATATATATATATATATATATGTGTGTGTGTGTGTGTGTGTGTGTGTGTGTGTGTATATATTATGTATACATAAATGTATGTCTACATTAAGATATCTTATATCTATATTAGGTTTTACATGAATTTTGTAAAGAGCGTGAAATTGCTTCTGGGAAAAAAAGAAAACAATGGCAGAAGGTTAGGTTCTTTATTTCTTGCAACTTTCATTTCAAGATCTGAGTGAAATATCTGTCGGGAAACCGAAATAGCCAATCCGTTCGATGCATATATATATATATATATATATATATATATATGTATGTATGTATGTATGTGTGTGTGTGTGTGTGTGTGTGTGTGCTCACTCACCCAGAACTTGTAGCTATGTCTGCGCAGCCTAGTTACATTAATTTCACAAGTTGGCTCTGTGGTGAGTGCTGAAGAAACGCAATAGTGCTTGAGCCGAAGTCTGCAGCTAAACACTCAAGAAGACTGCAGTATTCATTTCAAGCAACCAGTTCTTATATATCTACATACATATGTAAATATATATACAAAAATCTCTCTCTCTCTCTCTCTCTATATATATATATATATATATATATGTGTGTGTGTGTGTGTGTGTTAGTTCGTGTGTATTTAGGCAGCATATATTCATTCAAATATTTTTCATTGAATTATATAGACATATTACATCTATTTTTTAAAAATATTTCTTATCAGTTTTCTAATCAGTTTTTTGAAGTTAAGATCAAAATCATCAATGAAGGTGCCGTAGTTTTTTTCTATCCAAGTACTTTCGAACTTTCACTCTATATTATTCAATGAAATATATATATATATATATATATATATATATATATATATATATATATGTGTGTGTGTGTGTGTGTGTGTGTATGTGTGTGTGTGTGTGTGAAGGGAGAGGTAGATGTGTGAAAGAAAGCGCAGTGGCCTCGACTGGAATTTAAATTCAGCAAAGTTTCCACTTTGGCGCTGCTGACAGCTATGTTACGCCCACGATCGATTCACAGCTCTCACTTTGCTCAGGCCATAGCCTCAAAACTTTAGGTTCCAGCAACAAGTAGTTTTTTATATTGTATTTGACAGACCCACGCTCTACCGGTTTTAATTGAGATTTTTCATTTTCCTAGACTGGTTGCCCATCAATGCTAAAGAGCTCGGTCTGCCCTGCTGTTGACCCTAATTAAGAATGGGGAGTTGAATGTGTGAAGGCGAACGCACGAGTATTCCACTTTTGACGCTGATGACAGCTTTGATACGTCCAAATATATGCGCAGCCATATTTTCGATATAGTATTTAGTTATGTATTAGCAGGATTCGCCTGCTCGCTATCACTTCCCAAAGTAAGATATATTCACCACTTGAAACCAAAATTTTAAATGAACATTTCATTCATAAATTGACTTGTTATCGTTATGGTAAGTTTTACAAATAGATGCCAACTTGTTGAAAACCAAGACAAATTTCAAACACTTTTCTGAACTATATAAAACAATATTGCTAACCAGAACTATTTTTGATATGAAAGTTAAAACAATCCTTGAATAAAAGAACACTAATTAAGGGCAGTTAATTAATGAAATATACTTTTTTAAAATCAATATGCAAATTAGTTAAACCTGAAGATTGATATCACTTAGAAGCAGATAATATATAATGCAGATATTGAGCATTTATCGTGTAAATTGCTATAAGGGGCGTGTAAATCCCTCCTTGGAGGGGTGTACGCGCTCGGATACTTATCGATCACAGGGCTCGAGTCTATGACAAGTCAAGACCAGCTTGGACAAGCTATAACCAGCTTGGACAGGCTAAGACCAGCGGCCTGAGTGAAAACTCTCGGGTCCCCACGTTAAAAACTGACTATTGTGTCACAACCTGACTCAGTGGGGGTCAAGTAAATACCGTGTAAATTGCTATAAGTAATTTGTGCGTATTTTTTATCATCTCTCAGTTGCGTCTCTGTCCTTGGATAGAGTGCGTTCAGGGGCTTCTCTGCCAAAGGACAGCGTCACAACTGAGGAAAATTATACTGAAGTGGTGCCCGGCCCTGGGGAAGAGTTGCGGGGTCTCGGGGAAATTTTGTTCCTTGCCCGGGTGCACGCGCTCGGGCTCCTCACATTAAACCGACTTTGTGTCACATCTCATTCTCGTGGGGGAATGAGTAAACACCATGTAAATTACTATAAAATAGTGTTAGGCAGCGTTTAAACTAGTTTAAAATGAAACGCACACTGCTATTTTAGATATAAAAGGAAAATAGGACATAGACTCCTTGAACCATAAAAACAACGATAATGCCTAGTATAATATATTAATATATATTTTAACCTAGCATAATCTGGCAACCTTGAATCTGAGTTCAACGAAAATCGTTTCCTGCGCCTAATTTTTCTAGGGCTTTTGAATGAGCTATGAATCACTGAAATCAGACAGGGGTAGAGGAAGACTTGTTTGGACACACACGCAAAAAGACACATACACTGTACTTTATATATACGTTGTAAAATTCAGGTTTATTTATTTGATTCACACTTAGATTTATATCAAGAATCGGAGCAATAGGCAGAGAATGTGGCGAGATATTCATATCAACATATAAACAAACATCATACACACGACTCAAGATATTCCGTGTTATTCTTTGGGCGCAAAGAAAGGAGAAAAAATTGGCTGTTAAACAGAAAAAAAACTTCTGTTGGCAGTTTAAAATACCATACCAGGTTGTTTGCGCCCGAGGGGGACAGTCAGTTATCAAATGGGCCAATAGAAATGCACCACGCATCTGAGTAATATTAATGGCAGACGCATTCCTCTGTTAAAATAAACAAGAATAAAAAGTACTATTGACATGAATGATGCGACATATTAGCATCTCTATATGCCTAGATAGGGTTTATTGAAATTAGTATTTTAGATTTTACAAGTAGATAAATATACTGAATGGGAATGGAAAAAAACATTAATTCATGAATAACTATCGAATCTGCCTTGGTAAAAACAGACACATTTGAAATGGAGTTTTAAATTCTCTTCGAAGAAGCACTTATATTATGAGTTATTTTATTACTATTTTCCTTTGCTTTTTGTTTGCTTTTTCTTATTCAACACTGTTATAGTAATAATGAAAGTGCTTCATGTAGACTCTTCAAAAGAAAAAGAAAAACATTATTTAAAACTACGATTACTAGAAGGTATCATAAAATAGTTTTAAAAGTTCTAAAGTAGGGAAGAGGTTTGTAGTCTACTATCTTTCTTCATCACGCCTTCCTGATCGACGTCTTTACAATGACGTACACGAAAGACAGTCTTCTGATCAGTGGAATGCGGGTTCAAGTTAAGATCTACTCTGAAGGTATTTATAACACAGTGACAAAAAGTAACAAAACTAAAACTAGTAATAAATAACGCTCATAAACTGAAACGGTAGTTGTTAGCAAAAGGGACAGCCCAACATTCAAATTACAAATTGGGGATACCGAAATCAAACAAGTATAAAAATTTAAATATCTGGGAAGTGTTCCCGACTTTCAAATCGCATTTCAGGTTCATCCTCTTACTGATGACTCTGCATTGTGTCTTCTCATTCTCCGTAGCTACCTTCTGTAGGAGATTTTATGATTTCTTTTCCGTGTCTGCTATCAGTTCTGTTTATACCGTTAATATGTATTTGCTGTTTTTGCTTACAGAATAAGTTTATTATTCATAAATAAAGATGACCGAATTCAATGTCGTGTATTATCGTGCATGAATGATGATAAACTACAACCAGCAGTAAGGCCTCTCATTGAGAGATTGGAGATTTTGAGGAAACTTTATAATTTCTTTTCCGTGTCTGCTATCAGTATACGAATAGAAAATTCAATAAATATACAAAAATAGAAAGCAGTGTAAAACAAGGATGTGTCTTCTCACCGGACTTATTCACCGTAAAGAGTGAAGCGATTCTGAGCGAATTACTAGTCCTACTAGAATTCGTGATTGACAATCTTAACAACTTAACAAATACAGATGACACAGTGTTGATAACAGAAACAGAAAGGAAACTATAAGAATTCCTCCAGAAGGCAGCGAAGGAAAGCGAGATGAAAGGACTAAACATCAATTGCAAGAAGATAGGATGCATAGTTGTTAGCAAAAGGGACAGCCCAACATGCAAATTATAGATTGGGGATACCAAAATCAAACAGGTGAAACAAATTAGATATCTGGGAAGCGTATTAACAAAGGATGGAAACTGCGACACGGAAATCCGAAAACGCATTGGCATAGCAAAAGATGCCTAGAGAAGTATGCTTAGAATACTATGGGCCGAACATGTGAGCTACAACGAAGATCTAGAATGAGGAAATTAGGATTGGAAAATTGATACTCACAGGAAAAATTGAAGGTAAGAGGGCCACAGGGAAGTAAGGCATGACCCACCTGATGAGGTTGAGTAAATGGATGGCGGAGCAGGGTTTGGGAGAGAAGGCAAAAAGTCAAAAGTTAGTAAGAGTTACAAAGAACAGGAAATTGCGGAGAGCCATGATCGCCAAAGTCCTAAGGCGACACAGCATATGGAAGAAGAACTCTTTAGTCTAATATCTCTCGTTTTATCTATCAATTATGGGCGCATGGTCGAATATTTAAAACGTCCTATTTCCAACACGAATCTCACTACAGTGAATTTGTCCGTTAATATCAAGACCGGTTCTCGTACGGTTAACGGAGTTAAGCAACGTCGAACCTGATCAGTAACTACATGGGTGAACTCTTGGCAATACCAGATGCTGAAAGCTTGAATGTGCGGGTGGTGTAATGGACAACTGCTCGGAATTGGAAATCTGAGTGCCGAGTTCCACTTCCAGTGAGGTTTGTTATATTCAATTACGCGCTAATACCATTGGGAAGGGTATGAATCTACCTCTTCTCCCCCAGCTTAGGGTTAATAAGTAGGGTTAAATAATCTGACAATCTAAAAATATTTATGACTTTAAATAACTTGCAAACGGTTGAGAAGTCGTAAAGAGCAAATTAAAATGTATATAGAATGCATAGTAAGTTGCAGATAATAAAAAAAGGAATCTATAGAAAGTCATGTTTGTCTACGTGCTGTAGGAACATGGAATTATTATGCCTCTCCACAGATTCTTTTATTATCTGCAACTTATTAAGAATTCTAATGGAATGGTTTCCTGTCGCCTTCTTCATGGATTTTAATTCACATTGTCCTTCTCCTTGACTATATAGGCTACATATACCTATGTAGCTTGCTATTTAACCCATAGCTGGGAAGACGTACATTTGAAATAGATTCATGAATATACCAAAGACATTCGTGTCAAAGTGAGTGTAACAGATAAAGCCGGAATTTGAACTCGATAAGTTACGTGATGTAATGGAATTAATAGACACCCCCATGAATGATTACACTATAGGTAGTAAGTAGCTATAAAGTCAGCTGTCTACGAGAGACTGAGACGAGTGAGAGAGTGAAGACGCAAACACGTCCGGCCTTCCAATTAGAGGCACTCACTACTAGATGGACCTGTGTGTATAACTATACCGTATTTCATATTGTACTGGTTGTGTACAATAAACCTTTCTTCTAGTATCCACCTGGTGCTAAGTATTTATTCCCTTAGAACGGAATATAACATTGCGTTACTCGAACATCCTCATCAAACGTAATTTGCATGTATGACATCATCTCTGCACAAAAATGTTAGTACCGGATAACTAAAGTTGGTAATCAGTAGTATTATCTTACATCTCAAAAAACCATCAACCCCAAAGTAAACTTTGATTTGCCGGAGTAACTAGAGAATACCCTGAGACTCCAAGCAATATCATGAAAGAAAATGATCATCATTGAATTCGCTGCCTCGCAGATAGCATTCTGTTCGATGTATTATGATCAAAAGGGGCAACAAGTTTTTTTTTAATTAGATTTTTCTTTTTACTTATACAGAATATGTAAATCATTCATCTCATTGTTAGTTGTAAGCAGAAAGTAGGGGGAGAAATTATGATGTAAAATTTGCTTGTGTGTGTAATACGAAAAAGATGATATACAGGGGGTCCTCGACTTACGTCGTTGATCCGTTCTGACGACACGACGTAACCTGATTTTCGACGTAGGTCGGAACTCACCTAGATAAACAACCAAGAGTCTGTCCTACGTTTGCGAGCCATAAAGAAGGGCAAAAAGTTCTCACCAAAAACGACACAAACGAGAGATAGCGAATGTACACGATTCAATATGGCGTACAGCTGGTGAAGAAATCTTCCTCATATAGCGCTGCGTGACGGCATATTATATTATAGGAGATGGCGCTGTAACGCGAGGAACCTTCTGTATACCCAGAACTGGCAAAAAATGGTAATGAACGTCCTGCTTTCTTTTCTTTTCTTTTCTGAAGCATGTTTATCGACAATATTCCGACTGAAAATCAAATCTCAAACTTGTTGCCATGTTATCTCACACTTGCGGCTTGCATTGTCAAAAACAAATCCATTGAGAGTTTAGGTGGCAAAACACATTCCTTTTAGTTTTATTGTTAATTCTTTGTTAGTATTCTTAATTCTAACTGTTACAATGTCATTAAAGTATATATACAATATCATATCGTGAATTTAGTCTATAGACTTTATTTCATTAAGAATTTGATAAAATAGATCAATCAATGTTTTATCGTTCTTTGGATAATCAGGGGTGTAGGTACATAAGTATAAAGGAATGGAATAAAATGTCTGTTGTTCAAGAATCTCGGAAATATCAAGAGTAATCAATGAATCATAGACACTCGTCTAAAATAATTAAAGAGAACGGATTAATTAAAGAGTTCATTGGTTTCTATTTTAGCTGTAAATTCTTTATCTTCGCTTGATTGAATCTCAATACATTGTTTCAAAACTTTGGTTTCATTGAATCTCACTATTAAAACTTTCTAACAATTGCCGTAATTTTCGACGGCACGGGTTGAACATAATTAACGAATTATCAACCAGAAGAAAAGCGAAGTATTTCCTTGTAAAAGGAGTTTCTACCTCATTTTATTTAGTGAAGACATTTGCATCCAAGCACGCGGCATCTATCTATCTATCTATCTATCTATCTATCTATCTATCTATCTCACTCACTTTATATCTATCCTCATCAGTGTTCCTATCTATCTGTGTATCTATCTATATATCACAATCTGTTCATATCCATCTATTTCACTCTCTTCATATCCATCCTCATCAGTTTGTTCATATCTATCTATCTATCTATCTATCTATCTATCTATCTATCTATCTATCTATCTATCACAGAATCCCCGGAGTAATCAATGAATCGTAGATATCATTAAACGTCTGAAACTATATAAAGAGAACGGATTAATTAAAGAGTTCATTGGCCTCTATTTTAGCTGTGAATTTTTTTTTTTTTTATCTCCGCTTGATCAAATCTCAGTGCATTGTTTAAAGAATTTTATTTCATTGCATCTCACTATTAAAACTTTCTAACAATTGCCGCCATGATAGACGGCACGGGTACACTAGTTTTATTATAATTCTTCCCTTATCAGCAGAAATCTGTGAGTATAAACGCATTTTTCTAAGGCTCATTTGGTCCCATGCAATAATATAAAATTCATCCAGCTCAGTCACTTCCATTTATTCAGACGTCTTTTTAAACATTAAGAATGACGAGAGTATTTCAAACGCTTTTTAACTTCAGAAAAAATATCGGGTTGAAAAATTATTGAATAAATCATAATAAGTTTTATTTAAATGGCGACATCTTAAATAGCATCGTTATATCCAAACTTTCATATGGATACCATGGATGGCATCCAACCCGTTCAAAAATATCTAAACTGTGTACAACCGCATTCTCTGATCAATCAAAAAAAGGCTTTGATTGAATGAACGCTCTAGGTCTTGGAGAAGATCATTCTTCTTCAAATTTTTTGTTTAATATTTTAATAAAATTTTGATTTATGATTTTTTGTAAAATATTCGGTAAATTTTAACTATTTTTTTTTTATTTATTCATTTTAAAATAATATATTTATAATATTTTAGATATTACATATTTATAATATTTTAGATATTTTATATTTATTTTCTAAATATTTTGCTGTTTTTTTTTATGCTACTAACAGCAATTAACGATAAAAAGTTTAAAAAATAACAATTTAATTTAGAGGCAGTTTAATATTTTTTATGATGATTAAAATTATTTTCGGGGTCAGATCCAGGACAATGGTGAAAAAGTTAATTTAGAACCCTGATCTAGTTTCGTGTGGTGGTGAGAGCAGTTAGATGATCCAGCATAGCGTGATATCAATTTGCTAAAATCTTGACTAAAATTACTAATTCCATCCACGTCATGTTAGTTCTTGTGTAGCAACTTAACTTTTTTTTTTCTGAAAAATTGTTTTAATAGAAAGATTTTATAAATTTCAACCGAAGGTAGCACTGGCTGTTCGGTCGAGGAATACCGAATATTTCCTTATAAGGAAACGGCTAATATTGCCATTAGAGATGAGAAAAACAGATACTACGCTTAGTATTTACTTGCTGCCCCACGTTGTGAAACAGAATCAGTTTAATGTGGGGAGCCCGAACGCGTGCACCCGGGCCAGGTCCCAAAACAGCCCAGCTCTTGTCGGTATTCCAACTGCGTTGTTATCAGTATTACTACCGATCCCCCACTATTTAATTCAATGAGGGAGATACTACTGCGGTCAGTTGTTCCCCAAGACCGAGTACCTCTCAATAATATTTTCAGGTGCGCTCTTTCCGCAGAAAACAGGGTTGCGCTCTGTCCGGACACAGAAACACAACTGAGAGACGAAATTAGTTTATCCGCCTGAGGGCAGATACTACACTTCGATCCCTGCCCCATGGTCAGAGATTGAAGAAAAATATAATTCGAGTCGTACTGGCTGTTCGGTCAATGTATACCGAATGTTTCCATAATAAGGAAACGGTTATTATTACCATTACCAATACGATTTAACCATCAACCGTCGTCGATATTTCGGAACCAAATTATCAATCAGTAATTAGTATTACTAAGTTAGCTGATTACTAAGTTAGCTGATTGACCATGATATTTTTTTAGATGAGTGTTGGATTATAATGAAGGTGCATTAAGAAATATGTAGCCGAAATATTTTGTTAAACGAAATTTATTTTAAAACACAATCTTCTTGTTTTGTAGTTAACACATCACTGGTCCCATTAATCAAACATATCGATCTTTATTCATTGAAAATTTCATATCAAAATTTAGCTCATAAATGTCATGTTAAAAAATTATTTGTCAGCCCTAGTATAGCCTTTGTCATATACGATTTTATTTAGAGAACCAACGGTTTTCCTAAGGCAGCACTTACTCACATCGATTAAAAGACTCAAATGTTAACTTTATAGAAATACCAGGATACCTATGTCGGCAAAAATGACGGCATATGAATATTTTCCAAAATTTTGCTCTTACGAGAAGTCCCAGCTAAGGAAATATGCAGAAACAATCGGCCCTGAGTGATCGCACTTACACTGACCATCGGCAGTACAAGAGATATACCAATTGCATAGTGACAATGTTAAAGACATTACAGACACAAAACTACTTGACATATTATATGGTAAATAATCGATGTTCTTTGGTAATCAGAAATGAAGGAGCATGGCAACGGGACTAATTGCCTTTTTTTCCAAAATGGATTTATAATAACGATTTTTACTAGTCACATGTGAACATGAGACGAAACCCCAGATTTAAAAGTATCTAGCCAACTTTCATTACGTACGAAAATCTTGAAGTGCTAGATGCGCACACTGTGTAGTCATTTAGTTAAGTGCTAGATGCTTACATTATATAGCCATTTCTTTAAGTGCTGGGTACCCAAAGCATTTACTACTTAAGAAAATAGTTTTGAGGCGAAGATTACGATTGGAACTGAGGCAGTCTCAAAGTGAATTTTCGGAATTATATATTAGTTCCTATGCTTGTAGCAGTTTTAATTCAAAGACATTATTATAAATCTTATCGGACGAGAGATCGAAGGTTTCGCTGAATTCCAGGTTTTGGAGACGAGGTGTCGCATCTTTCCGAAAAAACATCTAATGTCCATAAGAGACTATTTTAGAGCTTTTAAGGACAGCCATTAAAGTTGCTCAGCCATTATGTACCCATTCAATAATTTTTTTTTCTCATTTTTTTTACTTCTATCCAGTCATCGTTAAATAATAATAATAATAATAATAATAATAATGATAAACCTGTAACAATTTGATGGGACTACACAATACACACAGATAGAACAGTCAAAGCTAATCAGCCAGGCATCATTATTAAAGACAGCAAACAACTAAAAATGCCTCCTTATTGGCATGGTAGTCCCTGCAATGTATTTTTGAAAATCTTCAAAAAGCTATCAAAATACAACAACCATGAAATCGATATCTCAAAAATGTGACACATTAAAACATACGTCAGCAATCTCTGTTGTAGTTGGAGTCCTCGGATTGATTGGAAAAAAGTTTCCAATAGACTCATTGAGGGGATCTCTGGTAGCCCATGCATTAAAGAAATACAAAAAAAAATGTTCTCACGAGTAAAGTTCACACTTTACGAAGGGTTTTATCGATGCAAAATATTTTTTTTTGTTTGATTTTTTTCTCTCTCATGTTGATCGTCTGTATGTTTCCAGATCCGGAAGAGGCAGAGGATTAGTTCAACTAGAACTGTTATTTTATTTGTCAAAGAACATTTAATAATAAAGGATGGCAATAAATTCAAAAGGAAATTTCAAGTTGGTGAAGAAGTGCAAATAAACAATGATACACATACGGCGGCGCCAAAGAACTTTAAAAATAAAGTAAAAGTAAATGCAGAAACGATGGCAAGATAAGCCTCTTCATGGTCCGTAGCAAACAGGATGATGTAGACAAACCACGTACTCATCAGTGGTTACGTAGGGCAGGGTTAAAAGCCGAAACCAAAGGGTTTATTTTTGCTGCACAAGGCCAATACTTTGTAAAAAAAAATTACAAATTACGCATACTGAAAAATTGTGTCGATCCCAAATACAGATTCTGTGATAAAATGTCCAGAAACAATTGGCCATTTTGTATCAGATTACAAAGTGTTAGCACTAACTGAATATAAAAGTCGCCATGATAGAATGGGCCAATGTCTGAACTGGAAAATATGCAACTTTTACGCGAAGGAAACTGCAAGAAACTCTGACGAACATCACACAGACTCGGTTACAGAGCTAGGACCCGTAACGATTTTATCCGACTTTGTATTACACAGAGACAGAATAATCAAAGCTTATCGCCCAGGCATCGTGATCAAAGACCATAAGAACAAAATGTGCTTTTTCATTGACATTGCTGTCCCTGCAGATTGTAATGTATCTTTGAAGATCTTCAAAAAACTATCAAAATACAAGGATCTTGAAATGGAAATCTAAAAAATGCGGCACATGAGGACATCAATAATTCCAGTTGTAGTTGGACTTTTTGGATTGTTTGGAAAAGGTTCCGATAGATTCATTGAAGGGATTCCTGGTAGCCAATGCCTTAGAGAAAAAACGAAAAATTGTACTCACAAGTACAGATTACACATTACGAAGAGCCTTATGTATGTAAAATGCGTGTGATCTGTGTTGTGTTTTTTTCTTTTTTTTTAAAAAAGTGATCAGTGGAAAATGTCATGAATCCATTTCTGACATTAGATCTCTGGTTGGGACCAAGAAGGAAATGTGTATACAATAACAATCGAAAGAAATAATAATAATAATAATAATAAGAAGAAGAAGAAGAAGAATGAGATTAATCAACAACTACAATAAGATATAATGATCGACAACTACAACAAATTAAAGTATTAAATTTTGAAAGATTGCGAAGGACTCTGATAAAGAAAGTATCCGATAATCTACATCCGGCAGCAAGACCTCTGATCTGGAGGATTACAGGAGCGTGGAACCACCTCCTAATTGATGTTTCTAGGTCTGCCTAGATCCAGCGTGGTAGCACTTGTTAGCAAAGTGGGACAAACCTAAGTAGAGACCGTGTGAGCGGATAAGTCTGCCATACTTGAAGTTATCTCTAACAGTATGAGGTGGGGGCTTGACTCCATGAGTAAACAAAACAGGGCATCAATCCTTTGGAGACAGAATCTCATTTTCAGTTTCAGTGCCAAGATGGAACCGTTTTCGCAAGCCCTCACTTGGAACACACACACACACACAAAAAAAATCGATGTAAACACAGAACACAGCAAACTATCATAGAAACCGTCATTGAAAGGCCCAGATGTGCGAGTAAGAATTGAGAGAAGCAATCTGATTGGCTAGTACTAAGACCAGCCAGCTAATCTCGAGGCTTGTATTATCGGGCCGACGGATCGGCCCAGTCGTCTTCTTCGTCATTCGGCTTTCAGCCGACAGATTGACACCGCCGTCTTCTAACGGTTAAGAAAATTTCCTGACGAGTAGTAGTAGTAGTAGTAGTAGTCGTAATAATTTAATAAATACAATAAATAATAAAAGACAATAAAATAGTGAAAAATAGACAATAAGCAAAGTAAAGATTGATATGAATACTAACCCTACTGCTATTACTAATTACACATAGGAAAAGTACGTATTAATACAAATATATAAAAAATAAAATGATACAGCAAAAATATTTGCGTAGGACGCGATGTGATAAACCGCCGTTTAAACAATGATTGCCTATCACTTAGAACGCCCACGTTTTCTTTTTTTTTAATTTATTTCATGATATTTTTGCCAGACGAAATTATGAGCACAGGTGCGTCGGTGGCAAAAAATTTCCTGTTGTGAACGTGGACTAAATAAAGACAACACACCTCGCAAAGAGCATTTTATAGATAACGACAGTCGTAAATCGTTTTTATAGATTACGACAGTCGTAAATCGTTTTCGCCTACACTTCCTCTTGCGTTTTTATTTTTGGAAGAGAGGTTTTGTTTATTGTTAGCCATTACGGATGATTAGTGATTCTGTTTGTTTTACTTTTTCTTTTTTTTTTTTTTTATTGAAAAGACTTTATCCTCAGGTATAAGGGAAAAAGGGGGAAAGATTAAATCCTTTTTTTGCTAACAGCTATTTAAATGCCCTAACCCAAATGATCCTGTTTGCAAACCCACGAATGGATTAGAAGCATCGTATTTTGTTACAACAATATACACAACGCAGGTAAAAGACCCAAGAAATTAGAAACAAATATAATATGGAATGACAGGAAGTATAAATAAATTAGTAAATGAATACAAAGTAATAAAAATAGAATAAAATCCTCTTTATGTCCCGCGATCCCTCAAGACGTAGACGATCATGGCTCTCCACTATTTCGTTTTCTTCGTAGCTCTTAATAAATTTTTGTGTTTTTGTTATTTCTCTTAAACCTTGTTCCACCATTCATTTACTCAGGCTCACTAATCATTTTATGGATTGTTTTGCTCGGCCATCTTGCATTCAAGCTGTCCTGCGAGTATCGTATTTTCCAAGCCTTCTTTCCTCATTATGCACACTAGAAATGTCAATTCTCTCTTCCTGATGTTAGGTACAAGTTTCTATTTTGTCTAAAACTTCTTCGTTGCTCACATATTCGATCCATGCTATCCCCAGCATCCTTCTGTAGAATCACATTTTTGTTGGTTGAAGTCTCATCTTCATCTCTGAGAAGATTACCCAGCATGCATTACTAAATAGAACGAGAGATATAACGTAACAGTTCAGTACTCTTTTCTCTGTTTCTAACGAATTTTTTCTATTTCTTAATACTCTGCTTAACTTTAATATCTCTTTTTTTGCGCTTTTTTTCAATCGTGAAGCAACGTTACATGGACTTGTCCTCCTGCCGTCATGCAGCAAAGGGCCACTATTTATCTCATCTTAGATTGATTTTAGGCAAGTCACGGAGCCTGGATCTAGTTCGTGTTTCTTTATATTTTTGTGATGTCAACGAACACTCGTAGCCACTTTTGTAATGTCAACGAATACCCGTTGTCATTTTCGTAATGCTTGTGGTAGTAGAGACTTTGTAATCGCAGATACATCTATAGTAATGCAATTGAACAATACTGATGTCAGACGCCTTCGAATAACACTCGCACTAATAGTACTTGCTTGATAATACTCACTCGATTAGTAACAACCGAATAGTAATCCGTATGGTGATCAGTATAGAGAATGGCGTAGAGAAGAGAAATAGTGATCCGTATACTAATAGAGGATAGAATAGAAATGATGATCCGTATAGTAATAGAGGATAGAATAGAAATAGTGATCAGTATAATAATCGAGGACAGAATAGAAATGGTGATCAGTATAATAATAGAGGATAGACTAAACGCCACGCTAATACCCATATATGCTTTTCGTCTATGGTCACGTGATCTACTTAATTCAATAATGGAATCGCTTGTGTTTGCTCACTGGCGATCTATGTTCAAACTCAAGTATTGGCAGCAACACTTTATTCCTATATAACATTTTTTCTCAGTTATTCTTTAACTGCAGTGTGCCATGTCTTCTTAGAACTGCCCTTTGGTCTTTTGCAACCTTGGGGCATCCAATTTAGGGCATATTTGGCGGGATCACTGTCAGGATAGAGCCGGTGAAATCTAATGGTAAAGAGAGCAAAGAGCGAATCTACACAGTGAATGTATTTTTCATTTAGGACAATGATACAGATAGTGTTCCCATCAAATCCTTTTGTAAGCTCATTGAAGTATTCACATGCAAACTGAAAGGAACCTTACAGCAAGAGAAAGAAGAAAAAATGAGTAAAAATAAGAAAACTAGAAGCTGCTCTGATGTTTTCATTACCGACTTTTATTACGCATGCGAAAACAAAGACTTTCTTTTTCGTTACGGTAAAGTAAAAAAAAATCCTTTAAAGGTTATCTTCGTGAAAAAGTGAACGAAAATCGAATAAAAGGAAATTTATCTGAATAAAGAAAGGTTTTGTTTTTGTTAATTTTGCGAGAGTAGCTTCATAAAAATTAAAAACAAATAAAGTGAATGTTTATGTACTACATACAAAATCTATTTCGGTCCGTCTGTACTTTGAACCGACCATATAATAAGGAACAGGCAGACAAACGAATGCCTGATCGAATTCACATACATTGCATAATGGGCATATTTCACTCAGGTACCGCCATCTTCCAACACTCACCAACATTAAGAGAATACTTTTTTTTCTTCATTTATTTGCACGTCTAGAGTAACTGCTAAAAACTAAATAAAAATGAAAAAGAAAGAAAGAATTTATATTTTTGTAGGTAATTTCAGAACAAAACAAAACAAAAATATATCTTTTAATTTCTTGGCATAAATGTCTGCCGCTCTGTTTAGAATGGGCTATACAATAGCAGAATAAATAGAGTGTTTAGACACAAACAAAAACTTAACCACAACATTGCCTTTAGAAGAGAACAGATGGACACCGAAATGGTTATTATTATTGTTATTATTATTATTATTATTATTATTATTAATATTATTATTATTATTAATGCTGCTACTACTACTACTACTTTCAACTCTTTCACCTGTCACCTCAGGGAAATGTAAGTTTTTCTTAGGAAGTTATTGAAAGAGTTTTTTCTAAGTATGTGAACAGTACACATTAACACAAATATTATTATTATTATTAGTAGTAGTAGTAGTTGTAGTAGTAATAATAATAATAGCATTTTTGACAGACAGTAATTTTAAGTACCTAATTACCAGGTACCCTCCGGAGTCTATGAGTAAAAAGGCTACTTTAGGTGAGTTATATATGCATATTTGCGACGGGAGGGGGAGGCTTATATGTGCTATTTGTGGTATGATTCATCTTCACCATTAATGGATATTGTCCTGAACGCATATTCAGGAGAACTCTGCTGATATACAGAATTTACCCAACCTTATTTCATGCCACCACCATCTTTTTATATGCCGTAATTCCCCATCTATAATACGCCTTCATCCATAATACGCACCTCTAAAATTATGCTGAAAGTGGGGAAAAATGTTTCTGCTCAAGCATAATACGCACCACTTGTTTGCTAAGTATTGTTAGGTACATATGATTGTATTTGACATCCTTATGGGGTCGCAATCGCCGAATCTTAGTGTCAGATTGTAGGTTTGTGGTGAGTAGTCATTTCACAACTGAAATCAACCCATGAAACGTCAATTTTTAAATATTTTTTTGTAGCTGTGCATAATACGCACCCCTAATTTTCCTTATTTTTTAATGCGTATTATACATGGGCAGTTACGATATATTTTATACATATTAGTACATAAAGAAATTTTTATGTCATGGAGTGTTTTCTAGGTCTCCTGTGTGTGTGTGGGTGGGGGCAATGTAGTATATGTAGGCGTGAATGGTAACGGATAGATTCTTGTGGTGAGAAAACTGTAATGTATGGGACGTTCATGAATCTTATTATCTAGGTACTGAACAATTAGTGTGGACCAGCCTCAACCCACTCCTCCCTCTTTGGCCTTGTGCCATAATTATTGTATTTTTGCAATAATAAATAACGAGTTTACCAAACCTCGTCGGAGTCAGGCAGTCCGCTGTCTGGCTCTGGCCGAGGCTTTGGCTTGCTATCGTCAAGACCACTGTCTGACAGAGGGCGACACAGTCGGGGCTCCCTCAGGCAACAGACACACAAACCGAGAAAAACAGACAAGAATTGTACCCGAGCCTGTGAATGCGGAAGCTGAGTAAATTTTGACCATTGGCCCGCGCGGTAACGGTCGGGTTCACCACATATACAAGAAAATAGAATGTATACAATAGAATAGATTTTATAGAATAAAATTTATACAACAGAATAAAATAGAATTCATATAATATAATAGAAGGGAATTTATAGAATAGAGTAGAATTTATACAGCAGAATCTATACAATAGGATATAATAATAGTAAAAATATTCGCTGATGAGATTGCTTTGAATTTAAATAAAAGAATATATGAACTTAAGAGGAATCTGTTACTAAACAATAAACTCAACGTCGTTCATCGTATTGAGTCTGATTAAATCAAATCAGATTGAATACTAACAATGTGCCATTACGACTTCAACTCACACACTCGCGCGCACACATACACACACTCGCGCACACACACACATATATATATATATGTTGTAGTGTATTCCCTATAATGAGTCTATTATGTACTCTTCCATTTACTATAAAGTAGTAGGAAAAGTAAGCCACGGGGGAATAGTGATATAGTTTGTTCTATTGAGGCTGTTCGCATCTCCTGTTAATCTCTCTGCCTTGGACAGAGAGGAACCCAGACGAGGCGGTAGACAGACCCACACGTCCGGGGCGGTAGACAGACCCACACCCGTTTATGCGTGTTCTACGGGGACTTTTTGGCCGAATCTGCGGGCTCCGATGAGCCAAGTTAAACTCGGCCTTGTGCCACATTTACCCTGCTGGGGGCGGGTAAACATACCAACAGTGATGTAGTTTGAATGGTGGTCAATCGATACAAACTCCGAAGTCGTGTAACACACTTCTGTTGTATTTAAAGTTCAAGACACTGTTTATTTGCAACCTCGTGTTTTGTTATTTCTTAACCAAATGGTCACAACAATATATATATATATATATATATATATATATATATATATATATATATATTAAAGACATTTTTATGTTTAACGTTCTTTTTATAGATACAAGTATTTAAGTAAATGCTCTGTTTATAATAAACAGTATTAAATAACATTTACCGGCCTGAATGTGCGAGAAATTTTCATAGAAAATATTCGTCCTTTGACAGGATTCGAACCTGCATCCTATTCGGAACCGTCATTTACGCTGATTGCCTTGACCGCTCGGCCACAAAGGATCGTTCGGTTGGTAAGGTTGAATTTACTGCTTATAAACTTCAATCTTCCATGAATCTCGTACATTCATAACTGCTCATGGCGTATCAAATGTAAACAAATGACGTCATATATTAAGAAATGGACAAAGTCGGACAATTTATTTATTAAAGACATTTTTATGTTTAACGTTCTTTTTATGGATACTTGTATCTATAAAAAGAACGTTAAACATAAAAATGTCGGACTTTGTCCATTTCTTAATATATATATATATATATATATATATATATATATATATATATATATCTTGACAATATTTCGCGCACGACTAAGAGGATCACGCGTCATAATAGTGTGCTGCAGAACGGCCGTCGAGTATCACTGGTCTACAGGTTTTGTAACACACTGTGTACCAGTCTTCTGTTAGCAGTTCTGAAAAGCGTGACCGGCTCTACAAAAGCCTTCACCATTATAGTCAAAACATGTGTGTAGCTAGTCTAGTTGTTCAGTTTTCGGAACTGAATTGTTTAACTCCCATATGTTTTAATCGACAGGAGGTACCTGGCCCGATAATATAGGTAAATGATTCACCTAATGTCAAAATTAGTTTTCTTAACAAACGGAAACCTCGTTCCATACTAGAGTTCCACAAAGGTGATACCCTTTTTGCAAATCGTACGACATATGCAGCGTTTGTGAAAGACTCTTGTATCTTTCGGCCGTTTGTTTAATGGACTTCCTTCCCAATGAGTGCCGGAAAAGCTGTTCCGTATCTCAGGAATGCGGCCAAAGTTTTTATTTTGTTTTTGAAATAGTTCATACAGCGCCCAAAATGAATGGAAAACGAATCGCATTCTTGAATCTGATGAATTTATTTTATTCTCTCAATATAGCTACCATTCTCGTTCTCTCTTTCCCTCTCTTCATTTCCCTCTCTTTCTCTATATATAATTCTATCTCACCCATTCACACTCTTTTCTCGCTTTTTCTTTCTGTTGGTTCTCTCACTCCCTCCTATTTTCACCTACTTTATTTCTGTCTTTTCCACACTAATTTATTTTCTCTCTTTTCTCTGCACCGCGTTGTTCTCTCATTCTCTTTCTATCGCTGTCTCTGTTTCCATCATTTTCTCTCTCTTTTATCTTCTTCTCTATAACAGTCTCTTTCCTTTCTCTATTGTTCCCCTTTCTCTCTCTTTAATCCAATGTCTATCTTTCTGTTTTTTCTACTTCTACTCACGTTTTCTCTCTCTTTCCCCTTTGACTTTTCACGTAATTCCCCTCTTTTCAGCATTACTTTGCTCTCTTTTTAGCTCTTTCTCTCTTACACTATCACTATCTCTGTTTCGTCTCCTTCCCCTCTCTCTCTCTCTTTTTCTTCTAATTTCTTTATTACTATACTCTCTCTTCCATTCTTTCTTTCTCAATTTGATATTCTCCCTCTCTTTCCACCTCGAGTTTTTTGCCCATCTCCTTTCTCTTGCCGTCTCTCTTTCCATCTTTTCTTCTCTCTCCTTTTAGCTATTTCTTTCTCATCCCTTTCTCTCTCTCTCTGTATGTATCTTTCCTTTAATTACTTTTCTTTCGTCTCTGGAACACTTTCTTTCTTTATTTGATAGTTTCCGTATTTTTCTTTCTGCCTTTTTCTCTCATTGTCTTTCACTTGATGTCTCTTCCCCTCTTTCACTCACTCTTTATCTTTTTTCTTTCTTTCTCTCTCTCAAGAGATGACTTTTGTACAGTTATTTCTATCCGGTAGAAGAAGACTCCATTTACTCGGTGCTAACTGATCATCTAATATTAGTTTGAATTCATGCAGACCTCACATTTCAAAATCATGGTCATCAAATATTTAAATGATTATAACTTAAAGTGTATTCTCACCATGGAATAGATGTTAACTGTTTGGTGTTCTACATTTTTATTACACCAAGTAAGTTCGACTCTCATTGGCCTATTTATTATTTTGGCCTTATGTCAGACTAAGCTTAACAAATAAGTATAATTGCAAGAAGAAAAATTACAGAAAAATCGTTGAAGTTGGTGCGTTTATTTTTGGTCTTTGTACATGGAGAATATGGATTTTTTCCTTTCGCATTTGAGAATAAGCAAATACTTTCCGCCTAAAGAATTTCTTTGATACGCGACATCTGGATACAATTCAGTAAGCAAATTGTGTCACTTGGTACTTCAAAAGGCCTCACCTCCCCAAGGAATCGTATGGCTCGTAACTAAGGCTGAATTAACAAATGGACAAAATGCTTCCCTCGCCGCTTTCGAGTAACGAAGAAAAACAAAAAAAAAGTTGTTTTTGTATAAACTATATTGACCTGAAAACGAATAAACTCTGATTAGCAATGTCACGAGAGATTTCACTGGTAGGGTTCATTTAGCAGCCACTGTAAAAGTTTAATTAAATCTGATTATTAAATATTTAGTGTGACAACATACTAAAAAACATATTGGTTATTCGTAAAGTAATTATGTATTTCATCGTTATGAACTGAG
This sequence comes from Acanthosepion pharaonis, assembly GCA_903632075.3. NCBI lineage: Eukaryota > Metazoa > Mollusca > Cephalopoda > Sepiida > Sepiidae > Acanthosepion > Acanthosepion pharaonis. Next base: position 675,063 of record CAHIKZ030005603.1, read on the forward strand.
TCAACCAAGGTAGTATGAAATTCAATGATTGGTAATTACGTCTAGAATTAATTTATCCTCTCTTCTATTAGTGAGGGTGGAAAATAATTACGTATTTCAACCTCTATGAATTATGAGTCAATCAACAGAACCAAGGTTAAATGGAAGGAAACCACGTCTGAAATTAACGAATCATCTCTACTATCCGGCAGTTGTTTAGGGTGTATTTCAGAGTTTGCGAAGTGAGGACACCTAGAAATAAGGGTGTTTTGGGTCCTAGTGATGAGAACCGAACACGATGTTTGCAAACTAGGACGGTCTTTTAACATGGAATTCCAAACTTTTCTTTTGTGTATGGAATTGTTACAGATGAAAAATAGATTTCACATGTCAATCGAAAAAAAAAAAAAAAAAGAAATGCCAGTGGTCATCGCAAAATGAGAAACCCGTCCCAAAATGAGAACAAAGACTCTATCTACAGAAGTCCTTACTTTTTTTATTTTTTTTTATTTTGGTGAAATATGAAAAGTGTCGTCCATTACGAATCACTGGAAAATGGAAGAATCATTATTGTAGAAGTTAATTTTCAGCAACTCAATCGTGTAAATCATTAATTACATTAAATATTTCCCTGCTTTAGTAAACTGAACGGGTGTTATTCTCCAGCATAAGGGTGCATTGCAAAACAAACCCAAGAAAAAAATAAAGTCGTTAACCCTAGAACACTAACCATAGGTATAATATACACAGCGCAAATTTTCCTATTTTTAATTACAATTTTCAGTACCTGATTTTTTTACCTAAATAATATTTTTCAGTTCCTATTAATGTTAACTCAAAGTACAAAGTTTGAAGTGCCTGCATGTAAAATACAGTGTAAGAGAGTTGTCGGGCCTGGAGAAGTCTCTTATATCCGGGTTTCTCTTATATTTGGTCTATTTTGTTTAGGTAAGTATGGGAACACTTTGGGACCAGAGAAAATCTCTCTTATATCCGGGTTTCTCTTATATCCGGGTTACACTGTAGTTCAAATAAAGATTTATATTTTATATTTTTTTGATATTTTCAAAATCGGGTATGATATACCCATGGTTAGTAGTGGTGTAACTTTAATTGATGTTTAGTGTTCTAGGGTTAATAAGGATGCGGGGGGAGTGTCAACATCCTACGTACAGATTTAGCAACTACAAATTTTTAGCCGTTTCTATAACTAGCACTGTCAAATAGTTTTGGTGATAAAACAAAATTTCTTTAAAGGCAAAATCGAAAAAGATTAAGCTTTAGATAGATAATATTTAAATTAATTATAATTTATACTTTTTTTAAATATCGTTTCTGGTGTAAAAGTAACTACTTTCCGAAAACTCCATTATATATGATATCAGAAGACTCAGGAATTTTCCTCCTATATTGGAGTAGATGTAGTGAGTATATTAGTACAGTGTAACCCGGATATAAGAGACCCGGATATAAGAGAAACCCGGATATAAGAGACTTCTTCTCCGGTCCCGACAACTTTCTTATATCCGGGTTACACTGTAATTGTAAAACACGAATTTTTTTTTTTAATACAGTGTAACCCGGATATAAGAGAGTTGTCGGGACCGGAGAAAAAGTCTCTTATATCCGGGTTTCTCTTATATCCGGGTTTCTCTTATATCCGGGTTTGGTCTATTTTGTTTAGGTAAGTATCGGAACACTTTGGGACCAGATAAAATCTCTCTTATATCCGGGTTTCTCTTATATCCGGGTATCTTATATTCGGGTTACACTGTACAGTGTAACCCGGATATAAGAGTGTTGTCGCGACCGGAGAAGAAGTCTCTTATATCCGGGTTTCTCTTATATCCGGGTTTGGTCTATTTTGTTTAGGTAAGTATGGGAACACTTTGGGACCAGAGAAAATCTCTCTTATATCCGGGCTACACTGTACAGTGTAACCCGGATATAAGAGTGTTGTCGCGACCGGAGAAGAAGTCTCTTATATCCGGGTTTGGTCTATTTTGTTTAGGTAAGTATGGGGAACACTTTGGGACCAGAAAATCTCTCTTATATCCGGGCTACACTGTACAGTGTAACCCGGATATAAGAGTGTTGTCGCGACCGGAGAAGAAGTCTCTTATATCCGGGTTTGGTCTATTTTGTTTAGGTAAGTATGGGAACACTTTGGGACCAGATAAAATCTCTCTTATATCCGGGTCTCTTATATCCGGGTTACACTGTATTAGAATTTTAAGATGCACGAGTTTTTGCTTATAGTCATGAAGTTTATGCATGAAAAAAGAAAGAAAATGTTGTTAATGAATTATAATGACGTTATTCAGTCAAAACAACCCGTGATGATGTTGCACTATGTTGCGAAGGAATGAAAAAAGTAGCAACTTAAAAGTGCAACTCAACAATAATGAAACAACGAGGTTTTTTTTTTTTTTGCCTAAATGTTTGGAGCCAGTTTTTGTATTCTGTCTGTCTAGTGTTGAAAATCAAAAAGTAAAGAATTGTCAGTGGTTAGGAATTAATTAAGAGACACCGGCAAATATTGGACCGCTATATACAAGTGGGGAGATATTAACTCTTGATTTCTAATGAAAAGCTCGAACATTTCTGAGTCTTTTTTCTTTCTTAAACTTTTGGTTTTATTTTCTTTCTAAATTGCTTTATCTATTTGCTCCTTTTTCATTCATTTTTTTCTTTTTTTTTAACGTTTACCTTTTATTTTCTTTCTACTTTTCTTTATTTAGTTGCTATTTTTTCATTCATTTTTCTTTTTTCTTTCTTTTTTTAACGTTTACCTCTTATTTTCTTTCTACTTTCTTTTATTTATTTGCTCCTTTTTCATTCATTCAGACATTCATTCATTCTATTGTTCGTTCTTTTTTTAAAACTTTAATTTTATTCTTTCTTTGTTAAATATTTGAACTTATTATTTTCCTTTTAAAAAATATTTTTATACTTAAGCATTTTGCTTTTTTCTTTCAGAGACTGTCCTATTCTTCGTCAGTTTGCTTCTTTCTTAAAATTTAGGCCTTGCTTCTTTTTAATCATTTAGCATATATATATATATATATATATATATATATATATATATATATATATATATATATATATATATTATGAATTAATTTATTTAAAATATGGTTTTCCGCTACACAGTTCTAACCATGTTTCAAAAATGGAAGGTTCAAATTTAATTTTGTAATTAAATTAAAGACATTAGTTCCATTTCATTCTCAAGCGAATTTTGGAGTAATTTATAAAATTACTGGGTTTCAAAAGTCAGCAAAAATCAAAATTTACATTTCCATGGAAAATATATATATATACATACATATATACATACATATATATATATATATATATATATATATATATATATATATATATATATATATATATATATATTTTTATTCCCTCTGTTCTTTTTTTCACACTTGCATATATATATATATATATATATATATATATATATATATATTGAGACATGTTTTTATGTTTATACGATCTTTTTATAGATACAAATATTTAAGTAAATGCTCTGTTTATAATAAACAGTATTAAACAACATTTACCGGCCTGAATATCCGAGAAATTTTCATTAAAAATATGCGTCCTCCGATAGGAATCGAACCTGTGTCCTATACGGAATATATATTTTCTATGAAAATTTCTTGGACATTCAAGCCAGTAAATGTCGTTAATACTGTTTATTATAAACAGAGCATTTACTTAAATATTTGTATCTAAAAAAAAAGAACGTATAAACATAAAAAATGTCTTAAAATAATTTTCGGAAGTTGTCCATTTCATAATGTGTGACGTCATATATAGATCTATGCAAATGAGAGAAAGAATAAAGGGAGTAAAATATATACATAAATATTAAAGGAATTAAGATTTTGTATTTGACATACTTTCTTATACAATAAATTTTATATTAAGTGGCTACACGTGTTTCAGTAATCAATTACACTGTTTAACAAAAGAAAGGGATATCTAAAACATGTGTTTCCACTAATTATAATTGTATTATATATATATATATATATATTGTTCTGATCTATCATCTCGTCTACAGTCACTTTCTCACTGACGTGCTGTGGCTTCCCTCTGTCTTTTCTACAAGTATTTTCACGGCAACTGCTCCGACGGGCTAATTTCACTGGTTCCCAAACTGTATGAACTTAAATGTTGAAATTTGCTATATCTAAATGAGGTTTGTTTAATATCAGAATTAGAGCGTTTGAGCCGTGGAAATAAAAATCAAAGATACTATAGTCAGTTTCACTCCTCAAACCATCTTCAAAACACGGCAATTATCTATCTATCTATCTATCTATCTATCTATCTATCTATCTATCTATCTATCTCTATGTCTCTCTCTCTCATACACACACTATCTATCTATCTATCTATCTATCTATCTATCTATCTATCTATCTATCCCTATGTCTCTCTCTCATACACACACTATCTATCTATCTATCTATCTATCTATCTATCTATCTATCCCTATGTCTCTCTCTGATACACACACACACTATCTATCTATCTATCTATCTATATATCTATCTATCTATCTATCCCTATGTCTCTCTCTCATACACACACTATCTATCTATCTATCTATCTATCTATCTATCTATCTATCTATCCCTATGTCTCTCTCTGATGCACACACTATCTATCTATCTATCTATCTATCTATCTATCTATCTATCTATCTATCTATCTATCTATCTATCCCTATGTCTCTCTCTGATGCACACACTATCTATCTATCTATCTATCTATCTATCTATCTATCTATCTATCTATCTATCTATCTATCTATCTATTCCTATGTCTCTCTCTCTCATACACACACTATCTATCTATCTATCTATCTATCTATCTATCTATCTATCTATCTATCTATCTTCGTGTCTGCCTATATGTGTGTATGTGTAAGTCACAAACTTTTGACTGGAAGAAGATGCACCCTGTCACCTAAGCTGGTGTCTGGCTTGAGCTGTAACGCTACACACACATGCATTTGATTAAAGTAGCCAACCATTTTGAAACTATTCATGCTTTTTCGCCCTATAACTGAGGGGATTTCAATCAATTAATTTATTCAATTAAAAGCTAGTTAGGTTAATGAAGGACGAAAATACTTATATCTTTTGTTGATAATTCAATATGTATTCTTGATGTAAAAACTGTGAACTTTACCAACATATATAACCCTGTCTGTGTTTGTGAATATGTCTAACAAAATATGTATTCAGCTCAAATAGCTTTCTCTTTGTCTATTTATCTATCTCAATCTGTTTTATCTTTGTCTCAGTGAACTTTATTACCTCCCATATCTGCCTGTATGTATTTGCCTTTGTTTTTGTGTATCTTTCCATCTCTCTCAGAATATTATGATCTATCTATCTATCTATCTATCTATCTATCTATCTATCTATCTATCTATTAACCCCTCCCCTTATTAAATGGGAATATCGCTGAGTTGTACGAAATCTGATAAAACAGAAACAGCTCTGTGTGTGTGTTGTTAGAACGTTATCCGTCTGAAAAGTGTCTTTTTCGAATCTCACCATGGTCGATTTGTCAGGATTTGTTATCCGTCTGGAAAGTGTCTGAAAACCATACCACGGGTGAAATTGGGTAGACGGACCCCTTGGGGGTCGTCGATAGCTGTGTTAGCACGGAGTCACAAGTCATCGTGAGCGAGGGTTTGAGAGTGCTGGCCTTGATCAGATTTTTTGGTCACTCTAGATAACACGCTCTCTCCCAGAAACTGTAACTAAGGTCTGCTCGACATAGTTGCAATATAAACCACAGGTTGGCTCTGTGGGTGTTGAACAAACAACCACAGTCTGAGCGAGCGTCTATTAGACGGTTATGCTCGAATACGTGTGGCCAGCTATTATATATATATATATATATATATATATATATATATATATATATAATAGCTGGCCACACGTATTCGAGGATACCGTCCTTGTAATATGATTATGTAACGTGCTTCTTTCCTACACATATATACATATGGTATGGTTTGGTCCTAAATAAGGAAATCACACATTATGAAATGGACAAAGTCCGACATTTATTTTAAGACATTTTTATGTTTATACATTCTTTTTTATAGATACAAATATTTAGTTAAATCCTCTGTTTATAATAAACAGTATTAACAGCATTTACCGGCCTGAATGTCCGAGAAATTGTCATAGAAAATATTCGTCCTCCGACAGGAATCGAACCTGTACCCTTATACGAAACCGCCATATAGCCTGACGTGCTTTTACCGATTTCGCAACAGAGGAGCGTTCGGTTACCAAGGTCGATTTTACAGTTTTTAAACTACAATTCTCCATGAGTTTCTCACGTACATTCATATCTGCTCTATGACAATGTCTCGGACATTCAGGCCGGTAAATGGTGTTAATACGATTTATTATCTTTGAGCTGAAGAATTTTAACCATATATTGCAATAACAGTTGTAATACGAATGCAGGTCGTTATTTAAAGACGTAATGCGTTACAGCCTTAAAGCAAAATGCTATTCACTATTGTCAATCATCGCAAAAATATTAGTTGGACAATGTGGTGGACGAACTAATTGAGATGTCCTGTTAGTATCAAATTTTCCAAGCCTCCTTTCCTCATTAGAAAGCTCAATTGTCTCATTCTGATGGTAAGTGTGTGCGTCCTTTTTGTTTCTATTTCCTCTAAAACCTTGTCGTTGCTCACATGTTCGGTTCTTGGTACCCTCAGCATCTTTCTGTAGAACCAAATTTTTGCTGCTTCATGTCTCTTCTTCATCTGTGATGAGCTTATTAATCTTTCACTGTCATATAGGAGGTCAGATATGACTTCAGAGTTCAGTACTCTTTTTGTTTGTTTCGAATGAAATGTCCGTGTTTCTTAATACATGGATTAATATTTACATGGCGTATTTCGCTTTCTCAATTCTCCTTCGGATTTCAGTGTCACACTTTCCGTCCTATGTTAAATATTTCCCGAAATTCAAATTGCTGTACATGTTTGATATTGATATCTTCAATTAGTAATTAGCATGTCAGGCTGTTCCTTTTTGCTAACAACCATGCATACTGTCTAGTTGCAATTGGACTGGCATCTCGTTTGCAGCCGCTCTCTCACAGACGTACCGTCGCCTCCCTCTGTCTTTTTTACAAATACTTTCACGGTAACTGCTCTGATGAACTGCTTTCGCTGGTTCCCAGACTTCATGAATTTAAGCGTTCTACTAGGCTGGCATCTCACCCTTTCACTGTCGAAACTGTTAAATGTAGCCGCCTCTTCTACTCCAATAACTTCATGTCTCGCACTTCTCGCCTGTGGAACTCCCTCCCCTTTTCCTGTTTCCCTGATAGCTATAATCTCCAACTATTCATATGTAATGTCAATCGACGTCTCCAGATGCCTTGATCTATCCCCTGTCCTTCTCTTCATCTTTTCCTCTATCACTCCTCTTTGCTCTCTGTAACCACTTGCGTCCTAGTGGCTTCCCGCCTTGCTTGGGGTGAAACGCTTAAAAAAGTCCTTTTTTCACGCTTTCCTTCACTATTTTCTGTAGGAGTTCTTCTAGTGTACTTTCTGTGTTTGATATCAACACTCTGTCATCTAAATATCATGTTGTTAAGATTCTGGCCGCCAATAATGAATCCAAGTAGGACTTGTAATTCTCCCAGAATGCATCACGGTATAGGTTGAATACGTCCGGTGAGAAGACACACCCTTGTCTTATGCACCTAGAGGAAGGTTTATTAAATGAAAAAATATTAAAGTAATGATTTAATCAAGTATTCTGCAAATGAGTAACGGCGGGAGAATTAGGTGATAAATATTATTTAGATCTACAAAGGTTAGGAAGTTGTGGAGATCCATGCTCGACCACATCATGAAAGGAGACGACACACAGAAGGTTATTGTTTTATTGTATTAAATATATTTATGTGGTCTCTATCTTTTGGCTTATAAATAAAAAAAAATGTTGCACTGCGTTTGTTTGCATAATGAGAACTGACACCCGAAAACATGTCATAAATATTTAAGACTAGATGTTATGACTCGACACCCCCTGGATATATATTTCACATATAAATATAAGTATAGCCTGAAAAAATTGAAATATATCTTAAATATATTATCAACGGTGTTTCTATATTATTTATTTTATATAAATATTTATATTTTATAAGATATAACTAGAGAGTGTCTTCCTCACAAAATTGATATCATTTAGATGTGAAGATCTGAGTAATGACGTATCCCAAACACACAAACAAAAATAAAAAATAAATAAATAAACGTCATGTTGAACAATAAAAAATTATTTATCAAAATATGCAGAGGGATATAGATTTTATAACCGATTTCACAAAGCTTCACAAATGTTCACGACACATGTCATGTCAGTAGTCCAACTTCTACCAAACACGTTGTAGCATGTCTTGCGTAACATTCAATTCTTAAATGCAACGCCATCTTCAGTTTTCTTGAAGCCAGTTCCATTTTTGAGCCCTTTCCTCAATCCTCCCCATTTTCGATCTTCTAATTCTAATCAATTCCCTGTGTTCTAGTGGCATTGTCGTCTTGCTTGGTAGAAAATCCTGCATCTACGCTAAACTGTACTGCTAAAAAAACTTCATAAAGGAAAGTGCAGAAAACTATTAAACTGTCCTCATGATAAATTCAATAAACTTTTGTTTGCTACAGAAAAGACTTGAATTGATTACATCATTCGTTAAATGTTATCTAAGAATTTAATTTCTTCCGGCGTTCAATAAATGTTATCTAAGAATTGAATTGCTTACATCGTTCAATAAATGTTATCTAAGAGTTGAATAGCTTACACCGTTCAATAAATGTTATCTAAAAATTGAATTGCCTACATCGTTCAATAAATGCCATTTAAGAACTGAATTGGTTACATCGTTCAATAAATGTTATCTAAATTTTGAATTGCTTACTTCGTTCAATAAATGTTTACTAAAATTTGAGTTGCTTACATCGTTCAATGAATGTTATCTAAAATTTGAAATACTTACGACGGTCAATAAATGTTATCTATAAATTGAATTGCTTAAGTCGTCTAATAAATGTTATCTAAGAATTTGAATTACTTACATAATCTAAAAATTATTTTCTTACATCGTTAAATAAATATTAACTAAAAACAAACAAACCATGAATCTATTTACTGCTATCAACTCTTTTTTAATATTCGTTAAAATGTAACTAATATTTGTGACGCATCTTGTACACAAACACGCGTGCTCACACACATATACGCACACACAAACACATATATATGTTCAGTATGAAATAAACTAATTTAACTTGTTGGGAAATATATATAAGAGATTTGCTTTCCACTTTCGATCGATGCAATTCTATTCATTTAATAAAGAAATTTAACATGAAAAAACTTACAAATGTTTGAATCGCATGGTATTGTATCCAATTAAATATGGTATTTTTGTCTCTTCAATTCAAATAATAATAATGAAAAAAAACATTATAATAATAGATTCTTGGAAAAACATTTATATTAGTGACTCGGGCATTTTATATTAAACAAACTCCTGTAGAAATTTTCAAACGTAACTCATTTACTGATCATTCAATTTAACAATTTGAGCCCTGACCACTGATTTACCGGTGCTAGAGAAAAATGACTTAATGCCCAGACACCGGTTGAACGGTAGTTAAACACTTGCATCGTATTTTGCTATTGGTCGTCTTATTTTGAAGAGCCAATCAGAAAAGCCGTAATATTCTGATGTCATCGAACGTTATACCAATATGACCGAGCCTATTCATTGTGTTTTGTGCATGTGTTTTAAAAGAGATGGTTTTTACCATGAAGCATGCGGAGAGCCTAAACCTGCACCGTCAGTTAGGCAATTAGGAAGTTATATTTTTTGTAACTATTTTTATATCTACCGTGAAACATTACATACCAATTATTTGCGAATTTTGACTCAGGAGCTCAGGCAGAAGGATTAAAATTGTTCAGGAAAGGCAGCGCTCAAAGGGTTAAGCCACACACGAACACACGCAATACATTGGTTGTAACATTGGTTCAAACACTGGTTTCCGTACGATCACCGAAGTTAAGCAACATCAAGCCTGGTTAGTACCTAGACGGGTGACCGCTTAGGAATACCACGAACTGCAACATGGATTGTGTGAGTAGGATAATGGCGCGAAAATGTTAATCGGAGAGTCGTGTTCCAATTCCAGTTGTGTTCGTTATATTCACTTACGCAAAATTTATGAATCCACCTCTTCTTCCCCCAGCAAGGGGTTAATTAGTAAGACTTGTACCATAACATCATTATCATCTTCAAAAACAATAAAAAATTCTTACAATCTAAAAAAAAAAATTCTGGCTTTGAATAAATAACCTGCAAAAGGTGGCTAATCCATAGAAAATGAATGAATAATTCAACTCACAAAAATAATCTTATTTTTTTTTAAAAAGATAAAAAGAACACGTATGTTGGAAATAAGTAGAACCTCGTTAAAGATTTGTAGAAAAATGCATTAGATTTAAGTACACTCACTGGAAACTCATTTTTTTTTTTTATCTAAACCGGCTCACACAGAAGTCGGCTCCTATTTGTGCGTATTTCAGGCTCCGATTTGAATGTTCACATATATTAACCAATCAGCGACGTCATGTGAACGCCCTGTCGTCTTTGAATTTTCAAGCAACAATGATTATCGGCTGCTAAGAAAATTTGTCTGTTCAATTCAGAAAATGATCCCTAATATTTTCACTCCTGAAATTAGATATTTAAAAATTGAAAAAAAAAAAAATTATGAACATATTGGTGAAATATCGTCAGCAGTCTCAGAAAAACCCCCTCCTCCTTCACAGCCTTTGTCACTATTTATGAATTGACTTGTTTTGCTTTACCAATCACTGCCAGAGTAAGAAAACTGGGGGCAAAGAATTTCCTTGTGAGATATCTCTGCTGTTGCTCCAAAAACAAAGAATTTTATGGAAAGATATCGTCAACGGCGTCCAAGTGGATAAAAGCCCAGGAGAGTGGAAACAATTTGTAGATAGATATGTAGAAAGATTGATATATGGAAAAGTATGGCGAGTTAAATGAAAAATAAAACCGTCAGTAAGGTTTCAAAAGATGGAAAAATACGAAGACAGCTATTGGGGGCGGAGAAGAAGAGAGGTTCTATAGTCTTGGATGGCAACCGGTCTACCGCAGAAAGAAATGGCAACCTATCGAACGATACATAATCGCTTAAGCGTGTATCACGTATGAGCTTACGGTCAAATCATGCTGAAACACCGGTTCTCGTACGATCACCGAAGTTAAGCAGCGTAGAGCCAGGTCAGTACTTAGATGGGGGACCGCTTGGGAACACCTGGTACTGTAAGCCCCCAAAGTCCAACCCTTACCTCACAGTTGGTGGGGGGGTGTAAACGGTAGTGTTAGAGCTATGCCGCCCGGAACTTCGTTCCTGGTAGGGCCACCCAAGGCGGACAGGTCTGACACACACGCCGGCTAACAAGGGCTCTGGTGAAAATCCAAGGAGCGTCTGCATCTGGTCGTTCCTGTCTGTGGGAACCCCGCGGCAAGCAAGAACGTTATCCGAGTAGGCCTGGGTACCCTACTTCTGTAATTTATCCCAAGGTCTTTATCATAACAGGAAGAAGCCGGCTCAATCCGCCCAGGGTGAATGCCGCATCAGTACAGTACAGTACAGTATCACGTATGGCACATGACTGACTGACTTTCCAATCGAATCCGTGACATTCACATATGTGCAATAACCTTGGGAAAGGTATGAATCCTCTTTCCTTCCCCCCCAGCTATGGGTAAATAGCAGCACAGTCCGGTTTCTATAGTCATGGATGGCAACTGGTCTACCGCAGAAAGAAATGGTCACCTATCGAAAGATACATGATCGCTTAAGCATGGCACAACTGATCATGACAGAAGAATGACTGAATTTACAAGTAATTGGACGTGAGGGAATTTGATCTTCACTGGATTTGTCTTGGAATATTTTCTATTAATCTATTTTAAAGTGTGATTAGCAACGGACGTGTTTAATTAAGAACACATCTGAATGTAACGTCTTACAGTTTAAATATGAAATTAATCAATAACAAATAAATAAATTCAGTAATATAAAATAAAACAATTAAAATAAAAAAGAAATAATAATAATACTATAGATACATGCAAATAAGATCATAAAAATTTTTAAGTAATGTTATTAAAATTAAAAACTAATTTACCTGGCTTAGTAAAATAAGGTAAAAAAAACATGCCTATCTATTGTAAAATACTCGCGTGATTGACTTGTGTAAATGTAATTTTAAATTTAAAGTTGAAAAATTAAGATGATTATTTAGCTTTTTAATTGTTCTGAGGAACTCCTGGGATTGACAATTTTGATTGTACTGTATAAATATGCGTATACAAAATAGATTTTCTGCGATCAACGCAGTCATTCTTGTCAAAGCTCTAAATCAGTGATTTAAATATTTCGAAACGCTATGTTGTCAAGTGTCTTTACCCGAAATGCAGATTCTGTGATAAAATATCCAGAAACAATTGACCATCTTGAATCGCGTCCTGAGTATGACGGCAAACTACATCCGCGTCCTGGGTAAGACAATAAACTACGTCCAACAGCAAGGCCTCTTATAATGAGGTTTTGAAGGGCGTGGAACCACCCCTTAATTGTTGGTGTTCCTATGTCCACCCTGACTCAAGGTGGCAGCACCTGTTAGGATCCCAACTATGGGCAAATAGTTAACCATCAAACTGGGGTCGAAACACTATGGAAGTATAAAAATAGGTCTTAATACCAGAAATACTTTGTAAAAACAAAAAATTATTACCAGCAATACATTATTATCAGCAATACATTTTAGGCAAATAAAATTATACCAGCAATACTTTTTTGAAAGAAAAATATTACTAGCAATACATGTTTGAAAAAAAAATATTACCATCAATAAAAATTTTGTCGGCATTAAATAACCCATTGAGGTTGATATGCCGTAAAACAAAATAAACCAAAACAAACCATGTTGAATCAGATTGCACGGCGTAAGCACTAACCAAATATAAAACTCGGCATGATGGAGTTGGCCAACATCTGCACTAGAAAATATTGACCTTTTACGGGAAAGAAAGTGCAAGAAACTTGTATGAGCATCATCCAGACTCAGTTACAAAGCTGGAAGCTGCAACAATTTTATGCGACTTTGCATTACACAGAGACAAAGCAATCAAAGTTTATGTCCAAGATATTGTGATCAAAGACCATAAGAACAGAATGTGCTTTTTAATTGACATTGCTGTCCCTGCAGATTGTAATGTATCTTTGAAGATCTTCAAAAAACTATCAAAATACAAGGATCTTGAAATGGAAATCTAAAAAATGCGGCACATGAGGACATCAATAATTCCAGTTGTAGTTGGAGCACTCGGATTGATTGGAAAAGGTTCCGATAGATTCATTGAAGGGATTCCTGGTAGCCAATGCCTTAGAAAAATACAAAAATTTGTCCTCACAAATACTGCTCACACATTACGAAGAGCTTTATCTATGTAAAATTGTGTGTGATCTCATTATTTTTTTTACAAAAATGTTTAGGGGAAAATGACAGGAAACCATTTCTGACTTTGATCTCTGGTTGGGGCCCGGAAAGAAATGTGGATACAACAGAAATCGGAGGGAAACAATAATAATAGTAATGATGATAATATATATATATATATATATATATACAGTGTAACCCGGATATAAGAGACCCGGATATAAGAGAAACCCGGATATAAAAGAGATTTTCTCTGGTCCCAAATTAGAGCCTGTGTTAATGTATATAAAATAGACCAAACCCGGATATAAGATAAACCCAGATATAAGAGACTTCTTCTCCGGTCCCGACAACTTTCTTATATCCGCGTTACTGTATATATATATATATATATATATATATATATATATATATATATATATATATATATATATATGTGTGTGTGTGTGTGTGTGTAGTGAAGAAAACATAGAGGGGAGAGGAAACGAGGGAGATGTTGAGAGAGAGGAGAGAGAACTAAAATAAAATAAACATATCGAGTGTGTGAGGGAATAGAGAATGTGGGAAAAGAGAAAAATGATATGAAATAAAGATAGAGAGAAAAAGAAAGAGAAGGAATGAGAGAGAGAGGGAGGAGAAAGAAATATAGATAGCTAGAAATAAAGAGAGAGGGAGATGGGGGAGCGAAAGAAAAGGATGGAGAGCAAATAAAAGCATGCACAAATGAAGGAGAAAATAAAAAAAAACCCTTTGAGGTCGGCGTGAGAGACAGAATCGATATACAATGAATTAATTATGGAGACAAAACACACAACTCGACGAAAAAATCGTTGATAATGCATACTATTTTAGTCCTGGTTCAAATCGACTGATCAGCGATGAGTTTAAAACAAAGAATTTTATAGATTTCCTTTATTCGCTCATATTAGCATTGCATATAATTTTTTCCTTTCGAAATAGTCTTCCAATCTCAGCCGTCTTTATTACTGAACACATGCTTTGTTTCTTTTTGTTTTCTTTTTGGTGTTCATATATCGACCTAATAAGTATTTATCCGCGCGCACATTCGAAAGGAATATGCCAAATGGTCGTAATTAATGTGAGATTCCCACGAGTACATGGGTTTGATAACAGAAATTTTCCGTCGGCCCTTACCTAGTCGGATGGCTCAGGCATAAGAGATTGACCCTGACCCTCTTGGTAGAGCTAGAAAAGTGCAGTTGGAAAGGATTACTTTCAATCCCACTGAAAATGGACTAAATCACTTTCTTATTCCTGCCTAAAAGATGACCGATTCGAAAGACGTAAGGCTGCGGGAAGACAAAATCATTGCATTGGAAAAAAATATTCGGTTAGAGATGCTTTACATAATCCAATAAAAAGGGAATATAATTGGACAATCTCACGGATCCAGAAGTGACAACAGAAACATGGTTCTACAGAAGGATGATGAGAATACCATGGGCCGAACATGTGAGACAACGACAGGGTTTTAGAGAAAATGTTAGCAAAAAGAAAACTTATACTTAACATCAGGAAGAGACAGTTGAAATTTCTGGAGCACATAATGAGGAAGAAGGGCTTGGAAAATCTGACACTCACAGGACAGATTGAGAGCAAGAGGGACAGAGAAAAAACAGCGCATAACATACTTGATAAGGGGCACTTTGACGTGGTTTACAGGTTATCAATCTTGTCTTGCTAGATCAGTAATGACTGAATAGTGAGTTCGATCCTAACTGGGTGCCCTAGATTTCTATCCTTGTGACACATCTAAGCTACGAGCAGAAAATCACCATAACATAATTGACGAGCTAAAATAAATCAATGGCGGAACAGTGTTTAGGAGAAATAACAAAAAGACAAAATTTATTAAGAGCTGCAAAGAACAGAAAATTATGGCGAGCCATGATCGCCTACGTTCAACCGAGAGCGTTATCTAAAGAACGCGTCATTCTTTTGGAGGCTAGCATCAGCCATGCTGATAGAAAGAAGAAACAGGTGTTTCGGATGATTAATGGAGAGCAGTTTAGTTTTGGAGGTGTTGAAATTAACAAGCCATACTTTACCCTGTTAACAACAGACTGAAGGTCGTTTTTGACATCAGCCGCGAATTTGATCTTACTTCATTGCACAGCCTTACTGTTGAGAGAGGAGTGTCATCAAAATACATACCAAGTTGAGAGCTGATGTCATCGGGAGAATTATTAATGTGAATTTAAAACAAAGTAGAACTAAGGATGGAGCCCTGGGGAACAACTACATTAGTACGAAAGGATCTAGAAGAGTGGCCATTCAGGATAACTTTCATTTCACGTTTTGATAAAAGACTGGATCAGTTCAAAACTTTCTCCAGATACAAAGTACCTTTTTCAGTTTGTGTAGAAGACCTTGTATTCCAAATTGTGTCCAAAGCTTTCAAGATTTCTAAAACTACCATCCCCTGCTACATCACTCTCCTTGATAGACTCTTTCAATATATTAAAGAAAATCCCCATTACTAGAATAGAAAATACCTAAATTGAAAAAGCAATAAAGAAAGAAATTCTAATACACGCTAGCGCGTTTTGAAATCCTCATAGTATTTAGTATTGTTGAAATTATCGCTTAAATTTCTTGTCGAAATTTATGAACTCTACTTTTTCGCAAACAAATCGATGGAAATAAGCTGATTTGTTTGGAAAAATAATCTGACAAAAAATTAATTTTATAGGACTTCATAGTAAAAATATATTTAAAAAAAATTCTTTTTATCCTTTTTAACAGCGAAGAATGAATTCTTAGAATTTCTTACTCTTGAGCATTCAACATACCACTGGCCTTGCGTAAAAATTTTTTCTGGAGTTAAATACCAACTTTTTGAAGCGTTTGGTTATGTGATTTCTTCATAGTTCTCGCAAACGCATGACGAACTGGAAATTGGATTCTTCTATATAAATACTTTAAGAAAAGGTATGTAAAAAAGAATATTGCTTTTTTTATTAAATAAGTATTTGTTATTCTTACCATTAAATTGTTTTTAAAATGGTGGGAGTATTTTGCATATTAAATAATTAACTTTTAATAAAAAAATAATGAAAATTTATTATACTAAATTACACACTATAGTAAAACCAATTGTTCATTGTAACCACTTACCTGTTTGCACTTGACCGAAAATTTGGTTTCCATCGGTCAATGTATAATTATTTTAGAGTGTGTGACGGATTAATGGAAGTCACTGACTTTTATATATATATATATATATCGAGGAATCTAAATGAAATAATAATAATAAAAACGAAAGAATATTAATCTACAACCCAGTGTGTCTGAAGATTTGAATATTTGAATATTTGAATATTTTTATTGTTCAATATATATATATATATATATATATATATATATATATATATATATATATAGGGAGAGAGAGAGAGAGAGAGAGAGAGAGAGAGAAAAACTGTTTTTAAAATAGTGGGAGTATTTTGCATGTTAAATAATAGGGCTTTTAATTTTCCCCCCAAAAATGAATGAAAATTTATTGTACTAAGCTATGCACCCTAGTAAAAGCAACTGTACATTGTACCCAACTCTTTTACCTGTTTGCACTTCTCCACCAAATTTGGTTTCAATGTATGGCTATTTTAGAGGGTGTGAGGGATGGACTAACGAAGGTCCCAGAATTTTATATATAGGCGCATGGAAGAGAAAGTACAGATGATCATTATTTCTGTTCCTTGTTACCTTCTTTTACATTTTTTACCCTTTTTCTTATTATCTTCTCTTTTTCTTTTCATTTGTCATAATTCTTCTGGGTTTTATTTATCTTCCACTCTTTATCCTTCCGTTTTTTTTTTCTCTGTTAAATTGCAATTTTCTTCTGACCTTTCTTCTGACCTTTCTTCTGACCTTTCTTCTGGGCCTTTCTTCTGACCTTTCTTCTGACCTTTCTTCTGGGCCTTTCTTCTGACCTTTCTTCTGACCTTTCTTCTGACCTTTCTTCTGGGCCTTTCTTCTGGGCCTTTCTTCTGACCTTTCTTCTGACCTTTCTTCTGGGCCTTTCTTCTGACCTTTCTTCTGGGCCTTTCTTTGCTTTTCCACTTATGCTCACTCTCTTTTGTTTTTCCCCCACAATTTTTTCATTCTCTTTCTTTCTCTCAGTTTTATTTTCTCTATCCACTACACCCTTTCCTTTCCTCATTCTTTTATTTATTCTCCCACTCTCCTTTAGATTATTCCATCCTAAATGCTTTCAATTTTATCGATTACCGCCACTCATTATTTTCATTCATTGTTCTTCTTTCACTTCCCCCCTCCCTTCGTTCTCCTTCCGTTTTTTGCTTCTCTGAATATTTTAACTTTCTTTCTTTCTTTCTTTCTTTCTTTCTTTCTTTTTGCTGCTTAATTTATGTTTTTCTTCATTTTCCAAGTTTTCCGGTTAATGTATCTTTCTTTCTTTCTTTCTTTCTTTCTTTCTTTCTTTCTTTCTTTCTTTCTTTCTAATACTTAATTTCGTTTTTTTCTTCGTTTTCTTTCCAGTGTTCGTTTAATGCCTCTTTCTTTTAACCTTTTTTTCTTTATTCCTTTCTTTCTTTTAATCTTCTTTCTTTCTTTATTTCTAATGCTTTTTTTGAGTTTTCGTTTAATGCTTCTTTGTTTATTTGTTTGTTTCTTTCTTTCGTTCTTTCTTTCTTTCTAATGATTAATTTTACTTTTTTCTTCGTTTTCTTTCGAGTGTTCCTTTTATACCTCTTTCTTTCTTTCAATCTTCTTCCTTTCTTTCTTTCTTTATCTCTACTCAGTGCCTATCCTTTTCCATACATTTAAAATATTTATCAGTAACTTAAAAAAAAGAGGAAACCATCATTGTGTCGCACTTGTTAATTCCTAGCAATTTAATTTCACTTCATTACTTTGCATTACAGGACAAATCGGGATGGATGCGACGTTTGATGCTGCCGACGACTAGTTTTAGTTAAAAAAAAAAAATCATCAATTAGTCATTCGTTTGTCAAGTCAAATGAAATCTAAACATTCGCATTCTCTGTTCGCGTGCTTTTAAAGCAAATCCAGTATTGACATGTCGTTAGGACAGATTAGAACTTGATCTCTGACAATAATCATGGCGAGACCGAATCACTGCATTAATGGATCAAATGATTACTACGCCCTTTAAGTTTATTGACTGATTATGAGCCAATCTTACTTTCCATTGATTGCCCCAAAGCATTAAATAACCGAGCGAGATCCTTTAGAAACAGTGCTGAATTGAACAACTCTGTGAATAGACGAGATCTTAGAATGTACAACGTAGATTAACAATTGTCGGTTCGGTAAAGAGAATCTGAGTTCAAAGTAAGTCTGTTTATGTTCAGTCGTAATACTCTTAGGGGAAGGATTAATTTCTATAGCTGGTTTATCTTTCCTTTCTGGATGTCTTAAACAAAAAACAAAAAAAATTATTGTCACTGGCATACCACGAGAATTGATGGAGAAGAAAAGGGGTGAATGAATACTTGGGTAAGCAAATCTTTAACCCTAGAATACTAACCATGGGTATATAGTACCCAGCGCAAATTTTCCTATTTTTAATTACAATTTTCAGTACCTGATTTTCTTAACTAAATAATATGTTTTTCAGTTCCTATTAATGTTAACTCAAAGTACAAAGTTTGAAGTGCCTGCACGTAAAATATTTCAAATAAAGATTTTTATTTAATATTTTTTTGATATTTTCAAAATCGGTTATGATATACCCATGGTTAATAGTTATGTAACTTTAATTGATGGTTAGTGTTCTAGGGTTAAGTATCACACCTACTAGAGGTAAGCCAATATACAAGATGCACTCCAGATGCCACATCTGTCCGCGAGGGGCGGTTGGTAGCTATCCTTGCTTCGGGAATGATTAGCCTGCCATCCGATTCCCTGTCTTTCAATAGCGTATTCTCTTTTACAATAAACCTCTTTTTCTTTCACCTACTCCCGTGTTGCTGTTCCCTTCCATCGAGTATCACTTTTGTCTTTTTTGTAACCTTCTTTAAGGATACAGCACTTAATGAGAATCGAACCTAAAGCTTCTCATTTCAAATCCATTGCTCTTAAACCCAAGATATGAAACTAGCATCTATATCTCTAGATCTTCACTTTTTACTTGGGTATGCAACTCTCCCATAAATATCACACCTACTAGAATCCAGCCAATATACAAGGTGCAGATGTTTTGCGAAATTTTCAGGTTAGACGTTCGTCTACTATAACATAATTTAGTATCGTAAATAAGGAAATTGATCATAAAATATTTTGCTCTAAAAGTACTTTCGCCCAACACCGCAATTTTTTACTTTACCAAAACATTAACTAAAAAGTCATGTTCTTAAATAGCCTCGTCAGATTGAAACCTTTGTACGGTGTCAAGTATGGCATCTAACTCGTTCAGAAACATGTAAACAATTAGATGTATACTTTCTCAGACCAATGGTTTAAAATGATTTTGAGCGAAAGAAACCTGTAGATCTTGGCGAGTTCTTGTGAACTGGCGCTACATAATCACAAACAATATATTTCCAAATAACAGAAAACATGACTTGAGAACTTTCAACAGCAGCAACACCTAAAATGGATAGCACCTGCAACTTGAAGAGAAAGTAATGTCATCATCAAGATATTAACGCTCCATACTAAGTCAAACAAAAGTTTAGGAAGGAAGCCTCCATAAATACTGGAAAGAACAATAACAGACTTGAGAAACTTATTTTCCTGGATAAATGTTTTAAGAGAAGGAATTTTATTTGGTCAGTGAATGGCGAATGTTTACTTAAAAGTAAACGGCTGATATTAACCTTGGCATTGATGTTTGAAGACATTTCAGCACTCTCTTTTCGATTAAAGTATGATCTCCTGACGGTGCCCTTATTGTAACGTTCCAGCAAATTCTTGAAGGACTCCCCGGTGTTCCCACCACGACTTTTTTCATTTCCTTCAGGTCCTCAACAGCTTAATCCATAAGCAGTCTGGTATATTAAATTGGTTTCAGACGAAGATCTATGTTAATCTCGACATAAATGCCACGGCAGAAACCTAAACGAAGAAAAGTGATTTTGAATATTAGCGAAAATACGTCTTTATTTTCCCAAAATTACTCGTAATGTAGGGACCACACACACACATACACACACACACACACACACACACACATGCACACACATACACAAATGTACACACAGACACAAATGCACACACAGACACACACACACACACAAATGCACACACACACACTAGCCGATTGTATTTGTCGAAGTCTGGATGTGAATAAAATGTAACAATACATATGAGAAATTGTCACGTTAGTCACCATACCGACATTACATTTTATTCTCTCACGAGCCGAAGTAACCTGGCGTTGTCCGGTTGTACATGGCTGCAATTATATATAACCGGACACCCTGTATACCCACTCACACTCTCTAGAAATGTTTGCTTTTGTCCCTGCTTGGTATACTAAGCTACTCCCATCTTTTTTACAGTATGTCCTTGGCAATGGTGATTGTTCTTAATAAAGGAATTCCATCGATAAAATCTTCTTGTGTGGTCGTTGCTCAGTAAATTCAGTAAATTCCCTATGGTCATAATAACTTTCGAATAGTATGTGCATTGTTCTCAAATCTAATAATCAAACAAAAACAGTGATGAAGCGTCAGTACAAACGCATGAACGCCCGCCTCACTTCTTCGCACGTTTATTGCAAAGCTGGGTTTAATTAGAGGTACTTCAGGAATTTGTTTTTCATTTTAAGGGTTTTAATAATCCTTCTCAAACAATTTTTGCATCAAAGGTTGTTTGAAAGCCAATTTTTGATGGAATCATATGAAGAAACTATTGGCTAAATAGCAAAAGGCGATTTATGACCTTGTTTGTTGGAGATTTCGCCTACTTAACTGAAATAATCTAAGCCATACATTCGCGCAGGTCAATTTGTCTCTCATATGTAATTTACATGACAAATTTGAAAAGCATCGGATGAAAAAACAGGGAGTTATGGCTGAAAAACTTTTGAACAGTTTTGAACAGTTTTTCGTAATACGCAGGACTAAAACTATCTTATTTCTTGCATGATGATGAATTTTTGCGACATGCTTGAAGAACATTGGATAAAAAATGAGGAAGTCAGTGAAGTTTTTATTTTAAATAGTCCAAAAGACCCGATCTTTTCAGTTATTTGCAATTTTTGTATGAAGCCAATGTCGCAGGAAAACTATCAAACACTCTACATAAACCTCGTAAGATGAACTGCTTTGCATTAAGTGCAAATAACATCAGCTCATCCAGCAAAAATTTTGTTCTCGTGTAACTTTGCCTTGGCTTTTGCAAAAAATCGTGCAAACCGTCAGTTTTATTGATTTTCTTCTGCCAAATCCGTAGGGCCTGGAGATTGAAAACTTAGTCTTGACTTAAGATAGTAAATTTCCAATAAGTGTGTATAATTTCCTCGAAATCGGTCGAGAAATGTGGACGTGTATAAATAGCATACAGACAGACACACACGCACACACAGACATCTATTTTATAGATATAGATGAGTAGGAGGCAGGGTCCAGTGCAATATTTTCGAGAATATTACGTCAAGACATTTTGGTGTAAATAATTCTTCTTTTTCTGTTGACCTTTGTAGAAAGGATAGTCCTTTGTCTGACTGGGGTATGGTGTAACGGATATCGACGCGGAAAGTGAATTAGGCATACTGTTTCCAATTCTTGCTAATGCCCTTGGAAATTGCATGGGTCGATCTTCCTTCATCTATGGGTTAAATAGGAGGACAGACTGGGCTCTCTTGCCACGAGGCGGCAACCAGTCTAGGAAAAAGAAAAGAATTCAAGACCAGCCTGATGAGGATTGGGCTATGTCAGGCTATATTATCAAAGACACACGAGGATTTAGAATAATTTGAAACATAAACTGCTCTCTATTAATCACCACAAAGAACCATCCTTGCCTTTCATGAGAATGTCTGACGCTCAACTCCACAAGAGCACCTCTTTGCGACTGCTCGGTCTCACGTTGACTGCTGACCTGAGATGGAACAAATACGTTGAGTCAATAGCTTCGTCCACCGCAAGGAAAGTTGGCTCCCTGTGCCGCGCTAGGAAATTTTTCTCTCCGGAGTCGATCCTTCAAATCTACAAATCAACCATTCGCTCTTGCATGGAGTATTGCTGCCATATATGGTCTGGGGCCCCTTCTGTTTGTCTCAATATCCTTGACAAAATCCAGAGACGGATATGCAATATAATTGGCCCTGCCTGGCATCCCGTTTACAGTCGCTCTCTCACAGATGTGCTGTCGCCCCCCTCTGTCTTTTTTACAAATACTTTCACGGTAACTGCTCCGACGAGCTGCTTTCGCTGGTTCCCAGACTTCCTGAATTTAAGCGTTCAACTAGACTGGAATCTCGCTCTCACTCTTTCACTGTCGAAACTGTTAAATGTAGCCGTCTCTTCTATTCCAATAGCTTCATGTCTCGCACTTCTCGCCATTGGAACTCCCTCCCCTTTTCTTGTTTCACTGATAGCTATAATCTCCAACTATTGAAATGTAATGCCAGTCGACGTCACTAGGTGCCTTGATCTATCCCCTATCCTTCTCTTCATCCTTTCTTCTACCACACCTCTGCTCTCGCTCCAACTCTCTGTAACTCCTTGCGTGCTAGTGGCTTCCCGCCTTGTTTGGGGTGAAACGCTTAAAAAAAGTAACTGTTACCCAATGACCGGCAGGATAATGAAATAGACTTTGCTACCCATAATGAACCATTAAACAGCATATGTAAATAGTGGAGCCACAACACAAGGCCTGAAGTTTTCATTCAATCATGTAACAATGATCACAGTGTCCACTTTTATTTTTAACTAGCAGAATTATCCGCGCCTTGTTGAGTGTCACCCATATTTTTGTAAGAGATTGATGATAGATTTTAAATCATAGTTATAAGTTATGGATAAAAATGATGCATTTCAATGTTACTCAATCATCGTGCCAATGTGACCTCCGTCTTCTGGCTTTCTCCTAAATGTTGGTTAGGGGTCATTCCCTTTTTCAAATTTAAATTGAATTTAAATCAAAGGGAAAAACCAGTGCGGGGCTGTTCTGACCTCTTTCATATGTATTTGATACAATACTTGATTGAATGAATTGATGTGCAGATTTCAGCATTGTTATAGCAGTTGTATTGCGCAACAAATATGTATTGTAAGGTATTACCCACTGATTGGAGATTTATTGCTAAACTTGGCATCCATATTGTCTCATTTTCATCTTACTGATATGACCTCCATCTTCTGGCTTTCTCCTTCTATATTTTGGATAGGAGTCATTCCCTTGTACAAATTTAAATTTAATTTAAATCACAGGGAAACGATTTTCTGTAGGAGGTTTGTGGTCACCCGTTCCTGGAAACTCTTTGATCAAAATGAAATATACTTATCCAAATAGCTCAGGAGTCATTAACCTTGTCCAAATTTAAATTTAATTTAAATCAATGTGACCCCGGAACCCCCTTTGATCAAAATAAAATATACTTATCCAAGTACCCCGGGTAATGTAGTTTCAAAATATATATGATTCTTGGAGTCTATTCAAAAAATTCCTGGGGGGATTTCGATAAAAAACAAACAGACAGACAGAAGCTACAACTTTATATATATAGATACGCTTTCTATCCCAGCCTGTTTAAATCTATCTATCTATCTATCTATCTATCTATCTATCTATCTATCTCAGTCTGTTTGAATCTATCTATCTATCTATCTATCTATCTATCTATCTATCTATCTATCTATCTATCTATCTATCCCAGTCTGTTTAAATCTATCTATCTAGCTAGCTATGTATAAACGATTGAGAGACCGATTGTGTGTGAGAGTGTTTGTCAGTGTGCGCGTGGAAGTCGCGTTGTATTAATCTCTGAAAACAGCCTGTTTTGGCCTTGAAGATTTGCGCTTGAAAACCTGGCCTTTGCTTCGAATCAATCATTACTGCATCACCAGGGTCAAATGCGCGATTACGTCAACAAGCCGGTGACTAGGAAAGATAGTTAGAGAAGCATAAAATGGGGCAGATAGAATAGCTCCGCTATCGTAGAAGCCTTTTAAGCGACTGTAACATTACGGATGAAATGGACAATCAATTAATGATTGCTCAGACCAAGTCACCTCATACAGTACCTTTACCGGACACCCGACAAGCACTGTTTATTCAAACGCCCGATTCCTGACAATATAATCTTTCACAGGATTACTTACATAATCTTGATGTATTTCTTTCCGCCAAAACAAACAGCATGTTTCATTACTTTGTACGGGTCTTTTTGATATGGATAGCTACGACATAAATGGCTTCTCCTTGGGTAACTCTTCTATTCATCAGTGGATCGTTACTTTGTCATATTGGAAGTGGGGAAATTATTTTCGAATGGGTAATACTGTTAGCAAATTTGCAGAAGAGTGCTAGAAGACAAGCAGTAAATGAGGAATACTCAGAAACAAATGGCATCTTTGTGTAGGTTAAACATGCTAAACTGCAGTGAAATGGATATAAAACAGCACTGTCAGAGTAGGAATAACAATACAGTGCGAATCGTGCAAATGATTTAGGTTCGGCTATGTAAAAGAGAGTGATAGAAGGAGAAAGAAAGAGATATGATAAAGTATGAGAGAGAGATGAGGGAACTAAAGAGAGAAGAAAGAGATATGATAAAGTATAAGAGAGAGGTGAGGGAACTAAAGAGAGAAGAAAGAGATATGATAAAGTATGAGAGAGAGAGGTGTGGGAACTAAAGAGAGAAGAAAGAGATATGATAAAGTATGAGAGAGAGGTGAGGGAACTAAAGAAAGAAGAAAGCGATATGATAAAGTATGAGAGAGAACTAAAGAGAAAAGAGAAGACGTGAGAAGGAGGTGAGGGGATGTGAGAGAGAAAAGAGTAAATGAGAGAGAGGTGAGAAGACAAAAGAGAGATATGGGAGGACGAGAGAGAGATGTGAGAAGACGAGAGAGAGAAATAGGGAGAGGCATAGAGTGAAATAGCTGGGGGTAGCAAACAGATTAAATTTATTCACTGCGTCACAAGTATCATTATTAGAGCGCTCAGATTCCGCCATAAATACATTCTTTTTTTTATGTGCCGTGTCCCTTCAGGACGTAGGCGATCATGGCTCTTGTAGATTTCCATAAATTTTGTCCTTTTGCTACTTCTTCCAGAACCAAGGCTCGCTTAGTAAACTACGCATTGCTTCCTCTTGTCCCTCATTCCTTCTATCCGCCTAGTGAGTATCAGATTTTCCATGCCTTCCTTTCTCATTATGTGTCCCAGGAATTTCAGCTGCCTCTTCCTGATGTTAAGTATAAGTTTTCTCTTTGTTTGTATCCTCTCCAAAACATTATCATTGCTCAGATGTTTGCGCCATGGTATCCTTGTCATCCTTCTGTAGAACCATACCTCTGTTACCTCGAGTCTCTTCTTCATCTTTGAGGAGACCGTCAAAGATTCACTGCCGTAAAGGAGGACAGATATCTAGTAACAGTTCAGTACTCTTTTCTTAGTTAACAGCAAAATCCTCCTGCCTAGTAATACTCTAAGAACCTTACAAAAGTGTTGAAACTTGACTAATGCATGGAATAATAATGCAACACAAAAGGTACTTAGAACAAAATGTATTGAAACAAGAAAGTGTACACAATATTTACATATAGTCTTTTGTATATTCCTGGTAAGAACGTTCCTGGAGAATGTGTTGACTTAGTCGCAGTCAGGCAGAGTCTCTGGTTGAATCTCTTCATTCCTCTCTCTCTTCCCGGTACCAACCATATTTATATGGTCGGTACTCCACTATGCAAATTAGGTGGATCCTACCACAACAAAAAGTATAAAAGAATTGGTAATCCGAGAAAGACGGCAGAACACGTGTCGGTTCGAATATTGAAAAGAACGCTGAGGTACGACAGGGACTTCCTGTGTCATGTGAGAGTCTCCAGGTTCGACACGTGTAGAAATTCAGCAAGAGCAAGGATACTGCTATAGAGCTGTAAAAATGCGCAGGTGACAGTTGTAATTGTTATTATTGGAGCATTTTGGTCAGACCCTAATAGAAATCTGGGGAAACTAATGGACCTAGAGCCAGGACGGTAAATTCTATATTCGACTTCTCCAAAAATCTTTCTCCTTCAGGCTATTACTTCTTTCACTCCAGGCAACATCCATATTTAGTAGGTGGTTTCTTTTTTCTTTTTATATACCGTGTTCTTTCAGGTCGTTGACGATCATGGCTCTCCACCTCCTTCTATCTCTTGCAGCTCTCAACAAGTTCCTTCCCTCTTCTTCCTCCCCCAGACCATGTTCTGTCATCCATTGCTTAAGCCCGCCAGGTATGCCATGCGTTGTTTTCCTTTGTCTCTCTTTCCCTCTATTCGACCTGTGAGTATCAGATTCTCCAGACCCTCCTTCTTTCTTTCTCTTTATGTGCCATGTCCTTTCAGGACGTAGGCGATCATAGCTCTCCACCTCCTTCTATCCCTTGCAGCTCTCAAGAAGTTCCTTCCCTCTGCTTCCTCCCAAGACCACATTCTATCATCCACTCGCTTAAATCCACCAGGTAGGTCAAGCGTTGCTTTTCTTTCTCTCTTTCTCTCTATTCGAACCCATCAGAGTATCCAGGCCCTCCTTCCTCATTATCTATCCCAGATACTTCAGCTGCCTCTTCCTGATGTTAACTATAAGCCTCCTCCTTGTTTGCAACCTCGCTAAGACCTTGTCGTTCCTCACACGCTCAGTCCACGATATCCTTAGCATCCTTCTGTAGAACCATATCTCTATTTCT
>CAHIKZ030005603.1:707500-727500 GCA_903632075.3 Acanthosepion pharaonis
TTATTTACATTTTTATTTACAAAGCTTTTCTTGAACAGATTCCAAGAATAAATAAATAAAAAAAAAAAGAGAGAAAGAAAAAGAAAGTAAAGTTATGGCGGTAAATGAACTACGACAACATCTCTTTCTCAGTTACCTTTCTCTACATATTTGCACAGCATAACTTGGGCCACATGGAAGAGAATTAGAAATAGAAAGAATGTCTTGCGCCAGGCATCAAGTTGAAGAGAGTATATCTATCTTGAAAATCTCTTATCATTTGACAGATTTCGCAAGTGTTCAGTTAGAGATAATTAAACAATTCAAAATTAGTTTTACGACAATTCTATAAGCAAAGTGAATATGTCTGCTTTGAAAATCAGTATTTTAAATCCTGGTTCGTATCGCTTGACGCAACTTAGAAAACGGTCACTTCGAGGTAAACAAGGAATGTATAGATAGTTCAACGCCAATCCTATAAGCAAAGAGAGCACATATATATTGAAAATCAGGATTTTAAATCCAGGTTCGTAGGCCTTGATAGACTTTGTAAAATGATCTGTTAAAGGTAAGAAAGGGAATAAAAAGTTGGTGAATCCTATAAGCAAGGGAAAATATGCCTGCTGTGAATACCAGGATAGGAAATCTAGGTTTGAATCGATTGACAACCTAAGCAAAAGGTCAGGTGAGGGATAAAAAGATCCCGTTGCTTTAATCCTATAAGCAAAAGGAGATTTGCCTACCTTGAAAACAAGAATTTGAAATCCAGGCAAACAATGATGCTCGTCACTGATGTGAAAGACGCATATATTTAACGACTTAAAGAAGCTATTATTGTTCTTAGACCATCGGGTATTGCTAAATTTCACTAAGTATGGGACAAAACAAGATATCAGGAATGGAGCTGTAACGATTGTGTAGGGCCAATCATGGAAAGGCGGAAACTATTGTCCTCATTTTTGTCGCCATATTTATTACAACGTTTCGGCCGTTGTACGCTCCGGCCTTCTTCAGGTAGTTGGAATGTCGAACTGAACCCTTTATTTCGCTCACTGGGTTAGACTGTTCTAGTTCCACGTGCCATGTTTAATGGATGTCAGTTATCAGTTATCTCCTGTTAATTTGCCTCTGGAAGTTCTCCACTGCCTTGACCGGGTATTGAACCCACACTCTTTGGGTCCTGTCACTGGATCTAACTAACGCCTTTATCCACTGTGCCATGTGTCCTTGACACAGTGGATAAAGGCGTTGGTTAGATCCAGTGACAGGACCCAAAGAGCGTGAGTTCAATACACAGTCAAGGCAGTGGAGAACTTGGCATCCGTAGGAAATACATTTGTTCTTCTTGATTAACTATTTTGATGAAGATATCTTTTGTGAGATATAGAGGTGATGGGAATACCTTTACATCTATGTTGCCAGGGACTGTGAAAGGGTCCCGTGGGTATCCCCGAATCTATGATACTTAGCCACCCCCGTCGACTACAACTCAGTTATCATTAGGTAATATTCATATAAAATACCCAGATTATTGTAGCCTAATTATGTAACATAGTGAATCACATGCAATATAGGTGAACAATTCAACTAGAAAAATTGAAATTAAATACAATGTATCGAAATACAAATTCGAGACATATAATAACAGACCATTCCATCTTATATAAATCAACAATGATTCGGGCCAGATTTTAGTGTCAGCTACAGTTTTTTCTTGTTAAAAAGTTGAATAACTTAAAACATTCAACATTATGAATAAAAAAATAGTGAATTTTATATCGTGTGTTTGTCGAGTCTTAGCATAAACAAAACAAATTCACGAATTTGGCCGAAAAAAGCCCCCAGGATGACATCAAAATCTGAACATTGAATGTTTCGTCTACGAACCTCTAATATGACATCAATAAGCTAAGTGGCAAATTTGATTTGTATTAATCTTCTGTCTGTCTGTCTGTCTGTCTGTCTGTCTCTCTCTCTCTCTCTCTCTATATATATATATATATATATATATATATATGAAGGAATATAGTTTTAAGTTATGATATATTCATGGGATATCAATATCACAATATCAATACCAATATATATATATATATATATATATATATATATATATATATATATATATATATATATATATATATTACAGCAGAAAATCAAGAATTACCTCAACGTAGAGATAGTCTATTTCAAGCAGTTCTGTACACGGCTATCATCAACCCCTAAGTGTATGTCTCGGAGCATTGTTTTAAATTTATTTTCAATGTCAGTCCTCCACGGGTACACGCCTTGTTAATGAGAGAGGGTTTGTGTTAGCGATTGGTGGGGGTGTAAGGTATCTTATTCGGGCGGAAGCGGTTTGGGGTTGGAGTTTATTTATCAGTTCCTACTATGTGGTGTTGATGCCTTGTTAATGAGAGTAGTTTGGTGTATTTTTTGTTTGTGGGGTTTATTGCTATAAGAAATACACAGGCTCTGTTAAAATAAAACATCGAGCTCTCTGTGGATCAGTTTTAATAATTAATATTTCCAGGATCCACCCCGATTATGGATTATATACCAACGGATCGATTACCTGTATATATATATATATATATATATATATATATATATATATATATATATATATATATATATATATTTGTTTTTTATTTATTTATTTATAAACCAATATATTTATATATATTTTTGAAAATTTTCCTCTGATTTAATCATATTTCATATTTTATGCGGAAAAGCGACATTTATATCTCAATTGACACATCTTCAACTGGAATCGCCTGGGGGTGCTATTCGAAGCTATGATACACGGGTTATTTTTAGATCGTGACCAACTTCATACACAAATGGAGGACAGCGTAAAACGTGATTCCATGCTCAATGCTTATGTGTCATATAGAGTAAAAAAAAATAAAAAAAATCACATTTTGGCTTTTTTTTCCAGTGCAAAAAACGCGAGAATAATACGAATAATAAAAGTATATGAATATGTTATTGATTTTGAATACATATATGCGCTGTATTATAAGTTAAGAGAAGGTACTTTCACATAGCATAATGAAAAAAGGCCGCAAACTTGATGAAAACAAAGTTATATCGTCGAAATGTTTATATTATTATTAAGAGGAAAGACCAAATATTTTTTGATTATTTTATTAATTTTTTAATCCTTTTCGGTACATTCGAAATTTTGGTTAAATATCGTGTTTTTTTTGCGTCAACGGTGGGCCAAAGATTGCTATAGAAGTTTTAGCGCCTTTTTTCCGGTTAAAACACATTAATTTGGAAATTCTTACAAAATCAAATAATTGACGTATTTTAATGCAACTTTCAGAACTTATTCACAAATGAATGAAGTTATTTTTTAAATATTTTTTTAGAAAATCTTGATAAATATTTATATATATTCCTTAGATCTGTTACCCCACCCCAACTTAATCTATATGAAATTTCGAGAAATTAAAATTTCAGTCTCGTTTTATTTATATTATTTAAAATAAGAATTTAAATCATCAATTTGTTTTTATCAAACAGCAACACCTTTTATTGAAAATCTGCTCCGAACCGTAAAATAATAAATGATTATGACATTATATTTAATTAGGAAAGATTTTATAAATAATATATAATAAGGACACTGTTATCTTAAAAAGAAAAGTTTTTCGGTGAATAATGAATTTGTACAAGAATTGATTTCATTTTTTTTTAATTTTAATTAGAAAAATTCATTAAGTTTTAAATGTTTTAAAATTCTGTATTAATTTCAATCTTTTAGATTATATTATTATTAAGTGAAAACTATATTTATTCATCATAAATGGCAAAGCTTAACATCACTCTGCAAACACCAAGATTTTTAAAAGAATTTTGATTTTTTTATGTTATAAACGTGCCCCTTTTTGAAAGTATGGGCAACCATACACGACCTTATCAGAAAATTCGAACGATGAAAATAGTAAATTTAAACTCAACACTTCTAAAATTAGATTACGGGGAATATTTTCCTAAATTCTTAAGATTACTGAGTACGTAAAAATTATATAAAAAGGCGCTCACATCATTTTCTTAAATTATATTTTACCGATGATGTCTCCGTAGAACAACATTGAATATGTCAGCACCTTGTCAAAGACGTTAAACATCGCTACCGTCAGTTAAAACACAGCTACTGTTTGGTTTAAAAACGAATTTATACTTTATTTTAAAGTTAAAGTAAATAATATTTGATTCAAACCAGATAAATTATACTTTAAATCAGTTATGTTCCCCAAATATAGTTTCAGAAAAGTATATTTTATCTTTGGAAGATATTTTAATAAAGTGAATTACATTGCGAAGGAAGACGACTAAAAGGGATGCTAATCAGCTATTTTAGCGTAGGAAAACCCCCTCATTCGGTCACTTTAAGTTAGTTTTTTTTTAACTATAGCGAAGTATTTTGGTTGGTTTGCTTGGTTTGTTTTACGGCATATCAACATCTCAATGAGTCATTTAATGCCGACAACTTTTTTTTCCTGGTAATATTTTTGTTTTGTCAAAAATCTATTGCTGATAATAATTTTTCCTCAAAATTATTTTTCCAAAAACATATAGCTGGTAATAATAATTTTTGGTAATAATTTTTTACAAAGTACTTCTGGTATTAAAACCTATTTTTACACTTTCATAATGCCTTTTACCTCAGTTTCGGGGTTAACTATTTGTCTATAGCTGGGGCCCTAACAGGTGCTACCACCCCGGGTCAGGGTGAACCTGGGAACACCACCAATTAAGAGGTGGTTCCACGCTCCTCAAAACCTCCGGATCAGAGGCCTTGCTGTTGGACATAGTTTATTGTCTTACCCAGGACGCCAATGCAGTTTATCCTCATACCCAGAACGGTGAAGTAATTTGATTATTGGAAATATTAAATTTAATCTATTAGCTTGAAATTAAAATTAAATAAAGCTTCAAGAATGATTTTTCATTTTTCAAAATTCGTTTTTTTTTTGTGGCGATCCCTAGTTAACGACATCTTAATAGTAATGGTAACATTAGCCGTTTCCTTATAAGGAAACAGTGGGAATTTATTAACCAAGCAGCCAGTACTACTGTAGAGTGAAATTTATAAAAACGTTCTCTTAAAACAATTCTTCAGGAAAATAAGTCTCCCAGATCCAGTCGCTGTTAACGCACTTTTCAATTTTGTGAGTGGGTTCCTTCCTACCCTTTTATTTGAAACAATGTAGAATGTTATCATCTTCAAGATATTATTTTTGTCTTCGAGTTGCATATGATGGACATTTTAGCTGTTGCTGCTGTTGATTGTCCTTAAGTGATCTAGCTTCTGTCATCTGCTCCAGTTCTTTGTGATTCTGTAGGGCCAGTCCACAAGGTTCGAAGAAATGTAGTCTTCGACAAGACCCGTAGGCTTCACTCGTCTTAAAAACATTATCAAGCGCTGAATCTGAGAAATTGGTTGTATACAGCTGTTATGTCTTCCACTGGAATCACTCTGAGGGTGCTAACCGAAACAATGATATACGGATGATTTTCAAATCGTAGCCAATGTTTTACATAAAGAGACAACAGCGGAAAAGCTGATTCCATGGTCAATATTGGTGACTTCCTTAGAGTAACAAAATGAGATCTCGGTGTTTCTTTTTTAGTAAATAGCAAGAGTAATGCGAATAATAAAAGTATATGCATATATTATTGATTTTTATGACCTATATGCGCTTTGCTATAAGTTAAGCGTATACTGGGCATAATTATACGGCTGCTAGTGAGGTAAAAAGATTACCTATATGCACTTTAATATTTACTATTATACGGTTAGTGAGGTAAACTGTGCACTATAAGTTAATTAAACGGCTGCTAGCTAGTGAGGTAAAAAGATTACCTATATGCACTTTACTATAAGTTAAGCGTAAACTGTGCATAATTATACGGCTGCTAGTGAGGTAAAAAGATTACCTATATGCACTTTACTATAAGTTAAGCGTATACTGTGTATAATTATACGGCTGCTAGTGAGGTAAAAAGATAAGCTCGAAATGCGATTTACAGGGAGGGGACACTAAAATCAAGCAGGTGCGAAAATCTGTATATCTAGTAAGTGAATGCTGAGATCCGAATACGTATTGGGATGGCCAAAGCCGCATTTCAAAAGCTATTACAAGACAGGAGGGTTTCGCTGGTAACAAAGAAAAGAGTACTGAACTGCTACGTGATGTATGTACTTTTTTACGGCAGTGAATCTAGGACAGTCTCCTCAAAGATGAAGAAGAGACTCGACGCAACGGACGTATGTTTCTACAGAAGGATAAGCATACCATGGAGCGAACATGTGAGCAACGACGAGGTTTTGGAGTGGATGCAAACAAAGATATACTTAATATCAGAAAGAGGCAACTGAAATTTCTGGGACACGTAATGAAAAAGGAAAGCTTAGAGAATCTGATACTCACAAGGCGGACAGAGGGAAAGAGAGATAAGGGAAAGCAACGCATGGTATACCTAGCGGGCTTAAGAAATGGATGATAGAACAGGGTTTGGGAGAAGTAGCTAAAGGACAAAACATATTGAGAACTACAAGGGATAGTGGAGAGCCATGATCGCCTACGTCCTGAAGGGACACGGTAAATAAAAGAAGTGGAATTAAATTGTTTTATCTGTTTCACGTCACATGTTCTTTGCACGATTTCATTTACGTACTGTGTTCTTTTAAAATGTAGGCGCTCAAGGCTACCAAAAATTTTCTATTGGTTTGTATACTGTTGGCATAGATTCAAAAATTTCTGCCCATAAATTCTAAAACTTATGCCCATCTTGCTTATGAGATTTCTATTAGACATTTATAAGAAGTTATGGTCATGTCGATGAAGCGTTAATCGATGGAGCGTTAATCGATGGGGCGTATATCGTCGTTAGGCTATCCATCAAAGTGAGTCGTTCCAATGAGAAAAGATTTGTATTCTTCTTCTTCTTCTTCTTCTTCTTCTTCTTCTTCTTCTATGTGTCGTGTTCCTGTAGGACGTGGGAGATTATGGCTCTCCACAATTTCTTTGTAACTTATATTAAATTTTGTCTTTTTGCTACCTCTCTTAATCCCTGTTTTGCTAACCATATACGCAAGCTTGTTGGGGAGATTATACGCTGTTCCTAAATGTATATCTCGGAGCATTGTTTTAAATGTATTTTCAATGTCAGTCCTCCACTGGTACACCCCTTGTTAATGAGAGAGGGTTTGTGTTAGCGATTGGTGGGGGTGTAAGGTATCTTATCCCGGGGGAATCGATCTGGGTTTGGAGTTTATTTATGGCCAGGACTTATTGTTTGTAGTTTAATATCAGTTCCTACTATTTGGTGTTGACGCCTTGTTAATGAGAGTGGTTTCGTGTATTTTTCTTTGTGGGGTTTATTGCTATAAAAAAATTACATAGGCTTTGTTAAAATAAAACACCGAGCTCTCTGTGAATCAGTTTTAATAATTAATATTTACAGGATCCACCCCGATTATGGATTATATACCAACGGATCGATTACCTGTATATATATATATATATATATATATATATATATATATATATATATATATATATATATATATATATCATCCCTCTACTATGTCCAGTCAATGTCAAATTCTCCAGAGCCCCTTTATTCATTATATTCCCTAGAAATTTTAATTGCCTCTTTCTGATATTAAGTATTCATATGTCTCGGAAAGGGATATATTTGAACGAAGTAGCTAAGTGGTTTTGGCTACTATAACCAAAGTAGAATAAGGTAGCAGTAATCGACTGGTACGCGTCGTAGTCGCAGGTAAGAAGTGTAGATCAATGGTGTAGTCCAATGGGCGTCGTTATAGACTTAGCTCTCAGACTAAGACTCTTGACTCTCCTACACGTCCGTCGGTATTTATGACGGACACCAGCCAATCATATTCCAATGAGGGGGAACACAGGTGTGTGCATATTCCATTATAACAATTATACGTGTCAATTTTCTCTAAAGCTATCGACTGGTATTCACATACTCATTTTCATTATCTTTCAAGTGTCGTGTCCCTTCATGATGTGAGCGATCAAGGCTCTCCACAACATCATGTACTTTACAGTTCCAAGTAATGTTAGTCTTTTGCCATCTCTCCTAAAACCTATTCTGCAAACCATTAACGCATGCTCGTTGGGTAAGTTACTCGCTGCATTGCCCAGTCTCTCTTGCTGTCAGTATGTCCTGTGAGTGTTAAATTCTCCAAGACCCCTTTACACTATATGCGCCATGGAAATTTCAGTGTTCTCTTTCTGATTCTAAGTATCCTTATTTTTCATTTTCCTTAAAAGTTCCTCGTTGCACACACATTCAATTCATGGCATCCTCAGCATCCTTCTGTAGAACCACATTTCTGCTGTCTCAAGTCTCGTTTTCATCTGTGAAGAGATTTTATAGCATTCACTGTCATATAGGAGGACCGATATTGCGTTAAAATTCAGCACTCTTTTCTTTGTTTCAAACGAATTTTTCTGTTTCTTAATACTTTGTTTAGCTTTTGGAAAGCATCTTTCGCTGTTCCAATGCGCCTCTTCGAAGATTTATATTACTGATTCTTAATGCGACAAACTGTATTCACTTATTTTTAAATGCATTTAAATTTATTCTTGATAAGTACGAGGTCTGTTGCTATTGTAACAGAGCTCAAGGACGCAAAGTGAATCTACTTGGCACATGAATTGACCTTGAAATCTGCTGTGAATACACAATCAGTTATAATGTTCTTCCTCACTTCTCATGCTTATAGCAGTGATTGGAAGGAAAGTGAGTTTCACCATACTATCAGTTGCATGGCTTGTGCAGCATATTTTGGACAAGGACGATATTTCCTAGGTCTGAGAACCACCAAATTCCTCAGATCTCGATATCTGCGATTTATTCCTCTTCAAAATATAAATCCCACTTGAAAGGGACATAATTTCAAGATGTCAACGAATTCCAAGAGAATGCGATGAGGCAGCTGTTCGCTGTCCCCAAAAAATGAGTTCCAGAAATGATTCCATCAATAGAAATAGCGCTGGATAAAGTGGGTGACTTCAGATAGGGACTACTTCGAAGGAGATTAAATGCGGGATTTATATGTGTCGTAGTGTTCTTTTCATAGCTCCAATCCGGATATTTTTTTGATCAGGCCACGTATTACATACAAAGATGAACAAAGATCAAATATCATGACAGGTGTTATGTACACATATCTTTCATTAACAAAAAATTGATGAGCAGGCGGTGTAACAGTTGCCAACGCGGAAGATAAAATCGGTGACACGAGATCAAATTCCGAGCGACTCTATTTAGTTCACTTTGCACTAATGCCCTTGGAAAAATCAGGAATCTAGTTTTTAATAGTTCGTATGGCGGGATAATTTTTTTTTCTCTTCTTTGGTAGGACGACCAGTCAAAGAGAAGAGAAACTGCGAATTCAAAACAAAACTGAAGAGGGATGGGTTTCTTCAGGTTATCCTCCTCTAGGTACTATAGACGCTGTTATGGTTATAAAAGAATGTGGCACTTCGACGACTCTGGGTTTACGGAACTCCTGACCGTTACAGGGAAATCATTTCAGAGTGTTCTGATTTGTTTGAAACTTGTCAGATATTTTATAACTGGAGAATATGTTATGTCTGTTCATATAAATAAAATGTTTAAATAATGATTATAAAGAAAAAGACTATCGAAACCATGAACCAATATTTCTGTTTTTTATAATCCCACTTTTAATTAGGTGCCACCACTAATTCGCTATACGTAAAGTTTAAAATGATTTCTAAAAAAATGAAAAAAATTCTTGAAGCTTTCATTTTAGCTTTAATTGAAAGCTGAAGGATTTAAAATTTACTATTTTCAGTCAGCAAAATACTCTCTAGTGCATTTCGAACAGAAATTATATTAATTGGAATCGATATTTTTTTCATTAAAATCAACCAAAACGGCCACAAAAGTTAATTCTCGGTTTATGTTTTTATATATATATATATATATATATATATATATATATATATATATATATATATTATAATATATGGTTATATAAATACAGTAATATATATATATATTACAATATATGATTAGTAAATACAGTTTTACTTAATGACAATATTTCCTATCTCATTTAAAATGTATTTTAAAGTTTTACAAAATTTATAAATTATTCAATTTAAAATTGTTAAAAATGAAAACAAATCTTGTAAAAATTCATTTTTCATCTTAGTTTTATTGTGTTTTTTATTTTTTGATTCAGAACAAATTTTCGATAAGACCAGGTCCGATTTTGCCACAAAAACTTAGGCGATTTAAATACTTCAAAGAATACTGCTTTTAACTAAAATAGTCACTAAAAGTTATCTAGATGAATTTCTCAAAAATATTTTTGCCAAGTTTTTCTAATAAAAAAATTCAAAAATAATCAGGTCCTGTGAATAAGTCCTGAAAATTTCATTAAAATCTGACTATTTATTGATTTTTGCAAGAATTTCTAAATTAATGTGGTTGTCAAATCTAAAAAAGAGGCAAAAATTTGCTATGCTAAAAGATAGTACAACCACTGACGAAAAAAAAAAATCAAAATTTCGAATATTTTAAAAAGGAGTAAACAATTTAATTAAATGATCAAAAATACTTTAATTCTTCCTCTTAATAATAACATAAAGAATTTGATGATAAAACTGTTTTCAATGCATTTGAAGCATGTTCTGATCATCGTATTCTGATTCTTTAGCGTTTTCTTGGAGGTACCTATTTGTAAGTCATTAATATTTGCACTAATCCTTACTGTTGACACTTCTTTTATCAGTTATTTTAAAATCTACGACTTGGAATTATACATGTAATAACTCTGTTCTGTTAGTAACATTTGCAGAAATTCCTCAACAGTGATAATTCCTATTTTGCCTGGCACGTAGAAGTGGAATAATCTACCCCTTTGAACGAAATAATGGGTTCGGTTCGAAATTACAATTAGCTGAAGCAGGCCGGGGCGTATAACGGTCAAAACATCGTGAATAGGGCAACAAAGATAAGGACAACAGTCCGAACAATTTAAATAGTGTAAATAATTACAATACCTCATTTCCGAAATATAAACAGACATTAACTTGTTTGATATGAATTAAATCGAAAACCTCATAGATGCTTAATTAAATAAAAGAAAAATTATTTAATTAAAAAAAAAAAAATTATTAATACAATAGCAATTTTTATGGCAGGCGGCAGAAAATTTAAATAATCTTCCTACACAGAATTGTTTTTCAATATGCTAGAGTCTATTGGTTTTATCAAATATCTCTATGTATTAGTAAACACGATCATGAATAGAAATAAGTAAGTAAAAGGCACGTACAGGTGGAAGTTTGAAGACAGGGAAGATTCGGGAACCATGATTTTGAACGACTGGATTTACGCAGGCTGTGTATGACAAAACTTACGAATAAAATATGCCTCCAATGGATTAATCCTACAGTTATTGATTTCTCCAAAGGAACTGTATTGATTTACCTTATATACTGACTTCTTTGAATTAATGTGTACAAACACACATATAATCAATGATATATATATATATATATATATATATATATATATATATATATATATATATATATATATATATATATTATATATATTATCTTGATGATTAGTAGAGATATTTCCAAGGAGGATATAAATCTAAAGAGAGCTCAGTGTAAGAACAGAGCAATGTAATAATGAATACAGAATCCTTAGAAATCCATCAGGTCAGATGATAATTTTTTTCGTAAACTTCAAAAGTTCATCTCTTCAGACCAGTTTTTACATAGATAGATAGAGAATTCGATTGGATTAAAATAAAAATAAATAGACATATGCCCAAATTATTCATCCAAACATTGCTATTATAGATATTTAAAAAAGTATTGTTTGCTATACTTATAACTAATCTTATTTAGTGTTGCTTGTATGTTCCTCATTTGAAATTTTAGTTTTTTTTTCTCTTTCTTGCGTGTATATATATATATATATATATATATATATATATATATATCCCAGTCTGTCCTGCTATTTTACCAATAACTGGAGGGAGAAGAAGAGGATTCACACCTTTCCCAAGGATATTAGCACGTAAGTGAATGTAATGGATTCAACTTGGATTCGAACTCGGCTCTGCGATTCCACAATCCAAGCCGATATCCATTACCCAACCACGCCTACTATAGCCTTGGATGGCAACTGGTCTAGGAGAAGGACAACAATTCAAAACCTGCGGAGGGTCGTTTGGGGACCTTGTGGCATTCGGTGCCCCATGTCTCTGTATTCGTCCCTTCAAAAAGTGTGGATAGCCCTGCACGAAGCCTTCACCACTATAATCAAATTTCATGTGCCGGTGTCGGGCTGTCGGTTTCCTGGAAACTGATATGCTTGACCCTCATACGTCGAATCTCGACAGGAGAGTCGATTTATATATATATATATATATATATATATATATATATATATATATATATATATATATATATATATATATATATATATGTATATATATATATATGGATGGAAATTTTAAAAAAATAATTATATATATATGAATATATATGTGTGTGTATATATATATATATATATATATATTTGTCTTTTCAAAAAGATTCCATCCATATATATATATATATATATATATATATATATGCAGTCTTTTTTTTAAACAAATAATTATAATATATATATATATATTATAATTATTTGTCTTTTTTAAAAAAAAAAGATTCCATCGCGACACAGAAATTACTATGTCGTCGAAACTGACTCGAGTCATAAAGTTTAATTTCAACTTTAAATTTGGACCACAATTTCATTCACAAGCGATGTTTAGAATAACTCACCAAAGAAAGGTTTTACTCATTTTTAGGTTGAAAATGGAGGTGTAATCTGCTTTTTTTTTTCTTTCGTTATCAAGGGGTCTCTACTCTGATGAATGTATCAATGTTTATTATATGTCAAATTTTTGGAGTCATGAAAGATTGGGTTGGGGCAGCCTTTTTTTTTTTCTCAGTCTCTGTTGTTTTTATTATTGTTTGTTAAAAATTACTGATCGGTGTTCTAGTTATAGTCTTTTTGGTGTTTTACTTATTTGATGTTTTCTTAAA
Source organism: Acanthosepion pharaonis (assembly GCA_903632075.3). NCBI lineage: Eukaryota > Metazoa > Mollusca > Cephalopoda > Sepiida > Sepiidae > Acanthosepion > Acanthosepion pharaonis. Next base: position 720,628 of record CAHIKZ030005603.1, read on the forward strand.
CGGGTGTTTAGATAGGATTGGTTTGTATTTTTAATCCTATAGTTTTATATAAGCGTGAAATAAATTTAATTTGCTAATAGATTTTATATGGTATTGTGTAATTATTTATATACGGTATTATAGAATTATTTTATATGTATTTTGGATTTAATTTCTATTGTAAATTAAAAAAAAAATTAGGCTCTATTTCTGTATCGAGCACTGTTTTTTTGTTTTTTTTAAAGCATAAATGCTAAAGAACTTTGGATCATTAATCTAACTGTTCTTTCCTATTACATCAACACACACACACACACACACACACACACACACATATATATATATATATATATATATATATATATATATGCTGTTGAAATGCCGATACAACACCTGCCCTGTGTAAATTATTGGGAATGACGTTCTTAACGACTAATTTCTAGCCTGCAGTCGCATCTTACAATGGTAGATCTGTTTTCTAAAGTTTTACGAAAGGAAGACTCAGGTGCTGTTGGTTTTTCTTTTCGTTACTTTAGCGTGCATTATTGAGAAAAGCCCAGAGATTTAGAAACGGAATCACAGACAGTACCAATCGTCTGAAGAAAGATTGCATTATCGAATTGACTTCGTTGGATATTCGATGGAAAAGAAAAAAAAAAAAAGAGCATATGAAATAAAGAAATAATAGATTCAGGGGCAAATCAAATAGAGAGGCGGGTTTATATATGCGTATGTTTATATATATATATATATATATATATATATATATATATATATATATATATATATATCCAAGAAGGAAATTCGGATTACCAACATACAAACAGAAAATGTCTCATATCGAGAATATTTAACATTGAACATGAGGAAAAATTAATTATTTTTAATAATATGTGGAAATCTCCACTTTTACCTGAAGACGGTCGCGAGACCAGAAACACGTGTCGTAAAATTATGTAAAACAAAGTATAATATTTTTTCTAAATAAATCCACATTACAACCAAAAACGTTAGCGGCACCTCTCCTCGCTTTTTTTTAATATACATACTTTTCTCTCGTTGGAACCAGTACATTATATTTATATTTATTATATATATATATATATATATATATATATATATATATATATATATAAACATAAAACAGTTATTGGTCTGAGTTATATCAGAACAGGAAACAGTTGTATTAAAAATGCTTAATACACATATAAATATAATAAAAAATAAAAAAATAACGTGCAGAGCTTTTAAATTTCATATATTAGGAGATGTGCCAATCATGATAACTTGGTTTCAACCTTACGTTATGCTTAGGTATCAGTGATTGACTGATCGCCTAATTTTCAATATTATATATATATATATATATATATATATATATATATATATATATATAATCGTGACTCAATCAAAAATTGTGGCATCGAGTTTCACGCTAAGGCGATCTTCAGTAGAAAAGTATTTGTTGACTTGTAGATATATATATCATAACACATCGAGTCTAGAAGAAGCCTCAACAGAATGCAGAAAGCACTGGACTACCGATTCGTCCTATATTTGGGACGCATCAGCAGTATGCATCCACTACAGAGAATTGAAACCTGGACAGTTACGATATCATGCAAACGTTATATTGTAACAACTGGCCTCGGTGACGAGGAGGTAACGAATTAGACTCGATATAGCGCCGCTCGATTACATATTCCATGTTGGAACTCATTCGAGTTTCCCTTATCCATAGGACTGTGCCCCCACGAGTCACGACTACTATCCCCAAGCCGCTCCATCCAGGGTATTAGAAGCCGGTTCAAGCAAGGATATACAAATGATAGGAATAATTAGTGTTTAAATAATTCATCGAGTCTAGAAAACTCAACAAAATGCAGAAAGCACTGGACGGCCGTTTCGTCCTATATTTAGGACCCATCAGCTGTGTGCATCGTATGACGTTTGCCTGATATCGTAACTGTCCGGGTTTCAATTCTCGGTCTTAATTATGACTAGCAGTAGAGCCCGGCATTGCCCGGGGATGTAACAGGAAGAGATAGATCAAGTATCGACCATCATAAAGACTGAAAAATAAAATTGACAAAGATTATTGTTTAAGGTTGACGGACACGCATGTTTTAATTAGTTTTTTTAAATTTTTTTTTACAAATTGGTCAAACCCAAACTCAAACAAAAACATTGTTTTCAATCGTTATGAGTCTACCGAATATTATTATAAACAATTGTCTTGTAAATGGAATTTTTAAAGCATTCTGAATGTAAAAATAAAGAAAAAAGTGTGCAAGACAATAAGAAACACTACCTGCCAAAAAAAAGTGAAGTTTTGTTGAAATCAGTTGAAAAATGTAGGAAATCCGATCCCATATATAAACGAATACACACACACACACACACACAACCTAGGTTTTATAATAAGTATAACTCGATATGAGTTGTCCCCTTTTCATTCTTGTGATGCCTCTTAATCGTATTTTCAAATTGATTTTGTGCAAAAACAATTGTGTTTTTCCAATTTTTGGCGCTGTCGGAACCACCGCAATGTAATTTTACGTAGTCCTGTGAAGTTTTGTTGAAATCGGTTGAAAAATGTAGGAAATCCGATCCAATATATAAACACACACACACACACACACACACACACACACACACACACACACACACACACACACACAGACAGACAGACAGACACAACCTGGGTTTCATAGTAAGTATGATTATCTCAAATCCTCCTAATAATTTCTATCCCTATATATATATATATATATATATATATATATATATATATATATATATATATATATGCGACCAGAAATGTTTTCCCTCTGAATATCACTTTAGCGTGAAACTTGGAGACACGATTTTGATGGAAGTCCGAAAGCAATTTCCTGGTGTTTGCTTTCGTTATTGCTCTATGTTAGGTTGCTTTTAGAGGCACTGAGCTTTCTAAATTTTTGCTTAGGTATCTGTCTGTCTAATGTTTTTGTTTTTTTTTCATTTTTTTTTTCTCATTTGCAGGCTTGGTATTGGTAGGTTTGATTTTTAGGACATTGATTGACGTAACTCTTTCAATAATTTTTGTCATTTAGAGAAGAGCGCGATTTAAGACAAGAAAAAGAAAAGACTGTTTGACAATGTTCAACAATGTTTCGACAGTATGTCTGTCTTCTTCAAGTTATGTTAAATTTGTTTTTACAAGTATAAAAAATATTAAAAAAATCTACCAAAAAATTATAAGAATTTGTACAAACTTCTCTTATCTAAAAAGCAAAAAGCAAAAAAAAAAAAAAAAAAAAAAAAAAAACGACTGTACTGATAATAAACACGTCAAAATGTATGAAACGTCACCAGCTTGAAAGCAGGCAACTGAAAAGTGCGTAATATTATGGGGATGTCGCGCATCTTGGAATTTTTCGTTAATCAGCTAACGGAAAATTCGAAAAAATATTGACATGATAAGATTGGATTGAATATTCACATGAAGATGTGCTAATATTAAAGGGCACCTGAAAACTGATCTGAACATCACGCTAACCCTTACCGAAGGTCAGGAAATTACAATTTGGGTGTGTGGGGGATTTGGATTCATACTAATTAATCGTCGTCGTCGGCTTTATCTTGCATCCAAGAATTTAATTTCTTCTTTTCTGATCGCTTCCTTTATGATGATAGTGTTGATGACAAAATAGACCAATTCTTGTATGGAAGAGCCGATGTCATTGACTGCATAGTAATATTGGTGGAAGGCGGGGTTGATTTTGTCGGACCTTTTTCTCTTAAACAAGAGAGAAAAGCCTTTTATATTCTGGTGGCTTCGAAGTTTTTGGTTTCGATGGTGATAGAACATCGCCAGTTGATATGGTCTCGGACTTGAGTTTCAAACGCTTTAAGGCTCAAGTCCACTGGTTTTCAGTGTTGGTTTGGCTTTGTTTTACGGCATATCAACGTCAATGGGTTATTTAATGCCGACAAGATTTTTATTGCTGGTAATAGTTTTTATTCAAAATGTATTGCTGGCAATATTTTTTCTTCAAAAATGTATTGTAATAATTTTTTTCTTCAAAAATTAATTGGTGATAATTTCTACAAACATGTATTGCTGTAATCCAAATTTTAAAATATAGACCAGAAAAAAAGGATTAGACAGAAGCGTCTATCTTTTTAAATTTGGAATCTTTAATGTAACTATAACAACAAAAACATTTCGATTTCATTTTTGCCTTGAAAAAAGTCGGAAGACGAAACGCGTCGGCAAAATCTAAGATTTTTTTCAATTGTCATTTTATACCATGGTATATACCATGGTATAAAATGACAATTGGAAACACACACACACACACACACATATATATATATATATATATATATATATATATATATATATATATATATATATATATATATTAAAAATTACTCAGAGTTAACCTGTAGAAAAAGACACTCGTTATAAATGTAAAAGACAATAAGAAAACTGTAATAGTAGTCGACGCGTTTCGTCTAATGTGGACTTTTTCAAGAGAAAATGAATTTATTAAACAAAGTAACTAATAATAACAAATCAGATAGTAGTAATTCTTTTAAAAAGGTGAAATAGGGAAAAAGCCTGTGCGTAGATTAATATTTGGATAATATTCAATGTCGGCACTCTCGAGGATTTTGCTTCTGAGTGAGTTATTTTCTTTTTTATGAGCAGCATTTTTAAAATCAAAATTGTGGTTGAATTTATTTCTATGTATGACTAGTGCATTAGTTAAGTTGTTTTTTGTACACAAACACAACAATTTTTTGTACACAACGGTATCAAGAAATCAGAAGAAAATGCAATGAAAACAATATCTCCACACGTGACAGTACTTGACGTAATTTTCATTTAACAGTATGAAAATAGTGTTCTCTAAATTATTCCAGTTGCTAAGGACATTTTGTTTTGTTATTATTAGTTACTTTGTTTAACAAATTTATTTCGTTTTTGCCTTGAAAAATTCCACATTGGACGAAACGCGTCGGCTACCATTACAGTTTTCATATTGTCATTATATATATATATATATATATATATATATATATATATATATATATATATATATTTTTTTTTTTTTTTGAGAAAATCTAAAGAGGTGTTCCTAGTCTTGACATAGCATCTCGCCTTCAGTCAATTTTCCACCAGCATAATGTAGCTTCTCTGTGTCTTTCAATAAATATTTTCATACTAATTATTCTGATATGTTCTCCTGCTTGGTACCACATCAGTCAGTTATGTACCATGTGTGATAAACGCTTAGGCGATCATGTATCTTTCGATACATGACTGACGAGGTTGATTTTTTTGCGGAGTAGGTTGCATTTCTTTCAACGGTAGACCAGTTGCCATCCAAGTCTATAGAACCCGGTCTGTCCTGCTATTTACACATAGCTGGGGTGGGGAAGAAGAAGAGGATTCATACCTTTTCCAAGGGTATTAACACATAAGTGAATGTAATGGATTTGACTGGAATTCGAACTCGGTTCTCCCCAATCAGAGCTGCTATCCATTAGTCCACCACATGAATACTAGATTTACATCCAGGTCTCATCGTTTTAATGTTGAAATAGCTAGATGAAACCCTAAGTTCTATTCAAATAGTTTCTTTTCTCGGGATTATAATCTGTGGAATTTATTTTCGATTTCATTCTTCTCTATTATCTACGAGCTTCAAAAAATTGAGTGTAACATCAATCGCCATCTTCTGTCTTCCTCGAAGCTGTTCTTTTATTGTCCTTTCTTCTCACGTTTTCTATCGTATTTTAACCCTCAGAAATCTGTTGCGCTTTAGTGGCACTATCGTCTTTCTTGTCGTGGAAATATTGAAAACATGTACTTCCTTGCTGACACTTGATCTTGATTAATGACGCGTCTTACACTAAGGTTAATTAATACAAGGTTCAAGAGTCAGGATAGAGGAGTAAGCCTGAAAATGATAACGCCGAAAGATATGCGTGAAATGAATGAAACAGGAGGCCCTCGTTTTTGAAGAACATGAAAATAAAACGGAAAAATAAAGACTGACCTTGAATTCAAGAGGTCAAGTGCATATTGTCCAGAGTTGCAGTACTTGGTTAAAATCTGTCTGAGTGGAACTGTCTCCTTGAAAGACCAAAGAAATTAAGATTATCTGACTTCATGGTAAGAACATGCAGAATTAGTGATAGTATAGCGATAAGCTTAAGACGTTTAATCAGTGGAATAGAGGCTGGAGAATAAGTCTTGGAGAATTGAAATAGGCTACAGTAAATAACATATTCCTGTCCATAACCAGTTGGATCAGTCTCAAAGGGCTGACACACTGTGTATCTCTGTTCATGAGCGGGAGAAGGGTGGGGTCATCACTGAGCTTCTTTTTTTTTCATTTCAAGTTAGAAGGATGAGGCAGCCAGGGCGACTTGGGAGACATATCTAGATACGTTGGAAGAACATCAACCGGAGACCGTTCAAATGAACGACTTGTGTTTCTAACTGCGTCGCATCAGAAATGATATGAACTGATTTTATCAACGCATTTGGCTGTTATACACGTGCCTTTATACTCTTATCAAACTGAGTGTCATGCTGGGTAAATTCGGCTTTGGATATCTAAAAAAAAACTTGCGTCAATTTCGTGGCATGCTGTTCTCTCACTTAATAATAATAATAATAATAATAATAATAATAATCAAAAGAAGAAGAAGAAGATAAAGAGCAACAACAGCGTCAGTTTCCCTTAAGTCTCGAATGAAAGAATTGGGAAACAGTTTTACAACAAGTAAACGAAAGGAAATATCTGTCAGAAATATCAATACTAATAATGATAGCGAGAATTCATGGTTTTGTTATCTGAATCTTTCTGATGAAGTCAATGATTGAATAAGATC
>CAHIKZ030005603.1:732500-750000 GCA_903632075.3 Acanthosepion pharaonis
CTTTAATTGAAAGAGCAATTTACTAAAACGAAAGTACATAGAAATTGCCCTGATTGCTTTATCATCCATGTACTATGTGTGATATCCTTTCAGATGACCACGTCACTCCACAGCTTCCTTTTATTATCTGTGCATTGGCGTGATTTTTAAAGATAACAGCTGCCTCCTCCATGGATTTACCCTCTCGCGATCCCATCTAAGCTTCATATATATATATATATATATATATATATATATATATATATATATATATGTGTGTGTGTGTGTGTGTGTGTGTGTTTCAAACATTATATCTGCTTATTTTTATCATAATCTTTTCATATTCACGAATATTTTTTTCTGTATATTACAATTAAATGGGGCAAGAAATGCACTGTAACAGTGAGAATCACTTGTATTACCCAAGTATTTTCCATCTTTTTCTGAGATCACCATCAGAGGTGCAACTGGTAAGGCCAATACTATGTGTATCTATCCATTACTGAATATTTTCTTTTGCGTTTAATGATAATAATAATATATTTAATATTTTTGAAGATGAATCTTTTTTCCAGCAAACATAGGCTGCATCGGTCACAGCGGACGGAAAAGGGTGGAAATTTGACGACGAAATTCCAATTTACTACCGGTGTATAGTCATCTGTTTTAATATCCCAGTAAAATTTTGGTTGTCGTGGCATTTGAATATTGCTTATTGTTAAGTCATTTTATGTTTATAAAATCTTGTTTTCCAGTTGTTGGCTGTGGGGCCCGTAATAAAATTTTTCTCGCCATTATGTTTAATTCTAGCCTCGTAGATGACGCTTTTATACATTTATGTTTCATTCGAGACTTAATGCCTTTTCGACAATTACACTTAATATTTAATTAAGTTAATATTGCTAATGGTGTTGCTTAAGTATTTGTTTAAAGTTACGTTATTATGCAGTGCTATATATAGTTCAAGGTTTCTAGTACAGCTGTAGCTAATCTTAATATTGTTCTTAGTTAAGATTTTGAGTAAAGTGTTATGGCTGAAATGTTTGTGGATTAAATTTAGGAAAATCCTACCGATGTTGGTTTTGACATTACTGCTAAAAGGTGGATTGAACCAATGCTGCTTTTTTATTTTTACGTTTATTATTGACATTCTTACTAATGTTTGGAATGTATTCTATTTTAATTTTGTGTTTACTTTTATTTAGTGCATCAACATATTTCGTTTTATATTTGTCAAAAATAATTTTGTTGCTGGAGTTAGTTGAGAGTCAATGTTGTACAGCTATTTAAAATTCCAGGTGGGTTATTGGATTCCTTGCTAATGTATATATAGTTATAAAGCTCTTTAGTATAAGGCATGTGCCCTCCTTTGGATACATCAAAAGTAATGTCCAAAAAGTTGATCCCTATGGCGTTAGTGATCGTGGTGATATTAAGCCCGTGATACTTGAAGAATTTGAAGAGTTGTTCCCTAAATCGGTCTGTTTTTTTTTGTGGATTGGCTTTACGTAGGAGGATATGTCTGACGTCTCTGTACAGACCGGTGTTCTTATTGGCACTGAGGTCAACACCAAGCGGCGAAAGTCGGTTTCATGCATCAACGCAATCTTCATAGCCTGAAGATTGTGTTGAAGCATGAAACAGACTGGCGACGTTGAGTTGATCTCACTGCCAACTTTATATATATAATATAAATGTTGTGTATTTATATACTCTCTATATCCTATATTGAGAACATTTACTCATAAATATAGCATACTTTAAAACATATATATATATATATATATATATATATATATAAAAGAAATATGTTGTAGTGGTTCCAACGAGAGAAAAATATGTATATTAAAAAGAAGAGAAGAGAGGTGCCGCAAACGTTTTTGGTTGTAATGTGGATTTATTTAGAAAAAATATTATGCTTTGTTTTACATAATTTTACTACACGAGTTTCTGGTCTGCGACCGTCTTCAGGTAAAAGCAGAGATTTCCACATATTATTAAAAATAATTAATTTTTCCTTATGTTCAATGTTAAATATTCTCGATATGAGACATTCTCTGTTTGTGTGTTGGTAATCCGAATTTCTTTCTTGAATTGGCAATGAAGAGTTCTGCGCCAAGGGTCATAAAATAATTAAGGTTGGTCCAGCGAGATGATAAATTAGTTATCGGCATTTTATCTTTTAATGTTTTACTGACCCCTATGTGTTCTTGGGTCTGTTTCCATTTTGGTGCGTTTCTGTCAGCATGCGTGTATATATGCGTGCGTATATTCCCCCACCATACATATACTGTCTTACTACGAGGAATTCGTAAACTTATTTGCACATATACATGCATACACACACATACGCACATAGACACTATCCCACCATATGTGATTACAGAATGTATCCTATCTGAAAATGATAGACTTATCGTACTGGTCTGAACTCTGACTACCCGTAATAAGTGTGTCATTGTTTTAAAGCAGTGGACGTGGAATTCTCTCTGGCGGTTTGTCTTTGTTTAAATATTAATATAATGGAGCCAGTACTGCTGCAAGAAGATTAGATGCGTGAAAATGACTAGCCATTTTCTTTTGGGAGACAGACCATCACGTGATTATGGGTAGCTGGCCAAAATGTGAACATACGTGCCTTGTATTTTCCTCGGGGAAACGATGCTAAGACTACTGAAATAAAATGAAAAAAAAAAGGAAGAGCATTATTACTCGTTCATTAAGTATGGGATGCAGCGCTGGGGCCTGAAGAATTGCCGATATATCGTGGGAAGCCAAAGAGGACAAGAAACGCCTACACACACACACACACACACACACACACACACACACACACACACACACACACACGTGTGTGTGTGTGTGTGTGTGTGTGTTTGCACTGCATTTTCCTTCATATTGCTTTGGCTCAGATACAACTTGCTGATAACGAAGATTAAATCTAACAGAGGTCTTCTCACAAAAGCTGCTAGGTGCCATTACTTGTTTTCCACCCGTCAATGTAAACATTAATTAAAAGTTTCCGACTTTTCAACTTTTGCCAATAACTGCAGGGCCAAGCTTGACTTGCCAACTTTAACCAATATCTATCTGCTTATTTTCAACGTGATTTCGATTCAAAACTATTGGAGATATTCTTTCGATCAGAAGTCAGCCCAAGAAACTCAAACATGACAGGTCTCTGTTCAAACAGCTTTGGCTACCTGCAAAGGATGAAATTTAAAATTATGACACAAGTTTCCCTTCCGTCTTATTTTTTTATCGCCTTTTCATTTTCTTTTTTCTTCTCGTGTAGCGTGAATATGAAAGAAAGTAGTAGCCTTTGGCGAGACTGAAGCCAGTATTATGTACTCTTCAAAGACCGTCTATCATAGACGATGCCTTGCCAGTTAGTCCACAGATTACCATCTCAAAGCTTCTACTTACCGGTTGTAGAATGTAAAGACAACCTGGGTGTTACGATCTCAAAACTGTCACATTGCTTTGATATTCTACCCACCCCCACCACTACCAAAAAAAAAAAAAAAAAAAAGCACATAGAGAAATTTGCAAAGAAGGCAGCTAAAACGAGAATCCGAATCCTTATTAATGTTGGATCAAAACAAAAATACAAGAAGGCAAGATAAACAAGAAAATGACAAAATGGAAAATGTTGATTATACAGAGATAATAAGCAAATTCAACAAGTAAAGTTAGAAACAATATAAAAAAAAAGTATGCTTGATCAGGTGGGAATGGTAATCAAGGCGGAACTGTGCAAAAGACGATTTATGTATACTCTCCCAAAATGATAACCTTATCGTGCCGGTCTGAACTCTGACCACCTGTAGTTTTAAAGCAGTGGGCGTAGAATTCTCTATGTAGCGGTTTGTCTTTGTTTAAATATTAACATAAGGAAGCCAGTACTGTTGCAAGAAATGATAGAAAATGACTAGCCATTCACAGATTCCTTTGTGAGACAAGCCAACACGTAGCAATGGGTATTTTTGAATGACCGTCTATCATGGACACTAACCAGAATCCGTTTAGAGAATAAAAAACTCAAAATCCTCTCATTTCATTAACTAAAATTGAAAGAAATTCAGAAGCTGGACTGGTAGATTCTTGCCAGTGAATTTGAATCTGACTCACCAATTTCAGTTTCTGTGCTAGTAGCTATTGTGCAACATGCAATTATTTTCTATAAGAATAATACTCTTGTCCAGGTAGTCACTCCCATGCGTAAAAGTCAAAACCCTTTAGCCAGTGTGTTTAATAAATAAGCCATATAACTTGCTTCAAGCAAAGGTAACTTTAGAATTTGTAATTGTTTAAATTGTTCTCGGATGTAATTTGTATGAAAAAACTATGTATATAGTAGCAGTTTCCATTTTAGTGATGAGATGAAGGTTTGTCTTCTATTTGTATCCTAACCCCATAAAGATCTCTCTCTATATTTCTGAGATGAGGTATTATGTACACTATTTAAATTATTCGGACTATTTTCCTCATCTTTGTCGCCATGTTTATCACAACGTTTTGGCCATTGTACACTCCGGCCTTCTTCAGGTGGTTGGAATGTCGAACTGAACCCTTTTTTTCGCTCACTGGGGTAGACTGTCCTAGTTCCACTTGTGTCCAATGGATGTCAATTATCGCCTGTTAATTCCCCTCTCAAACACATGGCACAGTAGATAAAGGCCTTGGTTAGATCCAGTGACAGGACCCAAAGAGTGTGAGTTCAATACCTGGTTAAGGCAGTGGAGAACTTTCAGAGGGGAATTAACAGGAGATAACTGACATCCATTAAACATGACAAGTGGAACTAGAACAGGCTACCCCATTGAGCGAAATAGAGGGTTCAGTTCGACATTCCAACCACCTGAAGAAGGCCGGAGCGTACAACGGCCGAAACGTTGTAATAAATATGGCGACAAAGATGAGGACAATAGTTTCCGCCTTTCCATTATTGGCCCTACACAATCGGTACAGCTCCATTCCTGATATCTTGTTTTGTCCCATACTTAGTGAAATTTAGCAATACCCGATGGTCTAAGAACAATAATAGCTTCTTTGAGTGCTTAAATATTCACATCAGTGACGAGCATCATTGTTTGCCTGGATTTCAAATTCTTGTTTTCAGGGTAGGCAAATCTCCTTTTGCTTATAGGATTAAAGCAACGGGATCTTTTTATCCCTCACCTGAGCTTTTGCTTAGGTTGTCACTGGGGTAAACTGTTTTAGTTCCTCGTGACATGTTTAATGGATGTCAGTTATCATTAAACATGGCAGCTAGAACATTCCAACCACCTGAAGAAGGCCGGAGCGTACAACGGCCGAAACGTTGTGATAAACATGGCGACAAAGATGAGGACAATAGTCCGAATAATGTAAATAGTGTACCCCATAAAGAATTGAAAAATAGTTTTTGAAGATCACACCTCGCCAAAGCCCTAATAATAGATTCTGAAGGTGGCAGACTTATCCAACATAGTTAGGACGCATCAAATATGTCCTAAGAGTTCTAGAATATAAGCTAGAATAAGAGTAATTTCGAGGGAGAATCGAAATCTTACAGAAGACAGCATTATGGGAAAAAAGCTAGAGCTTTGCGGAGACTTGTTGTCACTCAACCTCCAGTCAAGCAACACGTTACTACTGGTGCTAACACTTAGTAAATAATATATTAGTGTTTTAATTACTTTAAAGGCTGTCAATATATAAATTAGAAATAAGATGTCGGTGAAAATGTAGTCGCACACCAGTCGTTACCGAAATTAGCATTACAGTGTTACGCCTGAACTTCAAAGTGGCGTGGTTGACCTGAAAGATAACCTCCTAACCACCAGGTGCAGATACGTTGCGCTCGGAATGTCGATAGCTGTACCCGACATGTGAATAGGTGATCGACCCAGCTGAACCTGGGATGTGCATGCGTGAGATAATACCGGTAGATATATAAGCACCAATCTGAGAGGGAAGAACAGAACATATACACACCGTCTCCTGGTATTGTTAATCTATACGACTAACATTTGAAAAATACTGAGGAAAGTGCTTGATATTTAAAGAGAAAAAGCTCTGATGCAATAATAATAATAATAATAATAATAATAATAATAATAATAATAATGCTTCCAGAAGAGTACAATTTCCAGTAAAGAAAAAGAAAATACACGGTGTTTAACAATGTTTGACAATATTTCGACAGTATGCTGGTCTTCTTCAAGTTATGAATAAAACAAGAATGCATATAGATATAAAAACAAGTCCCTGTGCAAACGTCACTTGTCTCAAAAAAAAAAAAATTGTAGAGAGACATTTTTTCAGATCTATAAGCATTCTTGCTTCGTGCGTGATAAAGACAGGCATACTGTCGAAATACTGTCAAACATTGTTACACACTGTGTCTTTTCTCTTTCTTTTCTGGAAATCACGCTCTTCTAGAATTGTTGCAAAATACTGGAAGCGTTAAGTCAATCATTTCGATTAATAATAATAATAATATTATTAATAATATTAATAATAATAATAAAATACTCATCGATGGTTACGAGCATCTGGATTAAAGTCTGAAACTGAAGGCTTTATTCTTGCAGCGCAAGACCAGAGTCTTTTCACTAGGAATTTTCAGGCAAATATCATACATAATAATGTGGATCCAAAATGCAGGTTCTGTGACAAATACCAAGAAACAATAGACCATCTAATCTCAGGATGTTCTATACTTGCCCCAAATGAATATAAAAATCGTCACGATAGAGTGGGGCAATACTTACACTGGACAATGTGCAAACACTTTGGAAAATGTGTAAGCAAACACTGGTATGAACATCGGCCAGCGCCGGTTACAGAAATAGAAGATGTCACCATTCTATGGGATTATACCATCCACACAGACAGAAAAATTGAAGCAAATAGGCCGGACATTATTGTCAAAAACCAGAAAGAAAAAAACTTGCCTACTAATTGATATGGCTTGTCCAGCGGATTGTAACATAGCAACCAAGGAATTTGAAAAACTATCAAAATACAAAGACCTGGAAATTGAAATAGAAAAATGTGGAAATTGAAAACAAGAATAATACCAGTGGTAATAGGTGCACTTGGAATTATAAAAAATGGAACAAAACAACACATTGAAAGAATCCCTGAAACCCCAGCTTAAGAGACATACAGAAAATTGTCTTATTAAGTACAGCACACACACTAAGGAGAACTTTGTCTATGTAACGCTAGCAACTTCATCGGAGATAAAAAAAAAAAAAAAAAAAAAAATTAACATGAAATGTGGCCATAACAACACACCACGACCTGCCTTAGGTCTTTCCGCAGACTTGGTAGGTAGTGTGTTCATAGCAGAAATAATAATAATAATAATAATAATAATAATAATAATAATATTATTAATAATATTAATAATAATAATAATAATAATAATGATGTTTGATTTGTTAATATTTTATTTATACCCGCTTTGTTTGTCTTGTGTTTAATATTTCAAATATAGTAATTACTTTATTTTCACCATTTATACAAAGTTACTAATCTGTTGCTGACATTAGCCCTGTGCAACTATTACATTAAACTGCGATATCAACAGATGTAGTTTTACAACATTTTTTCATAAAACAACTCGAACATACGGCATATGACTAAGTTTAAAATGAGAAATCACGCATACATGTTATTAATTAATGGATATTTATTATTTAACCCGACATATTTTTATTACTTCAAACGTTAATTTTACCACCAGATGGCTATATTTGGGTAAAACGCCCTGTTTTTTAAACAATGTTTATGTTATGTTCCGGAAAGGGATATATTTGAACGAAGTAGCTAAGTGGTTTTGGCTACTATAACCATGTTGAATATGGTAGCAGTAATCGACTGGTACGCGTCGTAGTCGCAGGTAAGAAGTGTAGATCAATGGCGTAGTCCAATGGGCGTCGTTATAGACTTAGCTCTCAGACTAAGGCTCTTTTTGACTCTCCTACACGTCCGTCGGTATTTATGACGGACACCAGCCAATCATATTCCAGTGAGGGGGGACACAGGTGTACGCATATTCCATTATATCAGTTTATTTCGTCTACCGACCTGTGCACCCGACAAAGCTTAATAGAGAAAATAAGCTCTCGGATAAAATTCGAACCTGCTTCTCCCTTCTTAGGAGTAACTACTGTCTGATACCGGCGAGCTTTAGGCCGATTGGCTACATTGAGCCTCGAGCAAAGTAAAGCCTTAAAGCAAATCTCGTTCAGAGTTATCGATAGGTGTATCTGCTCAGTTTCGTATGTTTTTTTTGTATTATTAGTCCCGTATATTTGTTTTATTTCAAACTTTATTTTTAAAGAAAATCCATTATTTTTAGTTGAACTCGTCTACACCTTTTTAAACGTTTTTATTTCATCTACTGGCTTCCGCATTCAAAAAAAAAAAAAAAAAAAGAAAGAAGGAAAGAATATGTGCCCTCCAGATTCGAATCTGCGTCTCCTTTCTCAAAAGGAACAGCCGTCTGATACAGTGTACTTTAGACCTTTCAGCTACGGAGAGGTTTACAGACAACGCAGATATAACCTTGCTTGGCCGTAGTGCTCACCGTGGCGAGCGGTCAAAAGTAATGTGGGAGGTACTGTCTTTGTGATGGAGTTGCATAAATACGATTTCATCATTTGCCCATAGCAGAATGTGTCATTCACCACCCAAATTAGCAGTTCTTGGTGATCCGAGATAAATAACACTGTGTAAAACGATTTTTTTTGTCCTTGGGTAGATACTGTTATCTCCTATTTGCTTACGCCTAGAAAGTATGAAAAATGGCCTCCCAAATTTGCTTTTGTGACCAGGATAATGATATTTCTGGAATTTACCCATTCTCACTGAGAAAACTGGCGAATGTGAACGTTCCCGTTCACGCAAAGTATGAACAATACGACACATGATTCAAAAGTAGCATTTATTTATTCAAGGATTACACAAGAGAGCCCACAAAAATTTAGGAGTAGTTTTTCGTGATTCCTGCTTAAAGTAAATTACTTTTACGAACCAGCCCTCAAATATAGTCCAACGTCATGTTTTCGTTATACGATCCTTGGTCGCCAGAATGTTCTAGAAATTCTTGAAACTTTTAGAAAGTCTTGAAACTTTTAGAAACTTCAAGAAAATTCTCCTTCAGCAACTCAGCGAAATAGAAAATATGTTATTTCTAAACATCGATGTCCAGGTTACAAAATCGATGTTTGAATGGAATAGCATAATTGCTTTCTCGATAGAAGCAATTCGGACTAGAAGCCAAAACGTTGTTACACAGTGTAATTTACACTATTCTTGATCTAACACTAGGAAGAGTCAGCTACTTTCTGGAATGTTACATGAAACTGGCAATATTTCCATCATTTTTATCAATGGTTATTATATTAGGTTGGTGCAAAAATAATGACGTAATAATGTCGTTTTTGACGTTAAAAATACGTCAAAAACGACATTATTACGTCATTATTTTTGCACCAACCTAATATATGAGAGATAGAAATGAGGTCTGGGGTGATTTCGAGACCCAGTCCACGTTCAAATCAAAACAGCCGCTCCATCTTCGATACTTAGACATTAAATATAGCTTACCTCAAGCCCCCCTCTCTCTCTGTCTGTCTGTCTGTCTGTCTGTCTCTCTCTCTCTCTCTCTCTCTCTATATATATATATATATATATATATATATATATATATATATATATATATATAATAATCAGGTATACGCTCTTAAATAGGCACCAGAGGGAAGTCATCATTGATGTAAATTGAATTGGTTCATCAGGGAGTTTCGGGTCTTTCAACATCATACACCCCATCGCCAAGCCGAGCCAATCAGGTGAGATCAATTCCTGATTCCCTCTCGCAATTAAACGCCAGCAGATAGTCTGGCATTTTTAATGAATTAGACGAAAATAGACCACATTTTCTGTGTACCGATTGGATGTTTGTAATCCATTGCGTGAACTATCTTTTAAATGGTCCACGGGTGGGGACTGACCTTTTTTCTTTCTTTTTCGGTGGATAGAAGCTTCAATGGATAACCGAGCAGATAATTTAACGTTCTTAAATTTAACCATTTTTGTTATTTCCTAAGTAAGGTTTGGTGCCTTACTCTAAAAATTTACGGTTTTGTTTTGTTTTTTATTTATAGTTGGGTGGTGGTGGGGAAGGAAAAAACTTAAACTCACCCCTACTATCACATAATCCAGAGACGAATATGCAATGTGGTTGGCGCTGATCTGGTATTTCGTCTAAAGTTTCGTCTCTCTCACAGACGTATCGTCACGTCCCTCTGTCTTTTCTAGAAATACTTCCAAGGTTATTGCTCCCACTAGCTATTTTCGCTAGTTCTTAAACTGCATGAATTTAAACGTGCCACTAGGTCGGCATTTCGTATCACTGTCGAAACGGTTAAATGTAGCCGTCTGTTTTACTCCAATAGCTGCATGTCTCGCACCTCCCGTCTGTGGAACTCTTTTTTTCTTAATTGCTTCCCTGATAGCTATAATCTTCAACTATTCAAATGCAATGTTAATCGACATCTCCAGATGCCTTAATATAGTTCCCGTCCTTTTCTTCATCCTTTCCTCTCTCCCGCCTCTTTACCCTTGCTCCCACTTTCTGTAACCCCTTGCGTGCTAGTGGCACTCCCGCCTTGCTTTGTGCGAAAAGTTTAATATATATATATATATATATATATTCTAAGAAATCAATGGATATTTTATTTTCTTTATCTAATGCTATTTACGATAGACCAAACGTTATGTGATCGATGCGCATGTTTGATAGACGCCATGATGTTTTTTTAAACACGCTGGATTACATCGAGCGGCCTGAGTATTCAAGAGATTTAATAAAGATAATTGTCTTCCGATAGAATCTAGACCTGCGCCTCCTTATATAGCAGTCTCAAATTCATACAGTTATAAAAAATATGGAGTCTACTCAGAAATGATTATACACAAAATAACGTTTGATTGATTGATTGATTGATTGATTGATTGATTGACTGGATTTTGTGTTTTACGGCTTAGCAATACTTTTGAATTATTAATTTCTACTTTTTGTTATTGAATATTGTATTAACATTTTTACTGGATTAATAATGACTTTCAGATACACCCCCCAATTAATACATAGCTGGGGGAGTAGAAGTGAATTCATGTATTTCCCAAGTATATCTGCGCGAAAGGGAATGCAATGAACATGATTGGAACTGGAACTCGGCTATTCGATTTCTCCTTTCAAGCCGTAAGTCATTACACTACACGCACATCCAAAGATATAGAACCTTGTATTCTACATCTGTCATTCATCCAGCTATATATATATATATATATATATATATATATATATATATATATATATATATATATAATGCATATAATTAATGCAAGTAAAATTTGGTCACTTTGCTGATTGATATTATATTCCGCACCAGAGTTTTATAGACGAAACGTTTTGTAATTGTTCAGTCCACCTGTCAGGAGATTTCAGTAATTGAATCTTAATCAGTATCTCTCTAACTTACACCAATGATAAGTTAATAAAAAATAAAAAAAATCAAGGGTTATAAGCAGTAAATTTCTGGTATCCCCTGAGGAGTGGACAGGTGGGCCCACCTACGAAACTCTGGAGTCGAAATGATGAAGGTAACATCAATCAGCTATGTAACAAACTTTTACTAAAATTAATGCTACATATATATATATATATATATATATATAATAAAAAGGCTTAAACACTAATATTCCATGGTCATAATTTATTCCATTGGAATCGTAAATACGATCCAAATCATCAGACCTACAAATTCAAAATGAAAACAGAAAAAAACAACTCCGGAAATCAAAACAGAATTTAGAGAAAGTGTAAGTATGAGGATGAGTGACAGAGAGAATTTTTGGAGATGTGGGTGGGGTGGATTTAAAAAGAGGAGTTGTGGGTGGGGTGGATTTAAAAAGAGGAGTATATATATATATATACAAATGCAAAAGAACGGAGATTAAGATTTCAGCGTTCAAAACATTAATTTAAAACAGGGCTCAATACAATAGTAGAACAATAAATATTTATTTATTATGCAGTGTTACATTAGAGCATGCACATACCCACTACAAACCTGTACATCTTGTTTCAACGTAAAAAAAATTAACGTTTCCTCAGGTGGCTAATCACGATAAAATATACAGTTTTTTAGTGTTCTAATGTTCTAATGTTACACTGCATGATAAATGTATATATATATATATATATATATATATATATATATATACACAAACAGAAGGGCAGGCAAACCATTATTCTATCCCCATTATTTATTATTTCAGTATGGATCACAGATTTTTTTTTCTCCATTGAAGCTCCGTTTCGATGCATTCTGTGTTAGTTTTCAATGCAGACATATTTTTTTCGTGCATCTAATTGATCTTTTTTTCTCACTTGCGTTGTCTGTTATTTTTGTTCTGTTTTTATACATATTCGATAACAGGCATACTTGTCTCTTCGGCACACTGACAAGGTCACAAAACTGTTGATGTCAACATTAACAAATCTGTAATTTTTTCCATTGCCACATACAGACACACACACACACACACACATATATATATATATATGCTGCCAAGAACACACGAAAAGGGAAATAGATCTGAGAACACACAAGGGTCATTAAAAGATAAGAATGCCGATAACTACTCCATCATTTCTCGGACCAATCTCAATTGTTTTATAACCCTTCACGCAGAACTTTTCACTCCCAGTTCAAGAAAAATATTTGGGTCACTAACACAAAAATGAGAATGTCTCATATCGAGAATATTTAACAATCGAAAAACATAAAGGGAAAAAAAATTAATTATTTTTAATAACATGCGGAAATCTCTATCCTTTGCTTGTTGACGTTCGCAAGACCGGAAACACGTGTAGCAAAATTATGGAAAATAAAGCATATTTAAAAAAAAAAATCCACATTATAACCAAAAACGTTTGCGGTTTCTGTCCTCTTTTTAATATACACACTTTTCTCTCGTTGGAACTACTATAACCTCTTTCTTATCTATCTATCTATCTATCTATCTATCTATGAGAATTCCACGTCAGATATAATGCAATTCAGTGAATTTTGATTTGTTGGCACGATGATCGAACGTCATCAGAAAAGTCAACTTGATTTCTTATGAAAAAGATCGACACGAGCCAGATATATTATATCTAAAAATAGACTTCTTTTATGTGATGTGTCCCTTCAGTAGTAGCCGACCATGTTCCTCAATATCTACCTTTTTTTCAACAAAAAATAATTATGAAGTACATTATAAATCGAAACGGAATTCACATTAAATGTTTGTTTTTTTTTTACTTTAACTGTATTGCTATGAATAAACACACACACACACACACACACACACACACACACACACACACACACATGCATTCACACACACACGCATTCACACACACACACACACACACACACACACATATATATATATATATATATATATATGAGAATTACTGGCCAGGAAAATTTATTGAGAAAAAATATTGCACTTAAAACTTTTCAGTGCAAGAAGGCACAAATATTCTGGTTTTTACTTTCACCCCCTCTTTCTAGTTTGAATATAGCGGCAAAACCAGAAAAATAATTGGCGGGCATACCAGGTTTGCATAATCGAGAGGTCCAATCCCTTGATAACTTTTAGTGTGTTAGCACTATTGTATGTAAAGACTGATATCCCAGCAGAGTGGGCGGATGCAATCTACAGCTCCAACGGTCCTGATGGCGTTCTCAGTAAGAAACGAGAACATTATTTACATTATTCCGACTATTGTCCTCATCTTTGTCGCCATATTTATCACAACGTTTCGGCCGTTCTACACTCCGGCCTTCTTCAGGTTGTTGGAATTTCGAACTGAACCCTTTATTTCGCTCACTGGGGTAGACTGTCCTAGTTCCACGTGCCATGTTTGATGGATGTCAGTTATCAGTTATCTCCTGTTAATTCCCCTCTGAAAGTTCTCCACTGCCTTAACCAGGTATTGAACTCACACTCTTTGGGTCCTGTCACTGGATCTAACCAACGCCTTTTTTCCACTGAGGACACATGGCACAGTGGCGACAAAGATGAGGACAATAGTCCGAATAATGTAAATAGTGTACATAATACCTCATCTCAGAAATATAGACAGATGCTGAAGGGCCGAAACGTTGTAATAAATATGGCGACAAAGATGAGGACAATAGTCCGAATAATGTAAATAGTGTACATAATACCTCATCTCAGAAATATAGACAGACTCTGAAGAACCGAGAAGAATAACCGTGCATGAATATGACGTCGAAATGCTAGTCATTGCCTGGAAGCTCGGAAGTCCTCGAATTGTAACGATTCCTCGCGTCATCGAATAAAGATTCCCTAGGCTTGACTTGACTTGTATCGGTTTTCACCCTGGTCCGGTTGAACCGGCTTCCTCCCGAGCAAGTACAGCATCGCTGCCCACGCTCGCCGAACCTGACCCCTGTCACATCAAATGGCGAGACAATCGCGATTCCATCGTCGAAGACCAACTACTTGTGGACCCGACAGTACTGCTAGGTCATCCTTGATTGTGCTAGGCCACGTCCTCAGCTGTCCACCGACACGTTTTCGCCAGCCAGGAAGAGAAGGAGGGAGAAGTACTCGCGGATGAGCTCTCCCTCTGGGCGTCGAGCTGCGTGCCCGAACCATCGGAGACGACGCTGGGGCAGTACGGGTGGAAGAGAACGGAGACTCAGGCGTCGACGTAGAATGGCTGTGGGCACACGATCGATTCAGAGACATCTTCCTTTATGAGCGATAAACTAGGCTGAGAGAATAGGATTTTCAGGGAGCAACGATTTTCCAACTATAATTACCCACAAAGATCTGTTTTTTGAAAATCGGAAGCAGAGGTTTGAATTAAGGATGTTCTTTTCGCCAAATTAGCTGCTAATCAGAATTTATTTCTTTTTATATGCCGCGTCTTTTCAGGACGTAGGCGATCATGGCCCTCCACTTCTCCTTATCCCTTGTGGTTGTCAACAGGTTTTGTGTTTCTGCCAACTCCCCCCAGACCACGCTCCGCAATCAGAACTAGTGTCTGTCAAAGCCGGAGAATGATGGACTCATGGCTTTTTTTTTTACAGGCATCAATGCGAAAGGAACAAAAGCAGACTCAGAAAGGATGAGAAGTCGGTTCGTCGATTCCATTTCCTGAGCCGATAACCATTCTGCCAACACTGCATAGGTTCAATTAAATTGCATCCTTCAAATGCACGCAATTACTTCCAGTTGTCGCAGGTGTGACGAAAGAGAATTAACAAAATTAATGTCTGTTTTTGTTCTGTTATAGAAACAATACCGGTACTTTGTATCGCTTAATTCCTTTAAACTTTTTTTTTTACCATTAACTCAATTGTTACAACAGCATTATTAAAGAAATAAAAACAGAAAAAGAAATATGATTAAAAATGTTGTACATCTGTGCATCGAATATTGCTACCACATCTGGTCTAGTGCTTCTTTCATTTATCTCAAGATTCTTGACAGAAGCCAAAGAAGAATCTGCAATGTTAGCGATACAGACCCAGCATCTCGGCTTCAGTCACTTCCCCACTGACGTAACGTAACATTCCTCAACCTTTTTTAAACATATTGCCACGATAATTGTTCTGACGAGCTTTTCTCTTTGCTTTCCCGACTTCATGAATTTAAGTACAGTACTAGATTGGCAGAGAGCTCTCATAATTTCACTGTTGAAATTGCTTAATGTAATCGTAAGTTCTATGCTAATAGCTTTTTCACTCGCACTTCTCGCTTGTGGAAATCTCTTCCGGCTTCTTGCTTCTCCTGTCAATCTTCAAAAATCTAAATGCCACATCATTCATCATTTGCTGTCTCCTATAATTCGGTTTTTAATGTTTTTGTGTTTCTTTTTTGTTTCTTTTTTTCACTCTCTGTAATACTTGGCGTTTTCGTGCGTTCACTGGTTGGGTCGAAAAGAAAAAATAGAGTACCCAGAATTTTTTAAACAAACGACATTTTTTTATTTTACATGCAGTCATATAACAGTGTTCGTAAAATCTTAGAAATGTTTTAAAACTTGCGATCTTAAAACTCATTGCGGAAACGTAATAATTTTATTTTGGTAAAAAATAAGGCTTTTAATTTTTGTATATTTTATTTCATATAAAATTTAATTTAATATACATTTTCTATTATATATATATATATATATATATATATATATATATATATATATATATATTAAAAAAAAAGAAAACGCAAACGATTTTGGTTATAACGTGAATTTCTTTTAGTATATATATTATATTTTATTCTTCATATTTCTGCTACATGTGTTTCTGGTCAAGTGACTTTCTTCAGGCAAATAAAAGGAATACATTTTTAAATGGAATAAGTTTTCCTTATGTTGTTTTAATGTCTCATTGTTCGTTTTCTGTATTTGTAGTTTCTCCCTGTTCTTTTTAAATATACATTTTTCTCTCTCATTTTTTCTTCTTATCTATAGATTCATATAGATAACCTACCCCATAGCAAAACCTCTCAGAAGATGATGAATCTATAGATAAGAATTAATTCTCTGACCACTTAACGAAGAAAACTAGCCTAGCCACTCCCACAATAACGAATGTTATAACGGACCATGCCTAAAAACCCACGTAAACCAAGAGATAGCTTATTCCTAAAATTTCGCTTGAAGATGAAACACCTCAATTCAACTTAATTTTAATAATTATTTGGATGGTTTGGCTCTCGTTTTGAAACATGAGAACTCTTATGTCTGAAGGAATCATATTTTTAAACAAAAAATATTATAATAAATCTCTACTTCTGTATGGAGCACTGTCTTCTTAAAAATAAAAACAAAAATACTAAGGAACTCCGGATTATGCACCCAGCGTGTTCTTTTCTATTTTCTGCATACCTGAGCACTTATACATACATACATACATATATATATATATATATATATATATATATATATATGAAATTGAATTGAGTTCTATGAGCCAATGGCGTATTTCGTATGGAGAAAAACGTTAAAATTCCCTTCCTTCCCTGCCGTGCGACGATTTCTAGAGGTAAATGATCTGACTGATGTCAGAGGAGTCGGGCTTCGATCCCGGCTTGAAGCAATCGGACACTGGGGAGCTGTGGTAACATTTTGTCTGTGGATGACTAGGTATTTTACTTTGTCTCCTCACTAAGACGAGTTGTGACGCAAGGTCTTTTTTTAAAGTGGGACCCGAGCGCGTACACCCGGGCTATATATATATATATATATATATATGAAAAGTGTGTATATATAAATATAAATATATATATATATATTTATATATATATATATATATATATAATTATTTATATATTATATGCGCGGTACTTATTAGAAAGCGCTGAATATCAGAGATAGAGCTAACATACACATCTATTCAACCAAATATATATATATATATATAGA
>CAHIKZ030005603.1:755000-775000 GCA_903632075.3 Acanthosepion pharaonis
AAATATAATACTAATGTAATACTTTTTAGAATGTTGTAAATATAAAATGATTCTTCAACATCTGTCTATATTTCTCAGATGAGGTATTGTAACTATTTACACGATTTACATTGTTCAGACTTGTTCTAGTCTTTATATTAGGACAGCAAATACCCAACAGATATCCCCTGAAGAAGGTCGGAGCGTACAACAGCCCAAACGTCGTGAATGTACAAATAGAGATGTCGTCAACGGTCCGAATAATGTAAATAGTGTAAATAGTTAAACAATCTAATAGTGTTGCAATTTAAAATTAAAAGTTGCAATTTACAATTTATTTAGAATAATTTACAACATTTTTGTTGTAAATTCTCAAGGACAAAAAATATAAATGTATAAATTCCCTTTAATCAAATGTTTAGGTTTTATTTCAGTTCTTATCACCACTTTTTCACGCAATAAAAGTTACCGAAGAGTGGAGGTAGTTGAAAAAGAAGGTTTCACGGAAAAGCCCCTTCTTTTGAGGGCATGTTTATCCATGTTTGCCGAGAACGTATCCTAATTAAAGTAATAAAAGCTTTCACCCCACTCCTATTATTCCCCTTGGGATGTCAAATTTTAATCCCAGGATTCTTTCCAATTTGCCAAACAGCCTACACGGTTATGCTTTCCAATTGGCATATCAGCTGTTCCGTCACGTTTACCTAAAGATTGTCCATGGACTGAAATTTCTTCAGTCATTTTAGATTTTAGAAAAAGCCAGAGCCAATGAGAAAACGAAATGAGATGTTTTCAGATGTGGCCTCTTGGCGAGAAAACTGACGCAGCTGCTCACGAAAAAGATCTTGCGTATATTGCAGAACGAATACTGTGCCAGTCTCATTAAAAAGAAAATCTAGCGAGAGATGCAAATATCAGTGAATCACGCGAGACATCGTCAAAAGAAGGAAAATTAGTTTGAGAATCTAAAGAAGAAAAGAACGGGGGAAAAATGTCAGGCAAAAATAGATGAAGTGGATATCTTGAAAGTAATTATTTTTCTTTTGTGTTCCGTACTTGAATTATTCTCCGTTATATATATATATATATATATATATATATATATATATATATATATATATATATATATATATATATATATATATATATATATATATATTGCTTTTATTTTTTTCTTACCTCATAAATTGTTTACTATTACATTTTTCTGACCCTGTACATTAAAAAATTAATTTGATGACACGATATCAACTTGACACCCGTCGCTTATACATTCACAGATTCAGTATAATTGTTGATTTCAAAAATAGATTAGATACACACACACACACACACACACACACACACACACACACACACACACACACACACACACACACACACACGCATATATATATATATATATATATGAGTATACAGCAGTATAAGTTATATATATATATATATATATATATATATATATATATTTACAGTTATTTATATCATTATTATAGATTTAGATTATATAGAATTAGATTTCAGGTAATAACCAAGCAAAGTGTGTGTATATATTTGTATATATATATATATATATATACATAAAAAAGAAGATAAATGAAACATACATATTTATATTTGATCATTAATTCATATTTTTTTAAATACGATATTAACTTCTAATACCACCCCTAATCTAAATAGACTGAATTTTTCTTGACCATAACAACTCAAAATATTAAGATTGTCTGTGCTTATAAATTAAGTAAATTTCTTAGAAAGTGATCGCTTGACAATGGAACGAAACTATGGATTTTAAGATACATTTTCATAATTAAATTTACAGTTTTAGTTTCAGTTTTGAAACAGAAATTTCTGTATCGCGATGAAATCATATTTAAAAAAAAAGAAAATAATTATAACATTTTGTATATATATATATATATATATATATATATATATATATATATATATATATATATATATAAACTTTTCGCCATTTTTATATTTTTAATTTCGCGCATGCGCGTTTTTTTATTTTTGTCGACTGCACAGTATAGTAGGGTCAATTGGGCATCGTTTGTGAAAGAATAACCACCATGACGCAGTTCACTCCGCCAGAAATTTGGAAACCACATATGTGTCAATCGGAGGACTGTGCAGAGGATTTGGAATGAGTTGGATGAATGTAATTGTGATTACGAAGGTGTTTGAAGTCATAATTAGAGATGGCGACGTTATTCCTCCATTCATCTTCCCCCAGTGCCTCAGACTCAACACGGAGGCGTACATCAAGTGCTTTGACGAGGTAGTGCTGCCCATGATCAAGAGTATGGCTGCTGGAAGGCCCTGTGTCTGGCAACAGGACTCTGCACCATACCACACAAGCAGGAGAACCCAATCATGGCTGTCAGACTATTTCTGCGAGTACATCGCCCTTCACATCTGATCACCTAACTCTCCAGACTGCGAATTCCTTGATTATCATGTTGGGGCGCAGTTGATCGAGAAGCCAATTTCTTTTAACACCAAAGATGAACTGAAGGCAAGGATTATGGCAGTATTCACCAACTTAAACAAGGAGACCAGCCAGAAGAGTTGCAGGACATTATGAAGTCGTCTGGAGTCCATGGTTGAAGCCAATGGGGGTTTCATTGAATAAATTGAATTGTATTTCAAGATATTTTTGTGCAATTTTGGTAAATATATCTTTTAAAACGAGATGACAGTGTTATTTTCATTTTTGCATAATTTAGACGACAATTTAGCCATCGCACCTGATATATAGAAATTTAAAAATAAGTTATTCCAAAATTCGCTTGAATATGAAACAGAACTAGTGCTTTTAATTTAATTATATAATTAAATCTGAAGTTTTAACTTCGGTTTTTAAAACATGGTAATTCCTGTGTAGCGAAGGAACCATATTTCTAAATCAGCTAATTCATAATATTTATGCTCTGTAAATTTACATTAAGTACTATTTTGTAAAAATAAAAAATATCAATGAGAACACCGGATTATATATCTTACTGTTCTTCCTTTTACGTATGTATTATAGTAAAAGGAAGAACAGTAAGATATATAATCCGGTGTTCTTATTGATATAAAAACCCTACACTCGCCTACCCAATTTAGAAAATTCACCATAGCTGTTACCATGGGGATTTTGATTTCAATTTTAAAACAAGTAAATTTCAGATATACGTTATTCCAACAAAAATTTCGCTTGAGGATGGAACGGAGCCCATTTTACTTTCAACTCAATTTAATTTAAAGGATTATATTGAAGTTTTCGGCTCTAGTTTTGAAACATGAGACATCTTATGTAGCGATTTGGAATCATATTTTTAAATAAATAATTATATTTTATATATATATATATATATATATATATATATATATATATATATATATGTGTGTGTGTGTGTGTGCGCATATATTTAAATTAGAAATTCTTGATTAATCCAAAAAAATCTGCAATATAATTGTCAGCTAGGTTTCATCATTTTACAGTCTAAATTAATAGATGTAAATGTAAGTTCTATGCTAAGAGTTTCCTCTCTCACATTTCTCGCTTGTGGTACTCTCTGCAGGCTTCTTGCTGATAAATTTTCCCCACCAACCTATCATTAGTTCTACCAGTATATTCAGCATCACACTGGCATTTAAAACCATAAATCAAACGAGCTCAGCTGATACCGAGTGAGCAAAGCATCTTTTCGAATGGATTTCATGTAAACTTTCGTTATCTTCTGTCTTCGTAAATTCTTGTTCTTTTATTGTTCTCTATCCTTAATAGTAGATTTTTCTCATATTCTCTAACACTCGGCAACGTGGTTTCATTGACTTGCTTGGGGTGAAATGATGAAAAATAAAGTTTCATTAAATTCAATCGACAAGTCTTTTTTTTTACTTATTGTTTTATTTTGACAAAATTGTATCTCAGAATCAGAATTGTGGTCAAACTTTACGAAATTCATATTTTGTTGTTTTTGTTCTGATTAATAATTGCGAAACATTATCCATTGCATCACTTGCACAAGATTGCAGCACTTTGTATTTCCAAACTGTCAACCGTCTAGATACTGGCCAGGCTGGACGGACGGAGAAATAAAATAGTTGATTTTCTTGTTTTTTTTTTTTTATATAACAAAATAGAGTAGAAGGACAAAAGAAATGAAGGTCAAGAAAGAAAATGATAACATCTACTAACACATCTTCCTTGCATCTTGAAAACACACACACACACAAACACATAAATTGAAAGAATAATGGAAAAAGGAAAAGAAAAAGAACCTACCTTGCATAAAACCCGTGAATCGACAAATAAATTCGCCGTATAACCAAACCGTGTAAGCACTTTCCGCGGCAGTCATCGGAATACAAAATATTGCAACTGGAAAATAAAAGATATTTAATATCAATAAATATGCATTCTTATTTTAAAATCAGGCAATAGAATCATCATATTTGATGATAACATATACTTTGCTTTATCAAACTAGATGAAATAATAAGAAATATACACAAACAATATATATATATATATATATATATATATATATATATTAAAGAAAAACAGACGACTTTAAGTCGCCATTGTAATAATTTATTTGACCAGAGACATTTTAAAGGACGCTGGATCCTCAGACATCAAGTCCAAAAAGTTGAAACGAAAATGAAATGAATATTTACACTTTTGACGGGCAGTATTAAATTTACACTTTTGACGCGTACTATTGAATTTTTCGTAACTTATATAAATATATATATATATATATATATATATATATATATATATATATGAAGAAATATAGTTTTAAGGCGTGCTATATTTATGGGATAAAGAGCTCAATATTAGAGATAGAGCGTATGTAAATATAAATATAAAAGTGAACATTGAAGTCAACACTCAGAGGCGACAGGCTGCTTCAAACTGGACGCAATCGTCAGGCCGCGAATGCTGGTTTTTTCCTCGGCTATTTATATATGTGGGTCATTGGTGCATTGTGGGTGATCTATTCTGGCGGTTATTTTTGCGGGAGTGGCTTGTTTGTTTATTTATTTGGGTTAATTTGTTTTACAGCATTCGCGGCCTGACGATTGCTTCCAGCCTCTGAGTGTTGACTTCAATGTTCACTTTTATATATATATATATATATATATATATATATATATATATATATGTGTGTGTGTGTGTGTGTGTGTGTGTGTGTGTGTGTGTGTGTGTGTGTGTGTGTAAAGAGCAAATGCAGATCAGTTATAGATCGGAATCCGACAGGATGATAAAAGAATAAATACAAAAGTATTAGTAAAGCATATATATAAAGTGGAAGCAATCTCTGCGAAACTCATAGTCGGGATAGATAAGTGATCATTTAATTTTATTTGCTAATCTATCTATCTATCTTTCTCTATGTCTATCTGTAGACATGAGTTCATAGCTATCTGTCTGTAGATATGTGTCTGTAAGTACCCATCTATCCATCTCCTTGTCTCCGTGTGAATCTATCTATCTATCTATCTATCTATCTATCTATCTATCTATCTATCTCAATGTTTTCATAAGTATCTATCTGAGGATGATAGGCACGTGTTCAGAGTTAGCTATTATATATATATATATATATATATATATATATATATATATATATATATATATATATATATATATATATATGTACTTATATCTATCTATCTATCTATCTATGTCTACTTGTCTGTCTATCTGTCTGTCTCTTTCTTTCTTTCTTTCTGTCTGTCTGTCTGTCTGTCTGTCTGTCTGTCTCTCTCTCTCTCTCTCTCTATATATATATATATATATATATTAAACAACAACAATGATTATATTCCACTAATTATCATGGCTTTGATGATAAGGCCGCTAATCTGGAATTTTTGGGAGGCATTGGATCACCTCTTAATTGTTTTTTCCCAGGTTCACCCTGACACAGGGTGGTGGTACCTGTTAGGGTCCCAGCTATGGTCAAATAGTGTACCCCAAAACTTGAGTCTACATGTAAAAATATATAAATGAATTATAAAAAAATGCCAGCAATACAATTTCATAGTAAATAAATAAAAGAAAATACCAGCAATATACTTCTTGAAAATAAAAATAAAAAAATTACGAAAGCTAACAAAGAAATAAAATTTCGGCATTAAATGGCCCATAAAGAATTGATATGCCATTAAAGAAACTAAACTAAATATCTTCCACCAAAAGCAATCGCGCGACTTTCGATTATTTTAGATAACGAAGAGAGAGTAGCATTGAAAGTACATACTGGAGAGATACTTTTGGATTTAATTTTAATTTTATATTTTACGATGTTGTTAAAATTGCTTTATTTATTTGTTTACTGATGAACTGTTGTTTATAGCCACGTGTTGTGAATTGTTGCTCGATACTTTTATTTTAGATTTAATGTGTAGATAGTTGTGGGTATCGGTGATTTTAGTATGTAGTGTCGTTTGCATTTTTCTATTTTTTATCAATGTAGATACTCTTGTCTAGAAATGTTACCAATCGTGTTGATTTTTTGTGGTCGAACTTAATGGAGTCGTGTACTGTGTTTACAGCCATAAGGAATTCAGAAAGTTTTTCCTCATTGCCCGTATATATGCAGAAGCTATCATCGATACATCTTGCGTAGAACATGCATTCATTATCGATGAAAGGATAAATGTGGGTCTCTTCATATTTGCCTCTGAAGATCGTGGCATATGATGGAACTGCAATGGTGCCAATGGCACACCCTGTTGCTTGTACGTAATATCATCCATTGAAATCGAAATTATTCAATGTAAGCATGTGTTGGATAGGTTTTATGATTATTTCCGTTGGAGGATCTTGTGTTGTTCTTTTAGTAAGTGCTTATTTAAGGGCGGTTATTCCTTCATTGTGTTTGTTAGTTTTATAAGTAAATTATGTTATGACTTCTACAGATAAAGTTGCGGTAGATTTTGAAAGTAGTTTTACTGACTGAGCTAGGGAATAAGACAAGCTAAACACACAGACACACACACAGACACACAGACACACACACACACACACATATATATATATATATATATATATTATGTTTAGCTTTTCTTATTTTAGCATAACATAAGGACATCGTACTTATATACCGGGTAAGTGACCAATTTTATCTACGAATCAATTGCGCGCTTATGAATTATTATTAGGTTGGTACAAAAATAATGACGAAATAATGTCGTTTTTGGACGTATTTTTTAACGTCAAAAAACGACATCATTACGTCATTATGTTTGCACCAATCTAATAATATTGACTAATATGTTTGACTTAAGGTGAGGTGTTTTTATTACTCAGCTTATATTAATCTATTGCGATAGGTCTAGCAATAAAAGTTCATATTAATATGAATGGAATTTTTGAAGTATTACAACATATGACAGAATAAAAAAAATAAAATTCATTAAATCTTTAGAAATTAGTTTCTTTAAGTTTCTGATAAGAAATTATGCAGATATGACTTTCGAGAAAATCTGAACGCGTAAATGTGCTTTACGAAAATTAGAACGTCTATTCAAACACAGTTATTCACCAAAAATAAGGTTTAAGTAATATACACACACATATATATATATATATGTGTGTGTGTATATATATACATATATATATATATATATATATATATATATATATATATACATACGTACATATATACAAATATATATACATACATGCATATATATATATATATACATATATATATACATATATATACATACATGCATATATATACATACATGCATATATATATATATATATATATATACATATATATATATACATATATATATATATATATATATATACATCTATCTATCTATCTATCTATCTCTCTCTCTCTCTCTCTCTCTATATATATATATATATATATATATATATATATATATATTCTACCTGAAGTGATCTGATTGGCTTCTGTGCATGCGTTTGTTTAAAGATTCTGTGTGGGTGTCAGAAATCATTCATATCAAATAAAGTCACCATGACAACTTCCGCTTGATTAGACGTTTGGGCCTCCACTTAATGCAAATCTATTCGACGTCTCCTCTCTTTGGAAAAAGTGTCAAATGAAATCTCTTGGAAGTACGATGCGAAAAAAAAAAAAGAATTAAGTCAAGTAATATCCTTTTATACAAATTATAATGTCAAGGATGTAGTTTTTCTACTACTACTACTACTACTAAAACACTTACTACTACTTCTACTACTAATACTAGAACCATGACTGGCATCCGTTCTACAACTGCTAAAACTATTTTTTTCTATGTATCGTGTACACCTCAGGGCGTGCTGTTCCTTCACCCAATAATAATAATAATAATAAAATCTGTCGCTATATAGCATATATTTGGCTATGCTGCATGTGCCTGGTATATTCTTATTCAGCTGAGCGTCACGATGAGTATATTGGTCTTACGATGCTTGTACTCACGCTGTTGCCGTCTTACTCTCTCATATAATAATAATAATAATAATAATACTAATAATAATAATAATAATAATAAGAAGAAGAAGAAGAAGAAGAAGAAGTACGATAATAATAATAATAATAGAAAATATTTTCTTATTGACATGGCTGTTCGTGCAGGCCATAATGTATCTTTGAAGATCTTAAGAAATCTATCAAAATACAAGGATCTTGAAGTGGAAATTTCAAAGATGTGGCACATGAAGACATCAATAACTACAGTTGTCGTTGGGTCCCTCGTTCAGATGGCACTTTACGAATGGCGTCCTTCTTCGATGTGCCACGCCCCTTCCGGACACACGTGATCATGGATCGCCATAACTTCCTATATCGTGTAGCTTTTAGCAGTTTTCCATCCTTTTCTAATGTCCACGTCACCTGTTTTTCAATTCATTCACTAAAGCTCCTCAAGTGGTTCGCTGACTTCTCCTATTTCTCTTGCACAAAATATGCACCGTGAGGGTTAAGATTTCCAAATCCTCTTTCTTCAGTAGATGTCCAAAGAATTTCAGCACTCTTTTTCTGATTTTGAATATAAATGTTCTTTCTGTTGACATTTTCTTTAAGACCTCTTTCTTGTTTACTTGTTCTGTCCATGGAATTTTCAATACCCTTCTCTTGAACCACATTTCTCTTGCATCTAGGTTTTTCCTCATCCTTAGGAATATTGTCCAAAATTCACTGCCATATAAGAGGACGGAAAAAGATGAATCCCGTTAAAATTTTAAGAGATAAAGATAATAATTTTAAAAAATATGATATGGAGACGCTTGCAAAGTGATAACGCGAACAGGTACACTGAATCCTGATTCATAGCATCGATCACTTAATCACAAATAACAAACTATATTAAATCAAGAGAAGACACAGCAAAATAGTAAATGTCGTTTGTCAGTAGTTAGATATGAGGCAGCCAGTCGTTTCGTAATTTTTTGTTGTTAATCCTTGTGGTGATAAAAAGTAACTCTTCAAGCATGATTGATCTCCTTCTACTATTCGGGAATGAATTAATCCCCTTTGCTTTTTTTTTCTTATGTTATATTCAGCCATTTTACGCTGAAACTCGATCCCTGTGATGGATTTATAAACATTTTTATAATCCCACTTTTAATGCTGACTGCCGATACCCCACGCGCACATCTGCTTAGTAAGTGACCACAGTAAATTAGCATTCCACAGTAAACTAGCATTCTCCAGTAAATTAGCATTCCACAGTAAATTAGCAAATTACAGTAAATTAGCATTCTACAGTAAATTAGCATTCACCTGTAAATTAGCATTCTACTGTAAATAAGCATTCTCCAGTAAATTAGCATTCCACAGTAAATTAGCAAATTACAGTAAATTATCATTCTACATTAAATTAGCATTCCACAGTAAATTAGCATTCTACAGTAAATTAGCATTCCACAGTAAATTAGCATTCCACAGTAAATTAACAAATTACAGTAAATTAGCATTCTACAGTAAATTAGCATTCTCCTGTAAATTAGCATTCTACAGTAAATTAGCATTCCACAGTAAATTAGCATTCCATAGTAAATTAGCATTCTACAGTAAATTAGCATTCCACAGTAAATTAACAAATTACAGTAAATTAGCATTCTCCTGTAAATTAGCATTCTACTGTAGCAAATATATGCATTCTCCAGTAAATTAGCATTCCACAGTAAATTAGCAAATTACAGTAAATTATCATTCTACATTAAATTAGCATTCTCCTGTAAATTAGCATTCTACAGTAAATTAGCATTCCACAGTAAATTAGCATTCCATAGTAAATTAGCATTCTACAGTAAATTAGCATTCCACAGTAAATTAACAAATTACAGTAAATTAGCATTCTCCTGTAAATTAGCATTCTACTGTAGCAAATATATGCATTCTCCAGTAAATTAGCATTCCACAGTAAATTAGCAAATTACAGTAAATTATCATTCTACATTAAATTAGCATTCTCCAGTAAATTAGCATTCTACAGTAAATTAGCATTCTACAGTAAATTAGCATTCCACAGTAAATTAACAAATTACAGTAAATTAGCATTCTCCTGTAAATTAGCATTCTACTGTAAATTAGCATTCTACTGTAGCAAATATATGCATTCTCCAGTAAATTAGCATTCCACAGTAAATTAGCAAATTACAGTAAATTATCATTCTACATTAAATTAGCATTCTGCAGTAAATTAGCATTTCACATTAAATTAGCATTCTACAGTAAATTTGCATTCTCCTGTAAATTAGCATTCTCCAGTAAATTAGCATTCCACGGTAAATTAGCAAATTACAGTAAATTAGCATTCCACAGTAAATTAGCATTTACCAGTAAATTAGCATTCCACAGCAAATTACATTCTACATTAAATTAGCATTCTGCAGTAAATTAGTATCCCACGGTAAATTAGCATACTACAGTAAATTAGCATTCTCCAGTAAATTAGCATTCCCCAGTAAATTAGCATTTTCCAGTAAATTAGCATTCCACATTAGCATTCGTTTCACCGGATTCAAGGCAATAATGCTAGTGAAACGCAGGTGGTAACAAGGAGTGAATGAAAATGGGAAGAATTTAATTGGGGTATTGAGGAACGGACAAAAAATGAACAGGGTTCAAGAAGACAGAAAACAGACGTTGCGCTTAAATGTTTGAAGATTTAGTTATCAGGGGAGCAACAGAATGGAAGGGAGTTCCACAGATGAGAAGTGCGAGAAAAGAAACTATTAAAGTAGAAGTAGCGGTTGCATCTACAGGGTTCAACAGTAAAACGGTGAGACGCAGTTACCATTCTAGTAGCTCGCTTGGATTCGTGTAGTCGAGGCGCCAGGGAAAGAAGCTCATAGGAACAGTTGCTATGAAAATATGTGTAGAAAGGACAGAGGAAAGTCACATCACGTCGGTGAGAAAGTGATTGAAATCGAGATGTATGGTTGTTACATTTACAGATACTTCTTTGAATATAATTATGTGCAGCTTTCAGATTTAAGTGACTCACCCTGTTCAGACCGCTAGTCTAGATCTAACAAAATAGAAGAGGAACATTTCTTAGTTAACGTAAGACATTGTTCCAATCGACGATAGAATAAAACTGAAATAGAGAAGCCAGAAAATAAGAAGAAATTCAAAAATGACAACCATTATTTTCCCCATTTCTGATCTAATTGATTTTCACCGTACCCATCAGCTCAGACCGTCAGTCAATGTCCATTCGTAAATATCTTTGAGTCAAAATTGATTTATGCAGTTTCTTTGGCGGGAATTTCTCGCTGAAAGGCGCTCCATGCTCGAGTAGAACAGTTGAGATTGAAATGATCAGAAGATATGACTAACTAGCCAATATAAGTGTGTATCCTTCTGCCATATGCCATGTACCTTCAGTATGTGGGCGGTTATTGCTATCGCCATATTCCGATCCTTGTTTGACTTTTAAACTCTCAAACTCTCTGTTCTGCCATCTTTACGCAAAATTGTTAAGCACATTGCCGCTTTCTTCTCTCCCAGTTTCCTTCAGCGTGTCCCGAGAGTGTCAAATTTTCCAGGACTTTTTTCTCACTGTCTTCTATAAGTATCAATTGCCTCTTTCTGATTCCAAGTATAAGCGTCATTTTTTGTTGCAATTTTTCTTAAAACATCGTCATTACTCACATACTCTGGCCATGCTATTCCACGCATCCTTCCATAGAACTGCCTCCTCGTTCCATTAAGTCTCCTATTCGTCAGGGAGGAAACTATCTGGCGTTCATGACCGTATAGGCAGATTTTTTTTTCTTACATGTCAGTTCAGCACTATTTTCTTTGTTCCCAATTAAATATTTCAATTTCTTAATAAATTATTTACATTTTGGAAGGCATCAAGCGCTGAAAATCATCTGCACTAGGTTGGTTGCATTACTCACTTTCAAATGTCTTTCGCGATTAGATACTTAAATTTAACAGAGTTTTTTTTTCGGTTTGAAAATAAATTTTGAAGGACGATGAAACATGGATACTTTACAACAATGGGGAACACAATCGTGCCAAAAACCTGTTATCATTCAAAAAAGTTGATGCTGTGTATATAGTAAGATTGGAAGGGGGTCAGGTACTATGGTCACCTTTGGGAAAACTGAACGACTGATTCGAACAAGTACAGCTTCCAATTGCCGAAAATGAATCCAGTAATCAACGAAAAGCGTCCATAATTACTTCAAAGGTAGTGCGTAATATACTATCAGTAAAGCACGAGACCACATGGAAATTTAGCGACAAGGTTCAAATTCTAAAAGAATGATTGAAAAATTATCATTGACCCACCTTATTTAGAATTTTGATAATATAAAAATATGAAGTTGCATTAAAACTAATAATAATAATAATTGTTGTAACCTAGGAAAAGGTTACTAAATAAGAATAACCAAAACAAAGGTTGGAAATGAACGATAATATTTATAACAGGAACAACATACAAGATTCACCAGCAGCGTGAAGTAAGTAATCAACTGCTAGTGGTGAGCTAGAAGTGAATCAAGGTGAATCGCAAGTGACGATATTCATTAACCTTCCAACGCGGTCGGATGGGGTACAAGGCCGAGTTTATTGTGGGGTATCCGAGCCCGTAGGCTCGGCCAATTATTCCTCGTAGACCCTGAAAAAAAAAACGTAATCGGGTAGCTGTCTCCCGAGACGAGACTCTTTCCTTCTACATAGCCTCGTTTGGGGATCGTCTCTACCTGAAAGAAGAGGGTTTGACAAACACACTTGGAAGAGAATCGCAAGTGACGATATTCACTAACGTCCCCACGCGGTCACATGTAGCCTAAGGCCGAAATTAATGTGGGGTGAACCGAGCCCGTAGGCTTGGCCAAAATTTCTCGTAGACCCTGTATACAAGGGGTTGGGTAGCAGTCTCTCGAGACGAGACTCTTCCCTTCTACATAGCCTCGTTTGGGGATCCTCTCTGTCCGGAAGAAGAGAGTTTGAGAAGCACACTTGGAAGTGAATCACAAGTAACGATATTCACTAACGTCCCCACGCGGTCAGATGTGGCACAAGGCCGAGTTTAATGTGGGGTATCGGTGCCCGTAGGCTCGTCCAAAAAATCCCCGTAGACACTGTATAAAGCGGGGTCGGGTAGCTGTCAACCTACTTCAGACGAGACTCTGCACTTCGACATAGCCTCGTCTGGGTTGCTCTCTGCCCGGAGGCAGAGAGTTTGACAAGCACACCGGGAAGTGAATTCCACAGTGAAGATATTCACTAACTACTCCACCCGGTCGGATTTGGTACAAGGTCGAGTTTATTGTGGTGTATCCGAGCCCGTAGGCTCAGCCAAAAATTCCCCGTAGAGAAAAACGGGGTTGGCTAGTTGACTACCACCCGAGACGAAACTGTTCTTCGGCATAACCTCGTCTGGGTTCCTCTAAGCCCGAAGGTAGAGAATGTGACATACACACTGAGAGGTGAATTCCAAAGTGAAATATTCACTAACTGCCCCAAGGGTCGGAGGAAGCACAAAGCCAAGTTTATTCTGGGGTATCCGGGCTCGTAGGCTCGGGCAAAAATTCCCCGTAGACCTCGTAAAAACGGGATCGGGTAGCTGTCTACCACCCCAGACGAAACTCTGCTCTTTGGCATAGTCTCGTCTGGGTTCCTCTCTACATAGAGGCAGAGAGTTTGATCAGCACACCGGGAAGTGAATTCAACAGTGAATTCAACATACAGTATATTCCACTGTATTTATAAAGATTGGGGCATACATAGGTACCGGATAACAACAACAACAACAACAACAACAATAATAATAATAATTAGCATATTACCTGTCAAAAACTTTAGTGTTATTTATATATAGATGGGCAATTCTGCTAAGGAGCAATATATAGTAATTGTACTCAATTGTCTTTCTTACACGCACACATGCAACACACACACACACACACACACACACACACACACACACACTACTATCAACACCCTATCTGTTTATTGCCTCATGACAGGAGAATTAGGAAATATTAGTGACGGGAGTAAAGAGAAAACAATGCATGAGGTAAAGAGTAAGAATTCTTGAGAAAAAACGAAAAGAAAGCTAGACAGACTCGTTCTTACTCCGTTTACTCATTTATTACACACTAGCAGTAGAGCCCGGCGTTGCCCGGGAATGTAACAGTAAGAGATAGATCAAGTATCGACCATCATAAAGACTGAAAAATAAAATTGACAAAGATTATTGTTTAAGGTTGACGGACACGCATGTCTTAATTAGTCCTTTTTTTTTTTTTTTTTTTTTACAAATTGGTCAAACCCAAACTCAAACAAAAACATTGTTTTCAATCGTTACGAGTCTACCGATTGAATAGAATTTTATTATAAACAATTGTCTTGTAAA
Source organism: Acanthosepion pharaonis (assembly GCA_903632075.3). NCBI lineage: Eukaryota > Metazoa > Mollusca > Cephalopoda > Sepiida > Sepiidae > Acanthosepion > Acanthosepion pharaonis. The sequence goes on from CAHIKZ030005603.1 coordinate 769,836, forward strand.
TGGAATTTTTAAAGCATTCTGAATGTAAAAATAAAGAAAAAAGTGTGCAAGACCATAAGTAACACTACCTGCCAAAAGAAAGTGAAGTTTTGTTGAAATCGGTTGAAAAATGTAGGAAATCCGATCCCATATATAAACGAACACAGACACACACAAACAACCTGGGTTTTATAATAAGTATAATTCGATATGAGTTGTCCCCCTTTCATTCTGGCGACTTAATCGTGTTTTCAAATTGATTTCGTGCAAAAAAATTGTGTTTTTCCAATTTTTGGTGCTGTCAGAACAACCGCAAGGTAATTTTACGTAGTCCTGTGAAGTTTTGTTGAAATCGGTTGAAAAATGTAAGAAATCCGATCCAATATATAAACACACACACACACACACACACACACACACACACACACACACACACACACACACACACACACACACACACAATCTGGGTTTTATAATAAGTAAGATCTACTTCGTTCATATTTTTAGTTGGGTGAAACTTTAATTATTTAATTTATTTTTGAAGTGTGACACTCACTTCACATTGATAGGTATGTAGATATTATAACTATGTAAGTAGTACAGGATTAATATTATTAAATGCTGAACAGCTAATATATTTTCAGAAGTGACTCGCCATTTCGCTGGGTTATTTCGATTATTATTATTTTATCAATTCTTTCGGTTGGTAAGCGGCCATCTGTTTGTCGATGAATTCACGACTGGATGTGAAGAATTCTGTCTGGATATTGGGTGTCAGTTGGATTTTTGGTCGCGCGCCAACCAGAAAGGCGGAACGCAGGATGCATTTAAATCAGTTTTGTGTGAGATTTCGACTATAAATCCCAATACAAACTTTTCTCGCTCATATGCACTAACGGAGTGAGTGAGTGAAAGTGAATGAGCGAGGAAGAAGGAGTGGGAGAGAGTGAGTGAGTTAGAGAGAGAAAGAGTATGAGGGAGAGAGAGATTGAGTGAGTGAGTGAATGAGGAAGAGAGAGCTGAAGAGAGTGATTAAATCAATGAGTAAATGAGTGAGCAAGTGAGAGTGCGTGAGTGAATGAGTGAGGAAGAAGGAGTGGTAGACAGTGAGAGAGTACGAAAGAGAGTGAGTGAGAGTGTGGGTGAGTGAATGAGTGAGGAAGAGAGAGTGATTTAGAGAGAGAGAGAAAGTGAGAGAGAGTGGGAGCGGTTCAATGAGTGAGGAAGGAAGAGCAGACGTGAGTAAGTGAGTGAGTTAGAGAGAGAGAGAGAGAGTGAGAGAGTGAGAGAGAGTGAATGAATGAGAGAGATATATAGTGGCCTATTCCGTTTTGAATGAAGAAAGACAGAAAAGGCATATCAGAGATACTGCATGATTCCAGTGAGAAAAAGAAAGAACGAAAGGAAGAAAGGAAGACGGGAAGATAGAAGAGTTTAATAACTCCTATCAATACCTAATAAGTAATGGACTATTCCCGTCACTAATATTTTCTGATTCTCCTGTCATGAGGCAATAAACAGATATAGTGTGTGTGTGTGTGTGTGTGTGTGTGTGTGTGTGTGTGTGTGTGTGTGTGTAAGAAAGACAATTGAGTACAATTAATATTAGGTTGGTGCAAAAATAATGACGTAATAATGTCGTTTTGTGACGTATTTTTTAATCTCAAAAAACGACATTATTACCTCATTATTTTGCACCAACCTAATATATATTGCTCCTTGGCAGATTTGCCCATCTATATATAAATAACACTAAAGTTTTTGACAGGTAATATGCTAATTATTATTATTATTATTATTATTGTTGTTTTTGTTGTTGTTGTTGTTGTTATACCGTACCTATGTATGTCCCAATCCTTATAAATACAGTGGAATATATTGTATGTTGAATTACTGCTGAATTTACTTTTTTTTAAGAAAGAAAGAAAGAAAGAAAGAAAGAAGAGAGGATAAAAGTGTTTAAAGTCTTATGCCAATACCTCCTAAATAATGTAGTACTCCGTTTTGATCTCGTGGTAGGACGGAAAGGACATATCAGAGACGATACTTAAGGCCAGTGAGAAAATGAAAGAATAAATAAGAAAGAAGGGAAGTTACAAGTGTTTAACAGCAGTGAAATGGAAAAAAAATTCAAATCTTTTCATTTGTACACCCTTACTTCTTAAAATAATGGCTAGGGTTGATATTTACAATTATTATTGCAATATTTTGTTAAAGTTGTTAAGCTCCAATATTTAACGATGTGACAGTTTGAATTTCTACGGATATTTTATTGTCGTAGAGCTCAAGATGAGCTTATTTAATTATTCACTTAAGAATTAAGATTCATTAGAAAGTGAAAATAGGAAGACCATAAAATTTTCACGGGTATTTCTTCTTCTTCCCAGATAGTTGAACACATTGTTCGTTTATTTATTTATTTTTGTTAAAACGATGTGTTCGGCTGACACATTCTTCATCCTTCATCAGTGTATAGCGACGTATCCGGAACATTCGTAAATATTTTTACTGTAGGAAAACTCGCCTCAAGAAATTTTACCAGAGGAATTTTCGCCGTATAAGATTTTTGCCGTAAGACAATTTCGCCGCATTTTTTCGATACCCTTATGTTGAACGTCCCATTTAGGGTAATAGGTACTGATAGTGAATTTAAAACAGTTTCTGTTTGCAAATAATTTGTGTAAATTTCAAAAGACTTAGAGTTAGAAAGAGTTATCTTTCTTTGATTAGATATTTTATATAGAAGTTGGTTGCGTATTCAAGTTGTAAGTTTATTTGAAATAATATATATTGCTTGAGTGGGAATTATTGACAGATTGATATTATGTTAACAGAGAGTTTTACTTTAAGTCTGAAATATGAAATTGAATGACGTAGGTTCTGGTGTCAATTTGAAATTTTTGTGCTCCTCATTGACGAGGATGAATGATGAAGGATTTTGATCCTATAACGTCGCTTATTAAAATGTTTAAATCGAAGTAACAATAGTGTGAGCCAGATATAATTGATAACAAGGTACTTCGCTTATTAAAAAATATGCGGCGAAATTGCCTTACGGCAAAATTCCTATACGCAGTTTTCTACTGCGAAAATTCCTAAGTCGAATTTTCCTAGGACAAAAATGTTTACGGCGAATGTTACTAGAACCGTATACAAAGAGAATGATGGAAGCATTTTTACTCATAGAAAAAACAAAACAAAAAAAAAACCTGAACTTTTTTTATACGTTATGCAAACATATTCTTTCCAGATATAATATTTTAAAAAGTCTTTTAAATTGATAAATCATTTCTAGCTTAAGTCTTGTATTATCAATGAATTTTGTTAATGCTTACAATGAAAGTAAATTTCTTTTTTGACAGCTACAGGGTTTTCGGAATATATAACGCACAAGTGTACGGAACATACTTTTATTTTGGCGGAAGAAAGTGTTTTCGGAAAAAAGTATTTGAAAAAATTTATTGAACAAAAAATTAATCGTGTATATTTTTCTAAACACGAACACATGTGATCCGATTTCTTCGGTCGGAATGTGTGACAGTGGCTGAAATTCATCGGAGGCTTTTAGCACAATACAGCGTCAGTTTAAAAGTGACCGGAAAACCGTGACGTACGAAGAAGAATCAGGGTGCGTCTCAAAATTTACCGATGACGAGAATATCCAGCGAGCAAGAGAACTGGCAACTGCGAACATGGCTAGTTATCATCAACGAGTTAGCATGTTCTCTGTAGATTCGGATCGCCGTTCTTTCATTCTCTTTGTTACACACTGCTAGCGGAGCGGCTATGTTTGCACTGTAACAGCAACAATAAAAAAGGCGCGATTAAGCTCAAACTTCGACCCCGTGCCAACAATAACACCAAATATAAGCACGAATGAGCAGAAAGCAGTGTAACAAATCTAAAGATAAACTACCTTCGTACACACACACACACACACACACGCACACACACACACACACACATATATATATATATATATATGCGTGTGTGTGTTTGTACGAATTATAATAGAATGTATTGTATCCACAACGAATATACAAGCCATTCTTTCTATTTTATAAACAATAAAATGGTTAAATGGTCTTTAATCTTCTAGAAGATTTATAAGAAATAAATTTATATAGAGCTTTTCTCTTTAGTATCTAGACTTTATGAATGTAAGCGCAGTACTAGATTGGAAATAAGGTCTCATAATTTTAAAGTTGAAGCCGTAAATGTGACCGTAAGTTCTATGCTTACAATTTCTTCTCTCGTACTTTTCGCTTACGGGAATCTTTCCCGATTTCTTGCTTAGGATTAAGAAAGAAATGAAGAATCAGGAGTAAATTCAATTTCTTACAAATTACATTTTTATAAGATATCGCCGTTTCTGTTTTACACCTGAAGCAAGACAATGAAGCCATTAAGACGCAGGGGGGGATGTTACTGAGAGTTAGAGAATATGTGAAAAAAGAAAACAATATTAAGGTGAGAGAAGAATAAAAGAAAATGAATTAAGAAAACCGTAGATAACGATTGAAATTGCATTTAAATTTTCGAAGATCAAAGTTGATTGGAAAACAAAGAAGCGGAAAAGATTTCCACATTTTTTTTCTAATTATAACTGTCATACGAAGATGAGTTTTAGAGGAGAAAAAGACCCAAACAATTATTACTGTCTGTCGTCTGCCAATACAAATGGACTGGAAAGTGGCTAAGACTAATGCATAATGTCGCTTCGTGGTTCAGATAATATTTAAAGAAAATAATAATAAAATAGATACTGGTCAATCACTTTAATAAAGTTTTATATTATATTTTATTTAATTTGATTCTATATTTTCCTTTACAGATAAATAATATTAACATGAATTAGAATTTAAATTATATGTATTCGTCATTTTCTTTAGGCATATAATATTCATTTTTTATAAGCATAACTGACGTTTATTTTCTTACATCAAATAACCACTCTCTATTTTCAATTCATAATATATATATATATATATATATATATATATATATATATATATATATATAATATTATATAACGTGAATAAATCTCATTGATAGCGCACATATATTAGTCTTCTTTTTCTTCTTTTGCATCTTCTTTTTCTTTTTCTTCTCTTTCTTCTTTTTTGACCTATGTCCACCGTATTAAAATTTAGTGTAAACTGGACCCATGTCTACGTTTTGACTCC
>CAHIKZ030005603.1:780000-795000 GCA_903632075.3 Acanthosepion pharaonis
ATCAGGACGAAAATAATAACAGTAGAAATTAATTATGCAAATCTTTATGGTTCTTCTTTGTTTAATGTGTGGAGTTCGTTCATGATCTCCAAGACTTCCTCTTCCTTGCGGCATTCATTTCATATTCCATTGGTGAGATTTAAGTTCGACTCGAGAAGCTTCTTTCTCACGCACATCTACCATGTGGAACCAACTCTCAAGACGATGCTTCACCGATCACTCCAATCTTAACCTGTTCAAGTCTAGGGTTACCTGTTATCTTCTTCATATATCTCCGTAAACTGCGCATCTTATTCTGTATGCCTCTATCTCGAGTGGCTCTCGGGTCTTGTACAATGTGAATATCATTAAAAAAAATAAACAAACCTCTGAGCAATGTTGGAGTGTTTACCATCTCACTTTGTCACTGCGTTGATATCCATTAATCAAAATTCAGTGGGTAGTTTATTCATTGATTATCTCTGCACGTCCTTTTCTCAGTATCTACTTTGAGTGTTATATTCTTCAAGCCCACTTTCCTTATTATGTATCCCAGCAATTTCTTTTGTTTCTTCCTGATTTTAAGCACGTATTTCTATTCTTTTGAAAAGTTACTCATTACTTGTTGCTCTGTAGAATTATATTTCCTTCTAACCGAGTTTCCATGTATAGTAAATTCTCTTCGTATAATAAGCAACCATATAGTAAGAAGGTTATTACAAAATATATTAATTTTAAAAAGCAAATATTGGCAACAAATTTTATAAAGCACACAAATTAAAGAAAATATTTAGTAGAAACATTATAAAAATTATTTAGATTTGCACGAATAACATTTTAGAAATAAATGAAAAGCCGAACCACAGAATATCAAATAGCATAGATGCTAAAATAGTGACAGCATATTAACTCGAGAAGTAAAACCAAATGTCCGCTACAGGGATATTGCAAAAATAAAAACATATTAATTAAGGCGACAGTGACAACGAAGGAAAGCAGAAGGGAAGAGAGAGAGACAGAAGGGAAGAGAGAGAGACAGAAGGGAAGAGAGAGAGAGACAGAAGGGAAGAGAGAGAGAGAGACAGAAAGGAAGAGAGAGAGACAGAAGGGAAGAGAGAGAGAGACAGAAGGGAAGAGAGAGAGACAGAAGGTAAGAGAAAGAGACAGAAGTGAAGAGAGAGAATTTACATCAGCGCAACTCGAAAATAATTTAGAGAAAGTTATGAAACTCATTTGCTGACAGTCGAATTCGAAAAATATCAAAATAACGCCATATTTTCAAAATATAGATACAAAGTAAAAATGAAAGACAAAACACCCCTAGTAGAATGGTGCAGAAAAAAAAAAAAACAAAAAAAACAAAAGGATAAAGAGAAACAGAGGTAGAAACTGTAATCTATACATGAAAGATGACCTGAAAATGACAGACTTTAAGAACGTGAGTGGTTTAATACACTAAAAGTAATGAAAATATTTCGAACTGTCGGCACGCTGACGCATTCATTTTTAAAAACCGACAAAAGAACGACAGATCGCGTGAGTAAACCAGCGACCATTTTGAAAAGACGCTAAGTGTAAAATTGTTGTGGCTTGCTTAGGGGCCAGAAAGAAAGACACAGAAGACGAAGGTAGGTTGAAACAAGTATATTAAAGATATATACAAAACAATAGTGTTAGTAATAAGTAGATAGCGGTGTACGTCCGAACGGTAGATTAGCACTGCGTCTACTACTGTCAATTGCGCTCTACCCGACTCTCGCAGTTTGTATTTATGAGAGGAGGAAGAGTTCATTTTGCTGGAGGAGGGTTTACCACAACAGAAATAGACTGTTAATTGAAGTAAACGTATGAAAAATATTAACAAGTAATGCAATAATGGGGAAGTATCCTGGTAGTTTACTGAGAGTATTTTTTTTTTAGTTTGAAAGGTGAGTCAGCCAAGGAGTCACATTTTGATCTGTACTCTCATTCAATAATAATAATAATAAAATGAAAGGTTTTATCCTTGCTGCGCAGGACCAATGCTTGCTAACTAGGAATTATCAAGCACATATACTAAAATATTGTGTCAGCCCAAAATGCAGATTCTGTGATAAGTATCCACAAACGATTGATCATCTTGTATCAGGTTGCACGGTGTTGGCACCCACTGAATATAAAACCCGACATGACAGAGTGGGCCAATATCTGCACTGGAATATCTGCAACTTCTACGGGAAGGAAACTGAAAGACCCGGTTACGGAGATAGGACCTGTTACAATTCTATGGGACTACACAATACACACTGACAGAACAATCAAGGCCAACCGGCCAGATATTGTTATTAAAGACCACAAACAAAAACGGTGCCTCCTTATTGATATGGCAGTTCCTGCACACTCCAATGTATCTTTGAAGATATTCAAAAAAGCTGTCAAAATACAAGGACCTTGAAATAGAAATCTCAAAAATGTGGCATATGGGAACATCAACAATCCCTGTTGTAGTTGGAGCCCTAGGACTGGTTGGAAAAGATTGCAGTAGACTAATTGAAGGGATTCCTGGAAGTCCATGCCTCAAGGAGATACAAAAAATTGTTCTGACAAGTACAGCCCACACTTTACGAAGAGCTTTATCTATGTAATTTAATTTTTTTTTTTTTTTTTGTCAGTGGAAAGTGTCATGACGCTATTTCTAACCTTAGGTCCCTGGTCGGGACCCGGAAAGAAATGTGTAAACGCCAGAAATCAAAGGAAATAAAAATAATAATAATAATAATAATAATAATATCTCTCACCATATAGCGTATATTTGGTTGCGATTTATTGTGCTTAGTATTATTATCAAACTGAGTGTCACGATGAATATATTAGTTTTTGCATATCGATGATCGTCTAAGCGGATTGAGTTACCCGACTTGGATGTATTTCTAACTGGGCCTCACCACTATGATTATGCATTTATTTGATCTAGATTTATCACCATATCGCGCACAATTGCTTGTCATGTTCCCGGACAGAGTATCATGATTGTAATGTTGGACTCCGTATATTTATACCCCAGAATCGCTTGACGCATAGATCTCTCAGTCATTAATAATAATAATAATAATAATAACAACTAGGCATATCTGACTGGAAATGTTTGTTCCCTGGGAACAGTGCAAACTACTATGAATTAAACAGACAAATGCATAAACGATAATCTGGCCTAAAGTATAAAACCATAAAATATTTTGGATTCTTTGAGATTCAAACGGTACACCCTCAAATCCAAACATCAGTTGACCTGTTGGCGAAACCTGAAATACGCCGACTCCACGCCCCATGTCTGAGTGGTGAGACCGCACCCAAATAGGTAGATTCGCGCAGATTCACCTACGAACTTATCCAATATTGATCTATACTTTGCAAGTATAAAGCAAGCCAATTTTTACCTATAAACTCTACTTTTTACCATATCATACACATTTGACTGTGGAACATGTGCCTGATATACCTTTATCCAACTGCGCGTCATGATGAATAATATTGGTCTTCGGATATTTGTACCCCTGAGTATCAATCTGTTGCCATGCTGCTCTTTCCCCGAATAATAATATTAATAATAATAATAATAATAATAATAATAATAGAATGTGCTTTCTTATTGACATGTCAATTCCTGCAGACTGTAATATACCTTTGAAGATCATAAAAAAAAATCTATCAAAATATAAAGATCTGGAAGTGGAAATCTAAAAAAATGTGTCACATCATTAATTTCAGTTGTGGTTGAGGAAATGGGTTGGATTGGAAAAGTTTCTGAAGAATAACTTACGGAAATCTGGTAGCGTATGCCTTAAAGATATACCAAAAAAAATGTTCTCACAAGTATGGCTCACATTACGAAAGGTTTTATCTATATAAAATGTGCATGATCTTAGGTTGTTTTATCTTCATTTTTCTTTTTACAAAGCTGTTCAAAATGGCATTTCTGATCTTAGGTTTCTGGTTAGGACCCGCAAAGTAATAAGAATACAACAGAAATCAAAGGAAATAATAATAATAATAATAATAATAATAATAAAAATAATAATATCTGCACTGGAAAATATGCAACTTCTACGGGAAGGAAACTGAAAGAAACTGGTATGAACACTACCCAGACCCGGTTACGGAGATAGGACCTGTTACAATTCTATGGGACTACACAATACACACTGACAGAACAATCAAGGCCAACCGGCCAGATATTGTTATTAAAGACCACAAACAAAAACGGTGCCTCCTTATTGATATGGCAGTTCCTGCACACTCCAATGTATCTTTGAAGATATTCAAAAAAGCTGTCAAAATACAAGGACCTTGAAATAGAAATCTCAAAAATGTGGCACATGGGAACATCAACAATCCCTGTTGTAGTTGGAGCCCTAGGACTGGTTGGAAAAGATTGCAGTAGACTAATTGAAGGGATTCCTGGAAGTCCATGCCTCAGAGTGATACAAAAAGTTGTTCTGACAAGTACAACCCACACTTTACGAAGGGCTTTATCTATGTATTTTATTTATTTATTTATTTAGTGGAAAGTGTCATGATGCCATTTCTAACCTTAGCTCTCTGTGCGGGATCCGGAAAGAAATGTGTAAACGCCAGAAATCAAAGGAAATAATAATAATAATAATAATAATAATAATAATAATAATAATAATAATAATAATAATGTCCTGATGCTACATGAGGTACGGATCCCATAGCTCCTGAATGACTGGAGGTGTTAATCTGACGATATTTTGTCTTGATGAATTAATATGTCTTTTCAAGACCATCGATTTGTTTGTCCGTTGCTCAAGGTTAACCAGTCGACCGTGTCATTGGAAATATTTGCTGAGCATCACTGCCGGGTATCGAGAGAGTTTTTTTTTAAGCTTGAAGGATCAGTCAGCAAAGGTATCTTGTAAGTCACATCTCGATACTTGGGACACGCTGGATCGAAGACAGTCTAAACGGACAGGGTTACCAGACCTGGAGGTATTTCTAAGTAGGCGTCGATTGCAGGCTCATGCATTACATACGCTCCCGGAACGTGTAGATTGGATCAGTTGATATATGGAGAACAGTATTGGGATCAATGAGAATGTTCAGGGAAGTGTTGAAGGTTGGGTGAGTTTTATTGTCACTCCATTCGCAAATAGAATCTGTATATTTGTAGCAGTTGTAGAATGGCAAAGAAGAGAGAATTTAGATTTCACTAATAAGAAAATTAAACAACAACAAAAGCAAGTAAAAGACAGGAAAAATAACTGCGGAAATTATTGATTTTCTTTAAAGTATCTCTTTTCTGTCGGTTATCTTGACATGATTGTAGGTATTTTTATCGCTTCAATAGTTGTGATTCAACAGAGATTGAATAACAGAGAAAACGTGCAGCATCAAAGGCGAAGAATGACACTGAGATAGAAAAAGAAGGCTAAAGATAGATATGTAAATAGATAGATAGTGGTAGAAAGAGTGAAAAGACGATGTGTAGAAATGGAGGAGAGAGAGTATGTGAGAGAGAGAGGGGATATGAAAAAAGAAAGAAAGAAAATAGAAAGAATTGAAAAATCTACATGAGAGCGGTTGTCAGATAGCGATAGAAAGAGTGAAAGTACGATATGTAGAAATAGAGGAGAGAGAGAGATGAAAGAAAGAAAGAAAGAAAGAAAGAAAGAAAGAAAGAAAGAAAGAAAAAACTGAAAAAAATATACGAGAGAGTGATTGTCAGATAAATAGATAATGGTAATAAGAGTGAAAGGACGATATAGAGAAATGGAATGGAGAGAGATGAAAGAAAAGAAAAAAAAAAGAAAGAAAGAACTGAAAAATATACGCGAGAGTGATTGTCATATATATATATATATATATATATATATATATATATATATATATATATATATATATAGAGAGAGAGAGAGAGAGAGAGAGATAATGGTAAGAAGAGTAAAATGACGATACATAGAAATGGAGGGGAGAGATGAAAGAAAGAAAGAACTGAAAACTATACGAGAGAGTGATTGTCAGATATATATATATATATATATATATATATATATATATATATATATATATAGATAGATAGAGAGAGAGAGAGAGATATAATGGTAGAAAGAGTGAAAGGACGATATATAGAAATGGAAGAAAGAAAGAAAGAAAGAAAGATAGATAGATAGATAGATAGATAGAAAGAATTGAAAAAATCTGCATGAGAGCGGTCAGATAGATAGCAGTATGTGTGAAAGGACGATATGTAGAAATGAGGAGAGAGAGAGAGAGAGAGAGAGAGAGAGAGAGAGAGAGAGAAAGAAGCGATAGAATTGAAATAGAGACGTGAGAGAAATTTCCTTAAATATACTATGTAACAGAGATAATATTATAAAATGTATATATATATATATATATATATATATATATATATAAGGTGTTGATCAAATGGAGATCAGATAAGACTAGAAATCCAACAAGATGATAAAATGAAATAAAGAAAAAGTAGTAAATGTGTCTCATTCTAACATGTTTCGCTTTTATTAAGGTTTCGTCAAAGATCCAAAATAAAATATTGTTTTAAGGTATTCTATATTTATGGATTAAAGTTCTCAATATCAGGGATATAGCTTATGTAAATAGAAAAGTGGACATCGTCAGGACTGATGATTGCGTACAATCATGAAACAAACTGTCGTCACTGGGTGTTGACTTCAATGTCGACTTTTAATATATATATATATGTTGTGTGTGTATTTAGGTAGCATATTATCTTTTAGTCATGTCTGATTGAATAAATTACTGACATTATATCTGCTAATTTTTAACAAAATCCGTTCATACTCACGAATAACCTTCCGTGTATTGATGTTAAAGGATGAGAGAAATGTACTATAGCTATTTACATTTATTTTATTTTCATTTTCCAAGTGCTTTCGATCTTTTCCCAACATCATCTTCAGAAGTGCATTAATACAAAACTATAAAACTATATGTTGTTCATTAATATAAGTATTTACACAAAGTTGTGCACTGTTATTCATTACAGTAATTTTTTCATTAAGCTTTTAAATGCAAAACGGTTGACAATGGCTAATTCTTTTAACGTTCTAATGAACGCTCAGCACAACATATAGTTTTATATTACTTGCACCGCTGAAGATGATCTTGGAGGAAGATAGAAAGTGCTTGGGAAATTAAAATAAAAGAAATTTAAACAACTATAACACATTTCTCTCCTCCTTTAACATCAGTACACAGAAGGTTATTCCTGAGTATGAACGGATTTTGTTAAAAATTAGCAAACATAACTTCTGTAATTAATTATCTTTTCGCTTCTACTGGCAATGTAGAAAACGTAATTTTCTAAGCTTAGCATAATGTAACAAAAGGCCGAAATTATGGCGCATACATTGAGGATCGAACCATTCATTCAATCCTAATTGATATAACAAAACAAAATTTGCTAACCATTTCAGCACGTCGAAGTGTCCAACTGGTATTGTAGAAATGATTGGAAAAATACGACTGTAAGAAAGTAAGAATGGGAAAGCAAGTGACATGGTTAAAGTGTTAGAGTGAATGAATGTGAGAACAAAGACAAATAGGGGTAATCAAAGGGTAAGAGCAACAAAAAGCCAGGAAGCTATGGAGGGCCATGACCTGAAAGAACATTCAGATGTAAGACGTATATTTAGAACTGGTTTGCAGAATGTTTTGATTATCCACAAAGAGCAGTTAGACAGAGGAAAAACGAAACTTGGACTTTCGATATCGATGCAGACCGCCATTGAAAAGAATAATTTTTACCCTGGGAATGCTCAAAATCTTTTCCAATATATAAAAAATGCTTGCTTCTTTGCTTTACGCCATTTTGGATAATATCTTAGCATATAAAGGGTGTTCCAATAACTTGGACCGATTTTAAACTTAATTCACATTTAAAATCGACCCAAGTTATTGGAACACCTTTTACATACCGGATGTAACAGCAAAATTGTCTAAATCGTGTAACAGCATAATCATCCATTCGACAGAATGTTTAATATCTATAAAACCACTAAAATAATTGTGCTTCTTTTTCCAGGTTTTCAGATGAGTCGTTTAGCTATCTTGACACCGTTTGTCGCAAGAATCATTGAAAAAAAAAGAGTTATTCAGCTAGAAAGAGAACAGGTTAAAGTCGTTTTGTGTCAGACTCACTGTCTTCTCAATTGAACAATGGTGAGAGGAAAAAGATCATTCAGACCTTCAGTAACGGTACCAACATTCACACGCTGACTTCCATCTTCAACGTCCATTCAAGAACCATCAAGAGAATGGTGAATAAGTTTTAAAAAAGCGGGAACAGTAGAAAAGAAAACTGGAGCAGGAGGTCACAACGGAAAGAGGGATCATCATTTCAACTTAGAGGTAAAGAGATGAATTAGAAAAGATCCAACGCAATCCATACGACGTTTGTCGCGAGAGAGAAGAGTTTCAGCTATGACAGTCTAAAAAGCAGTGAAAAAGACTTGAGAATGAAATCGTATGTGAAACTTGTGAAATACCTTATTACTCCAGGACTAAAAGTTAGATTAGAGAGGGTGAAGATCATCTGAAATAAGTTGGAAACGGATTCTGGAATATATATATATATATATATATATATATATATATATATATATATTATAATTATTTTAAAAAATATGATTCCTTCGCTACATAAGAGTTCTCATGATTCAAAAACACGAGCCAAAAACTTCAGTATAATTATTAATATTAAATTGAATTAAAGTATCAAGCTCTGTTTCATTTTAAAGCGAAATTTTTGGAATCCAAAAATTTCGCTTGAGGATGAAACAGAGCTTGATACTTTAATTCAATTTAATTTTAATAATTATATCGAAGTTTTTGAAACATGTGAACTCTTATGTAGTGAAGGAATCATATTTAAAAAAAATAATTATAATTTAGGATCTACTTTTGTAGTGAGCACTGTTTTTTTTAAAATAAAAACAAAAATACTAAAGAACTTCGGATTATTTACCTAACGTGTTCTTTCCTATTTTTCGATATGTTTGCACACACACACACACACACACACACACACACACACACACACACACACATATATATATATATATATATATATATATATATTTGAATTTTATTTCAATACTTAGTGAGGTTCCTATCCTCAGCTATGATTAATTAATGATGAACATGTCATTTTCGTTTAAGATTGATTTCATCTCGATTCTTCAATTAAGCTTAGAGAGTAATTATACATTCTCATTGCTTAAAATAGAGTCCAATAATGTTATAAGAACCTCGGAGAATTCCAGTAAGATATCTTTAATTATTTCTACGATACAACGGTTCAGAGCTTAATCTAACAATTGGACAATTTTCGTGTTATACGATTTTGCTTTTACACCCAGTATATATATAGGGAGAGATTTAAGAATATAATAGTTAAGAAATATTGATTTGGCTATATTATCTCCACTGAGAATGAAAAAGACGAGAGATGTGAGAAAGATAAAAAAGAAATTGGTAAAGCATTTGGCTGCGAATGGGAGTGAGATATTAACTGAGAGAATTGCAGATTTACTGTAAAACGGAAGTACAACTTTGAACACAAGGGCTCAAATGTTTTCGCAAAAGCGTGAACATATAGAAAACTCGTAGAAAGAAAGAAGAGGCTGAAAGAATGTAGCAGCGAGTCAGGAAAAAGTCGACTCACAAATTTAGATTGAGGATAACATAGTCAATAAGAGAATGAGAGAAAGACAGAGGGAGTGATAAAAAGAGCGAAGGGTGGGGGAGCGACTTCATTCAGAATTAGTTAAGGGTTAAAACAATAAAAGGTACTGAATTGGTTTAAAGTGGGTAATGCAGTTAGATGTTATTAGAAAACGTTTAGATATATATTCCTTCAAAAAGATCGTATTTGATTGCAGTGTGACAGCTGTCATATAAGCGTACACATCTTTTAAAACAATTTGTCAAGAGTGTGGCATTATTACTTATTGAATCTGAAATTGAAAATGGAAGAAATACGCAACATTTTCAGTGTATTACACTTTTTTTTGTTGTAAAGAAATAAAAAATAAAAGTGTTACTTCAATCTACTTCAATGTAAAAAAAAAAAAAGAAGATTTTAGTTGTTTATGGACAAGATGCCGTGAATGATCGAGTATTTCAAAATGGGTTTATAAAACTTTTTTTTTTTTTTTTTGGCTGGAGAATTACTCACTGAACGATTTTAATAGTGGTGGGGATGGCGATTATATGTTAACATGAAAGTCTAATATTCATTACATAACACTTTATTCTATCCAATAATTTGTCAGTTCGTCCCGAGAAATGTGTATTATGCACCGTAAAACCCTAAATCGAACGACCCCCTTACATTTAGCCTGCGATGCTTTTGAAGCCGATCAAATGTTCCTTCTCTTGAGGTGCTTGTTTAATTATTCGCATTTAATTTTTTTTCACGTGATTCTACATTCGGTGACCAGGACGAAAGCCAGGTCAACTCTTTGGTGCCTCCGCCCTCATTGATAGTCTGGTCTGAACTGCGTGAAATAGATATTCCATCACTATCGTACACGGCGCTCCACAAAATGATAGGCAAAACGAAGACAACAGTAATCAAATTGAGCTGTTACTTGAAAATAAACAACGTAATACGACGCAGTAGATAGCCAAATATACTGAAAATAGTTAACTTCTGAAAAATATTTTCCTCGGTTATGTTAGCCGCTTTGATGTGTGGCCTCCACATAGGCAAAAAAACAAAACACAGACAATAAAAGACATACTGGACCATATTTCCGCATGGTATTTTTTAGTTAACGAAAAGAATTTCCTGAATTTTATTATCATTATTTTATTATTTAGCTAGCAACGGAAAGATTGTTGCACTCTACGCTTTCTACAAACGCAAATGACTATTATGTTGATTCATAGATAATTCCCGTGTATGTTTATTAATTTTGTATTTCAAAAATAAAGTATTAGTAATGGGTGCTACGAAAGATAGAACATTTCCTGTTATAGGCCTTAGTATATATGCCAACACTTCGATATAACGGATGGAACAGAATAACCGAAAGAAAGAAATAACAATGTACTCAAATAATACTCTTTTTTAGCAATATATACATACTTGTAACTAATTTGTCTCAAACAGTGAAATTGTAATATATGTATACAACAAGCAGTGTGAAATGGACTAAAACTTGCGTTGGCAGACATCTCTTGCCTCTAGGTGTACTAAATAGCAATTGGAGTTAGTCACTGTATGAACTAACGTCATGATAGTTCTTTCTTTTACATCGAACGGACAGGGAAATCGCCTCTTCCTTACTCCTATGGCATCCTTCTGGGAGCGTCTTTTCACAAAAGTTGACTTTCCAAGACACCATATCTCGAGACTCAGAACTGGATATTGGGGATCTGGAGACAGCAATGCTGGACCGAACAGTTTGAAAAGGGATTGTCAATGGAGTTCCGACTAACAATAGGGAGGTAGAAGGATGATGATCATAATGAATTGACATCACTCACCGTTCGTCACTTTAATCTTGCCTATTCATCTTTCACAAAGGGAGATAATCTTCCTTTTCCTTCATACAGTATAATTACATTTTAATGAGTTAAACATACGCTATTATTTGAAATGATTTGTTGCCACTCATTAGGCATCTCTTCCATACCTCTTAAATAAAATTCCGCAGGTTTTCGACGAATTATTTGAATCTTGTTTTCATGAGACAAAGTTTTTTTTCCCATTAAAGCATTTTGCAGCGATCAAAAAGGGCACTAATTTGTTTGTTTTATGGTCAGGGGAATATAGAGCATCCCAATCTAATCTCACCTTCCTAATTTATAGACAGAAGTATATAAATACATGCTGGAAGTTTTTCCTAGTCAAAAGATAGGCCATTTGTCGGTTACATCTGACTCAGTCCCGGTCTCACTTGTGGTGAAGTCAGAACGCTAAGTTCGTTTATCCGAATTTTCTAATGTGTGTCAACCGTAATTCTTACTTTGTGACATTTTTGCCATATGACTGTTGCTTTACTTTATAACTGTTAATTTGCCATATGACTGTTCCTTGCTTTATATTAGTTTTTTTTTTCCCTGTCCTTTTGTTTCTGTTGTTTTTTATTGCCAACTTTATCAATTCACTTTGTTGGACAGTTCTGCCATTTAGTTACAGTCAGCAATGTCCACTTACTCTACAAATTGAGTTCCAATTTCTTTTCCTGTGATATTTCTACTGTATGGGCGCCCTGCTTTGTCACAGAGAAATATAATGAAAACTCGCTTCTCGAACGTCTCACATGACGAACAAATTGGTTTTCGAACAGAAAATTCGAGATGAAAATGCCTCGGTTATCGAATAAAATTTCGGTTCTCGAACAACATTGCCGAACCGAGAACCCGAACGGAACAATTTCCGAGTCGACCACCGTATTGTATACATTCGTGTGTTATGCTGTGCTTTCCTTTTCCAATTTTATTGTATTGTGCCTTTTTTTCTCTCTTCATTAGTCCTCGGTCATGGCTCCAAAGAAAACTAGCCGCGATATTGGTAAAGGGAAAAGAAAAGTTAAGAGAAAAACAATTACTGATGATATTGTCTCTTCCTACTCAGTTTGGCAAAATTAACGATTTATACTATTCTTATAAATAAAGAGACGATCCTGTCTTTCCTTCCCTTTTCCAAACAATAACATCTCTTTCCTTCTCCTTCCACTCACGTCAACAACTCTCCTACTTACAGGTACGGTAAAATTAAAGGGTTCGTCTATATCTTATCTGTTTAGTATTGGGTTTATTTATTCTTTCTTAGATTTAATGATTTTCATTAGTTTTGTGCATAAACATGCGCACAAAGTACTTTTATAACAGTTCAAATAAGCAATCATCTTAGGACCAGGAACGGATTAATCCATTTTACATTGATTCCTATTGGAAAAATATGTTCGGGCTACGAACGGGCTTAAGGAACGAATTAAATTTCCACTGTAATGTCCTTTTATCCACTGTGTGTGCTGCCACTGTCGCGCAAAGCTAAGCTACGTTAGTGTAATTCAGACGTATTCTTAGGATGACATATTCGTCATTGCAATTTGTTCCCCAAAAACGGAAATTATTTATGACTCAGTTTATTTCTTGAAACAATTTCGCCAAGAATAAATGGAAATTGAGTAAAAGGAACAAAGAAGAAATTAAGAAAATAAATTAACGCATACAAATAACATAATCACCTCTTATGTGTCATTTCCCTTCAAGATGTAGGTGATCATAGCTCTCCACAATTTCCTCTCCTTCGTAGCAGTTAATAAATGTCTTTTTTTGCTATTTCTCCTAAATCCTGTTCTACCATCCATTTACTCAAGTTCACTAAGTATGTTAAGCGTTGTTTTCCCCTGTCTCCTTGTCTTCAATCTGCCCCGTGAGTACCGGATTTTCCAAACCCTCTTTCCTCATTATGCGCCCAGGAAATTTCGAATGTCCCTTCCTGATTTTAAGTGTAAGTTTCATTCTAAGCTTCCTAAATCTTTGTCGTTGCGCACATATTCGGTTCCTACTGGGGAATCACATTTCTATTGCTTCAAGTCTCTTCTTCATCTTTGAGGAGCTTGTTCAGCATTCAGTGCCATATATTAGGACTGATATTACATAATTGTTCAGGACTCTTTTCCTTGTAGAAGTACATTTCTATTGCTTCAAGTCTCTTCTGCATTTTCGAGGAGATTGTCTAGCATTCAGTGCCATATAGGAGGACTGATATCATCTAACAGTCCAATACTGTTTTCTTTGTTTCTAACGAATTTTTTCTGTTTCTTAATAGTCTGTTTAGATTTTGGAATTCAGCTTTTGATATTCCGATGCGCCTTCGGATTTCATTGTCGCACTTTCCGTCCAATGTTGCATTTTGGGCTCGTTTCTGAAGATATATCGTGTGAATGTAGATTAGAACCTCACCACCCACTAAAACCGATAGAAATTATTATAAATACGCTTAGCAAGCACGCACTGGAATTATTTTATTAAATAAAATTTTTCTCTCTTTATCTGTTTGTAAGAGTGATTTGTATTAGTGAATATTGTACGCAAAATATATAGTCATCATGAGCGAGGGTTTCTGTGCCATTGCTGTGTTGAACGACTGCTTGACGTTGGCAGTCTTTCAAGTCGGCAAAGGCGCACTTGCTTAGAAACTGTTAATTAAATCTACTCGGTATAGTTGCAATATAAACCATAGGGTGGGTTTTGTGGGTATTGAAGAAACACAAGCTCCGTACATCTTTTATGCAACTAGGATTTGCTACAACAACATAGCTGACGGATATACTGGAAAAGGGTGGTATATATATATTATATATATATATATATATATATATATATATATATATATATTAAAAAAGAGCGAAACCGCAAACGTTTTTGGTTATAATGAGGATTTGTTTTAGTACATATATTTAAGTATATATATTATATTTAATTCTTCATATGAATATGTAGAATAAAATATAATATATATATACTAAAACACATCCACATTATAACCAAAAAAGATTGCGGTTTCTTTCTTTGATATATATATATATATATATATATATATATATATATATATTGAAAGAGTGAAACCGCAAACGTTTTTGGTTATAATGAGGTTTGTTTTAGTATATATATATTTGTTTTTTATATATATATATATATATATATATATATATATATATATATATATATATATATATATATATTATTCTTCATATAAAGAATAAAATATAAGGTATACACTAAAACAAACCCACATTATAAACAAAAACGTTTGCGGTTTATTATTTTTCTCTCGTTGGAACGATTATAACCTTCTCTCTGTCTCTGTCTCTCTTTCTCTCTCTCTCTCTCTCTATATATATATATATATATATATATATATATATATATATATATACGTGTGTGTGTGTGTGTGTGTGTGTGCATGTGTTTGCATGTGTTTGCGCTCATTATGACTAAGCGTTTAAGTTAGTG
>CAHIKZ030005603.1:800000-817500 GCA_903632075.3 Acanthosepion pharaonis
TTTCAGGACGTTGGCGATCATGGCTCTTCACCTTTGTAGCTCTTAATAATTTTTGCCTTTTTGTTATCTCTCCTAAAACCAGTTTTGTCATCCATTTACTCGCTAGGTAGGTTATGCAATGTTTTATTTTCTGCCAGTCTTGCTTTTAATATATTCTGTGAATATAAGCATAATTATATAATAGTCATTATGTGCACAAAGAAATTTCAACTGTCTCTTCCTGATGTTGCTCACATGTTCGGTCCACGGTATCCTCAGCATCCTTCTGTAGAAATTTCAATTGCCTCTTCCTGATGTTAAGTATGTTTCCTTTTTGTTTCTATTTCCTCTTGAACTTCGTCGTTGCTCACATGTTTGATCCACGTTATCCTTAGCAACAAGGTTTGAAGGGTAAAAAAATAATTCATCACCCACAACACTTTTGAACTCTATCAAGACAGGCAAGTGTGTGTTGGGCAGCTCCATACCACACATTTTTTGTAAGCATTTCATACCTAGCAATGTGGGTGTGAACACTGAACACTTTTCACGGAAATAGCGATAGAACGGCGAAAGACTCGCGACAAAATTTGAAGTGTAAAAAATTAATTCATCACCCACAAGACTAAGACGCTTTTGAACTCTGTCAAGACAAGCATATGTGGGCTAGGCAGCTCCATACCTCACTTTTTTTAAAGCATTTCACCCCAAGCAAAGTGGGTGTACCACTAGCACGTAAGGCGTTACAGAGAGTGAAAGTAAGGGTAAAGAAGGGTGTTTGAGAAAAGGATAAAGAGAAGGACGGGGATCAAGGTCAAGGCATCAGAAAATATCGATTGGGATTACATTAAAAGTTTTGAAGATTAGAGTTATCAGGGAAGCAAGTAAGAGGAAGGGATTTCCACTGTCGGGAAGTGCGGGAGAAGAAGCTATAGGAGTACAGGTTAGTAAACCTGCTGTAAATGTTTGGGATGAAGATGCCAAGCTATTATCACGCTTAAATTCACGCAGTTGGGGCACCAGTGAAAATAGCTCTTCAGAACAGTTGCCATGTAAATATCTGTAGAAAAGACAGAGGGAGGCAACATCACGTCTCTGAGAAAGTGACTGAAGTCGAGATGCCAGGTGAAGACCTATCACATTGCATATCCGTCTTTGGATTTTGTCGAGGACCTCGAGATGAACAGGGGGTGGGGGTATCAGATCATATAAAGCAAAGGTATTCAATGAAAGGACGAATGGTAGATTTGTAGATTTGAAGGATGTAGTAATACTAGTGATACTTCATTTTTGGTCTGTCCTGACCCCTGAAAAGATAATGTATAGCAGGAGGAGTCAGATACTTACTGGAGCGGTGCAATGAACCAGCTATTTTTCCAGCATCTTTAGAATAAGATCGGATATAAAAATTCCACTTTAGGTCTGGAGATAACTTGCGTCCAAAAAGACGTTCAATGCAAAGAGCCTTCTTGATAGGTAAATGTTCTCACTTTATTCGGTGGTAGCGGAATCTATCTATCTATCTATCTATCTATCTATCTATCTATCTATCTATCTATCCTCCATTCTTTCAAGATTCCTTCTATCTATCTTTTTAAAAACAATTCACCCCAAACAAGAGGATAATGCCACTGAGACACAAGGGTGGCTACTGGCAGTGAAAGAAAATAGAAAGAATTTAGAATGAACCAGAAATCTGATACTGAACAGGAAGCAAGGAATAAACCTCGACATCTATCTATCTATCTATCTATCTATCTATCTATCTATCTATCCCAGTCTCTTCATATCTATCTATCTATCTATCTATCTATCTATCTATCTATCTTTGAATATTTATTCTCTTTACTAAAAATTCTTTATTCCTATCGGTCTTCCTTTGTTTTGCTTTCAAACCATTCTCTCACTTTTTGGTTGATAATTTCTTGTGATATTTTTTTTTATTACTCATTGTTACTTTGAATAGCCATCATTATTTTCGCTGTCTATTAAATAACAAAGAAAGAACTCATTGACTGAAAACGTATTTGTTTAAAAAGATAAGTTTTGCACGGAAAACACAAGTACTGAAAAGGCGCGGCAAAAAGATACAACTCAGTGAAATTTCCAAAATAGAACATCAAACGAAGTTTTTGTTTTCTACTTTTTGTGACTACCAAACAGACGATCAACTGATGTGCCAATCTGAAACTCGCCGAACGGCCATTATCGATTCCTCAGCACTGGTAAAGAGAAGCAAAAATATAATCGATAATGCAGAGACAATCGATCACCTACCATTGAATTTCATTATTAAAGTTGCATGATTTATTTAGGTCGTGGCCTTTTAGCTATTATAAAGTAAATGGAGGAAAGAAAAAACCTGACTGGACTCCAGTTGGGAAATGGGCAACGACTGAGAGCCCATTACTATTTTTTCTTTATAATCACCAAACTTAACCCAGCGTAATTTTACCTCACGAATCTCCCTATCCAGGATAGACAGAGTTCAAATCGTCTATAGGCCTTGTGGGCATTTAATTACCTTTAACCTTATCACCCAATTCCCGTAGACGAAACATCGCAAGCTGATCGTTACTTTCTTGCTTCGTCCTGGGTAAGACGATAAACTACATCCGCGTCCTGGGTAAGATGATAAACTACATCCGCGTCCTGAGTAAGAGGATAAACTACATCCGCGTCCTGGGTAAGACAATAAACTAAGTCCGACAACAAATTTTTGATCAGGAGAGTTTGAGGAGCGTGGAATTACTTCTTAATTTCTGGTGTTCCCAGGTCTACCCTGACCCGGCGTGGAAGCACCTGTTAGGGTCCCGACTATGGGAAAATAGTTAAACCCTAAACTGGGGTCAAGGCACTATGGATGTGCAAAAATAGGTTTAATAACAGAAATACTTTGTAAAAAAAAATTATTACCAGCAATACATTTTTGAAAAAAATATATTACCAGCAATACATTTTTGAAAAAAAAAAGATATTACCAGCTATACATTTTTGAAGGCAAACCATTACCAGAAATTCATTCTTGAAGAAGAAAAAATAACAGCAATAAAAGTCTTGTCGGCATTAAATAACCCATTGAGGATGATATGCCGTAAAAACCAAACCAAACCAAACCAATATATACTGAGATAGATAGATAGATAGATAGATAGATAGATAGATAGATAGATAGAAAATATAATCAGCAATAAGAATCTTGTCGGCATTAAATAACACATTGAGGTTGATAGGCCAAAAAACCAAACCAAAGTCTCTTGCTATTTCAATAGGTAATCTTCTGACA
This sequence comes from Acanthosepion pharaonis, assembly GCA_903632075.3. Taxonomy (NCBI): domain Eukaryota; kingdom Metazoa; phylum Mollusca; class Cephalopoda; order Sepiida; family Sepiidae; genus Acanthosepion; species Acanthosepion pharaonis. The sequence goes on from CAHIKZ030005603.1 coordinate 803,266, forward strand.
AGCTACTTTCCTGATTTCCACCATTTATCCTTTACCATTAAGACATAACATTCCATATATAGAGAAACGAATCCTTCTCATTCTCTTCGTATACCATTAGTAAGAAAGAAGAGCCATTTAAACGGTTTTTTTCCCCGAGAGTCACTGCTTTGTGGAAGAGATTCCCGATAGGATGTTTACCCGAGAGATTGAGATTATGCTAAGCTCCAAATAGTCTTACCGAGGTACTTCTGGAAGTTCTTCTGCAGCCCCGCTCTATCGCTAACGAGAGTCATATCAGAGATTAAAAATGGATTATTGCCGAGATATCAGGGCGGGAGCTGACCAATACACTCACTTTCTATCGCTATTTCCATGGCAAATGTACAGTCGAGCTACATTCCTTCGACCACCCTTTAGAGCTATGACACGCAATACCACGTACACAAGACCGAATCATTCAAATCAGTCAGTCAGTTATATGCCATATCGTGATACACGCTTAAGCGATCATGTATCTTTCGATACATGACTGACAAGGCAATTTTTTCCAGCAGTAGGCTTCTTTCTGCGGTAGACCAGCTGCCATCCAAGGCTATAGAACCAGGTCTGTCCTGCTATTTACCCATAGCTGATGGGGAGAAGTAGAAGATTCATTTCTTTCCCAAGAGTATTATTAAAACTCGGCTCTCCGATTTCTCAATCCGAGTCACTATCCATTAGTCTACCGTAGTAGTTTGATATATAGCGATTCCCTAAGCATAGCTAAAATGTGGCACAAGGACAAAACTATAGAGCACCCAATGAGTATCAAACTCACTATTCACTCATAACTGATCTAGCGAGACAAGTTTTCTAACCATTTTATAATTTATTGGAAGCATTATTTAAAATTATTCTTTGAATTATGCAGATTGGGATCCATTTATAATAATTGCCAATGTGTATTTATTTATTTATATCTTTCATGTCACGCACTATATTTGAAAGGGAGGTAAATAAACTTATGGTAGTAATCTTATGAGTGGTTACTTCCCTTCAGTCAGTTATGTGCCATTCTTGATACAAGCTTATGCGATCATGTATCTTTCGATACATGAATGACGAGGCAGATTTTTCCTGCATTAGGTTGCCATTTCTTTCCGTGGTCGACCAGTTGCTATCGAAAGCTATAGAACCCGGTCTGTCCTGCTATTTTACCCATATTTAGGAAAGAGAAGAGGAGGATTCATACCTTTCCCAATATTCTTCCCAATATCCTTCGTATTTAATTGGTAAGTTCCATTCAGACATTTTGTTTTTTTTTGTGGATGATTTCTTGACCACTGAGAGAACGACATAAATACCTATCCTCGCCATTGATTCACAAACACTGCTCATTTATTCAGTAATTATAATTAATGCTGTAATTCTTCGGGATTAATGAAGCCTATAATTCATAGTAAAACAGCGTCCACCGCTTGTTAAACGATGGACAGGGCAATGAATTTAAATAAAGAAAAGATATCATTAGTAAGAAAGTAGATGCATTGCGATAGAATATCAATCCTCCAACATGGCAGAAAATATTGGACAATTTCCTCACCAACCACGAGAATATTCGAGACAACGCAGATATGGTTCTACAGAAGGATGCTGGGAATGTCATGTACGGCACATGTGAGCAAAAAAGTATTTGTGAAGGAAAATGCAAACAAAAATGATTTAGAATCAGAAAGAGACAGTTGAAACTTCTGGTGCGCACAGTGAGGACATTTGGAGAGTGAGACACTCACAATACATATAGAAGACATGAAGGGCACAAGGAAACAACGTGTAATCTACTTAGCAAGCTTTTGTAAATAGATCTCATAAGAGGGAATCGGAAGGCGAGTAAAAAAAAACATTGCTAAGAGCTACAAAGCATAGGAAGTTGTGGAGAGTCATTAACGCATGCGTTCCAAATGGACACGGCACATAAAAGAAAAGCAAATAAAGAATTTCCTGCAGGGTGTAGGCAGTCATGGTTCTCCACAGATTCCTTTTCTTTATGATCTGAGAATTTCTATGAACGGTTTTCTCTAATCTTGGGTAGTAGCTTGTTTAAGATGACAAGTTTAAATTCAAAACCACGGTGAAGGCAACGGGAAATCGCCCCATTCTCCTTTCCAATAAGTTATGGAAGTTCACAGATAATAAAGAAAAGAGATACGTAGAGAAGTATGATCGTCTAGATTCTAACAAGACATATAATTAAATTAAAAAAAAAGATCATAGGAATGTGATTTAAATTTATTTGGGAGATGTTCAACCAGATCCCATTTCTCTTATTTGTCACTGAGTTTTATTTATTTATTTTACATCGAAGTGATCTTTCTTCTTTTTTTTATATGCTCTTTTATTTAGCGCTTTTATTTTACTTTTAAAAGCTCCCTTTATTTCATTAAACTGTGGGCAGTTCATTTGCACTCTTAATAGAAATCACCATTATAGCGTGAGGTCCGTCATACGAAGAATGGTTTCATTCATAGAATGATAACTTTATTGAACTATGAGCCATGCTCTGTTCGTGCAGACGTCAGTATTTGGTAGAAGTTCGTAAATACAGACACACACACACGAACACACACACACGAACACATACACACACACATTATCCCAACCAGTAACAAATTGGTAATATATATATATATATATATATTGAAAAATACATCCTATATATATATATATATATATATATATATATATATATATATATATATATATATATAAATACATCCTTCCCACGACCCAAACGTAGCAATAACTGATACATTAAATTATAGACATATTGAAAACCCAGCCACCCCTGTCTAAAAAATAGATTTATCTGTAACCTTGAAACATGAATTTTGTTTTTAGCTGTGTATTTAAAAACCAGTAATTTTAAAAAGTTACTCCAAAATTCGCTTGAGGATGAAATGGAACTAATGTCTTTAATTTAATCACAAAATTAAATTCGTGGCTTTTAGCTTTCATTTTTGAAACATGGTTAGAACTGTGTAGCGAAAAAACATATTTTAAATCAATTAATTTATAATATATATATATATATATATATATATATATATATATATATATATATATATATATATATATATATCGATTTACTATGAGTTTTCGGTCTGAAGAGTTGAATATATAGATATACACGAAATAGATTATAACCGAAATGAAACTTTAATGTTTTCTTTTTGATTATTATTATTATTATTATTATTATTATTATTATTATTATATTTCTGCATTTTACATTGAGCTCTCCCTGTATTAATATCCTCCTTGGAATTATCCTTACCAGTAACAAATTGGTAATAAATATATATATATATATATATATATATATATATATATATATATATATATATATATATATATATAAAGTTGTAGCCTCTATCTCTCTGTTTGTTATCGAACTCCTGTTAAGGTTTTGGAGATAGACCCCATAATCATAGATATTCTGAAACTACCTTAACCCGAGTATTTAGATAAGTATTTTTCAATTTGTTCACAGGGTGTCTCCGGGGTGGTGGGGGGTTGCACAAAGCTCCCACTATTTTTTTTACTTTGATATAAATTAAATTTATATTTGAACAAGGGGATGACTTCTAGTTTACTTGGATAAGTATATTTCATTTTGATCAAAGAGAGTCCCCCAACTGAAAAAAAACAACACTTTTCCCTTTGATTTAAATTAAATTTAAATTTGAACAAGGAAATGACCCCATTTCCAAAATATATCAGGAGAAAGCCAGAAGATAGAAATCACATCAGCAAGATCATTGTGTAATATTGAAATGCATCATTTTTCTCCACAAATTATAAAAATGATTTAAAATCGATCATTATTTTCTTATAAAAAATGTGTGAGACACAGCAAGGCGCGGGTAATTCGGCTAGTATATCAATACAAAGACAAGAGTAAAAACTATTCTTAGCCGAAGAAATTCCGTGCTCAGAGGGTCTATATCAAGGAAAATGCAGCAGACTTGGGTTGATAAAGTCGCTCAGAAGACAAAACGTATCGTCTAAGAAATGTTTTTCCTCTTGTCTTTTAATTCCTTTTATTCTTTCACAGACACAGATACACTCTACTGAAAATATAATATATATATATATATATATATATATATATATATATATATATATGCCCTCAGTGCGATGGAGAAATTATTGTCTAAATTTCGCAAAAATCAAAATAACACTGACATCTTATTCTAACACATATATTTACCAACATTACATTAAAATATCTTGCAATACTAAAGAGTAAATTTATTAAATAAAATCGCCATTGGCTTCAACAACGGACTCTAGAAGACTTCAGAATCTCCTGCAACTCTTCTGGACTCTCTCCTTGTTTAAGTTGGTGAATGCTGCTATTATACTTGCCTTCAGTTCATCTTTAGTGTTACAAAGAGTTTTATTGGTCTCTCGCTCAAATGCGCCCCACATATAATAATCAAGAGGGTTGAAGTCTGAGAAGTTAGGTGGCTAGATGTAAGGGGTGTTGTCGTTGCTGAAATAGTCTGAGAGCCATGACTGGGTTCTCCTGCTTGTGTGGCATGTTGCAGAGTCCTACTGCCTAACATAGTCTTCCAGCAGCTACCCTCTTAACCCAGTGTAGCACTACCTCCTCAATGCCTCCGTTCCAGTCTGAAGCGCTGAGGGAAGATGAATGAAGGTATTATGTCGTATTCACAACAGATCAATCCAAACACTTTCGTAATAACAATTAAACTCATCTAACACTTTTCCGAATCATCTGCAATGTCCTCAGATTGACACCCAAACACTCTTAAATGTTCGTATTGGAGCTTCCGGTGTGAATGACAAGCAGTACAGCATGCCGTATCAAAATTCTGGTGGAGTGAATTTTTCTCACAGATGGTGTCTAGCTGAATTTACTATACTGTGCAGTCGAGAAAATAAAAAACAAACAACGCGCATGTGCAAATTGAAAAATAAAAAAATGGTGACAATATATATGCATATATATATATATATATATATATATATATATATATATATATATATATATATATATATAAGGTTAAACACTAATATTCCATGGTTATAATTTATTACACTGGAATCGTAGTCACGATCCAATTCATCTGACCTAGATCTGATGAACTGGATCGTAATAACTATTCCAAAGTAATTCTCTCCTCTTGGGAATTTATATATATATATAAATAGAAAAAGTTTCAAATTAAAAAAAAATAATGTTTTACTTTATGAAAGTATTTATGTATTTATATCTATATTTGATATTTCAAATTGTCTCAATTTTTCATCAGAAATAACTGTTTGTTACAAATATATATATATATATATTATTTTGTAATCCGACATACCTTTATTACTTCAACCGTTATAGCTAATGGATAACCGTATTTGATTAGACGCTTGTTATTTTTAACAGTATTTAATACGTCTTCCGGCCTGCGAGCTTGTAAAAATTCAATAAAAAGAATATGCCCACTCTCTGGCAGGATTCGAAACCTGCATCTTCCTTTGCAGTAGATATCACTGTATGATCTGAAGAGCTTTGATCGCTACAGAGATTTTCACAGTAAAACAAGGTAGGTAAATAGAACCTTCTTGACTGTGAAACTCTCTGTATCCGAGAGGTCAAATCACACCAGGGTGTTAAACGTCCTCGCCTATTATAGTTGCCTGCCATTTAGGATACATGTAGAAAGAGGTCGTTAAAATTGGTTGGCAGTCTGTCTAGGAGAATGTGCTTTCTGGTTCCAAAACAGGAGTAGATGGGTAGCCTTAGTAACCTTGATGAAATCCCTTCAAATGGCCGATGGTTTCATTCTTGCGATGAGGGCGGATGAGCTGCTGTTCAGTGGCCAGATTCCGAGTAATTTTCGGGACACGGATCAAGAGACGTCACCTTTATTTAATGAGAATCGTGGATAACCATAGAGAGAGGATCGAAATAAGAAATAAGACAGCCGAGCTCGTATATAAGTCGATTTTATTACATTCTCTTACACGGAAATACCCTTATGAAATGTATGAATCCCTCTCTTCTCTCTTCAGCAATAGTTTAAATAGAAGGGTAGACTTAGCTCCCGATTCGTTGCTGGCAACTATTCTAGAAAGGCAATTCTATATTCAAAATCGTAATAATTGTCTATGGTCGCTGGTCATCTGTAATGGAGAATGGAAGAAGCAAGCAATTTCGTTTAACACAACGCCTTCTTCAGAAGTATAATTGAGATACATTCTGTATTTTCTGTAGGACTCCATTTTTGGCAATAAGATTGATACTTTTATACACTGTCACCGAACATCAATATCGCAAAATATAACTTGATTTTATTAAACCAGATAAAGAATGGCCTTCTCTAACGGCCACAGAGATTATCTTTTCGGGAAGATCTATGCGTAGGAAGTTATAGCTAAACCATAACGTCTCTTATCTGTATGTATAGATAAAGAAAATTTGTTACTCTAAAGGCAAAGCGCAACATATCATATTCAAAATCTAATTTGAGACCACCCTTCGAGACTCTCATTGGATTTGAGGTTTGAGATAAATTTAGATATTCACTATAGTAATTCTAGCCTTTTGCATGCATATGCACAACGCACACACACATACACACACACACACATATATATATATATGAAGAAATATAGTTTTAAGGTGTGCTATATTAATGGGATAAAGTGCTCATTATCAGAGATAGAGCGTATGTAAATATAAAAGTGAACATTGATATCAACACAGAGAGACGACAGACTGTTTCATGCTAGACACTATCATCAGGCAACATGACTTGGGTTTTTTTCGACTATTTATATACACGGGTCAGTTGTGTATTATGGGTAGTCCATTCTAACGATTATTTTGGTCGCAGTGGTTTATTTATTCGGATTAATTTATCGTACTTGTTTTTTATTTATTTTTATTTTATATGTTTTTATTTATTCTTTTCGGTTTTCGATGCTTTAGCAGTGTAGTCAAATTATTTTGAGATGAGTTCTAATCGTTTATTGAGTAGTTTGTTTTGGTCTGGGAAGATAATTAAATGTATTTATTCGTCCATTTTTTGGATTGATTGTTGTAGACTATTCTAAGGGTTATTTTGGCGGGAGTAGTTTGTTAATTTGTTTATTATTTACTTTATTTATTTGGACTGACTATTTTTACTTCTTTTCGCTTATTTATTTTTTATTTTCATTTATTCTTTTCAGCCTATTCAAACGGTTATTTTGGCGAAAGCGGTGTGTTACTTTGTTTATTGTTTATTTATTTTGGTTAATTTATTTTACTAGTTTTTCTTATTTATTGTTGTTTTTATTTATTCCTTACAGTGTATTCTAACGGATGTTATGGCAGAAGTTTTTTGCTAATTTGTTTATTATTTGCTTTGATTAATTTATTTTACTTTTTTTATTTTCATTTTATTTATTTTTATTTATTCTTTTCAATTTTCGATTCTTAAGTAACGTAGTAAAAATTTGTTTTCATGTCTGCATTTTGAGATGAGTTCTGATCGTTTATTTAGTAGATCAGTGTTCATTTTTATATATATATATATATATATATATATATATTTATCTCTGTGATACATACATACATATATATATATATATATATATATGTAGATATCTATGTGATATATATATGCATATATATATATATATATATATTATTGTGTATATTTAGGCAGCAATTTTCATGGATGCATGTTTCATTAAATAATATAGAAAAGTTATGTCTATTTATTTTAAGTTCCTTTCATATTGTCTGATAAGCATAATAACATTACCATTGAAAGACGAAAGGAAATCACCATATTGATACATGTTTAAATCCGACCTAAGCATTAGGCTTACACAAACCATTATCAAAGATGACAATTACATTTCAATGTATCAAATAATACACGGACGAAACAATAAGGATAGTCTTTTTTGTTGCATGAAAATTTCCAAGCAACGGTAAACTCGTGTATACGAGACCCGGAAGCGAAAAATCGCGTCGCGACTCGTGACGTCACACGTGACCGCTCATATATATATATATATATATATATATATATATATATATGACATATGACGTAAATATATATATGATGGACTCTGTTGTATTCTTCTGTGTATGAAGGTACAGTTCTTTAGATCGAACAGTCAGACTACTCGTACATATGATTTGATTGTAATTGAGAAGACTTCTGCAGAACCAACCACACATTTCGAAAGAATCGAATAAAAGGAATTGGTTCGCATAGGGCATCTCAGTGTTTCCAAACGGTATTGAATTCAGTATCCCTTCTAGTCTAGTTTCCAATCAAGGCTAAACAACCTAGTCTGTTCTACTATTTCATCATTAATGAGGGGAAACAGTAGATTCATAGATTTATCAAGTATATTTCCGCATCATTGAATGCAAGTTATTCGAGTGGAATTTCTCCTTCAGAGCTATTTTTTCTTGTGTAATCGTTTCACCTCAAGGAAGGTGGTAATGCCAAAAGTACAAAGGGGCTTAAAGAAAGTGAAAGTGAAAGTGAAGACTGAGAATAAGGAGATTGAGGAACACAAGAAGAAAAATGAACGGGGTTTCAAGAAGACTGAAGACGGCGATTGACGCTGCATTTAATTTTATTTTATCAGTAAAAGGGTGGGACCAAGATGCCAATCTAGTCGCAAAATATTTGTAGAAAAGACAGAGAGAAGCTACGTCACGTCGATGACAAAGTGACTGAAGTCGAGATGCTTCGCCAAGAATAGTTACACGACAGATATTTCTTGTCAACAATCTCAAGATGCACAGCAGAAACACCAGACCAGATATGGCAACTGCTATCTATTACGACCAGCCCCATATATATATAAGGATCGTTCGGTAGGCAAGGTTGAATTTACTGCTTATGAACTTCAATCTTCCTTTGTGGCCGATTGGTAAGGCACGTCAGCGTAAATGACGGTTCCGTATAGGATGCAGGTTCGAATCCTGTCAAAGGACAAATATTTTCTATGAAAATTTCTCGGACATTCAGGCCGGTAAATGTTATTTAATACTGTTTATTATAAACAGAGCATTTACTTAAATACTTGTATCTATAAAAAGAACGTTAAACATAAAAATGTCTTTAATAAAATAAATTGTCGGACTTTGTCCATTTCTTAATATATATATATATATATATATATATATATATATATATACTGAAAAGGTTAATGGTCAGGGTTGGATTAGACCAGGAAACAATTAAGTGCTCAATACACGTGTGAAAAATATAAAAATAAAAAATTTAACATGTAGAGCTTTTAAATTTGGAAGTTGTTAGTATGACTGTCAGTTTGGTTTGGAGTGAACTACTATCGGCTCGACTCGATTCGGTATCTAGAACCCCCACGAGGGTTGCATGTAACACAAGGCCGAGTTTAACTATGGGTTTCCCGATCCCGTAGGCTCGGCCAAAAATGCCCGTAGAACCCGTATAAACGGATCGGGTTAGTCAACCTCCCGAACGAGACTCTGCCCTACGGCGGAGCCTCGTCAGGTTTTGCTCAGAGGCAGAAGTTCGACTGTCAAGCCGAGCGTCTCGGCTTGATTCGGTATTCAGCCACCCCCCACGAGGGTTGCATGCGACACAAGGTCATTTTTATCGTGGGTTTCCTGAGCCCGTAGGCTCAGCCAAAAATATGCCCATATGACTCGTAAAAACGAGATAGGGTAGGTCATTCACCCCGAACGAGATTCTGCCCTTCGGCGGAACCTCGTCCGGGTTATTTTTGCTGAAAAGCAGAGAGTTCGACCGTCAAGTCGAGAAGCTCGGCTCGATTCAGTATCTAGCCACCCCCCACGAGGGTTGCATGCGACACAAGGTCATTTTTATCGTGGGTTTCCTGAGCCCGTAGGCTCAGCCAAAATATGCCCGTATGACTCGTAAAAAACGAGATCAGGGTGGGGTCATTGAACGAGATTCTGCCTTCGGCGGAACCTCGTCCGGGCCTTAAAAAAGAGAGTTCGACCGTCAAGTCCTCGGCTTGATTCAGTATCTAGAACGAGGGTTGCATAGGTCAATCGTGTGTTTCCTGAGCCCGTAGGCTCAGCCAAAAAATATGGTATAACTCGTAAAAACGAGATAGGGTGGGTCATTCACCCCGAACGAGATTCTGCCCTTCGGCGGAACCTCGTCGGGTTCCTTCTCTCAAAAGCAGAGTTCGACCGTCAAGCCCGATTCAGTATCTAGCCACCCCCCACGAGGGTTGCATGCGACACAAGGTCATTTTTATCGTGGGTTTCCTGAGCCCCGTAGGCTCAGCCAAAAATATGCCTGTATGACTCGTAAAAACGAGATCAGGGTGGGTCATTCACCCCGAACGAGATTCTGCCTTCGGCGGAACCTCGTCGGGTTCTTTCTGCTCAAAAGCAGAGAGTTCAACCGTCAAGTCGAAAAGATCGGCTTGATTCAGTATCTAGCCACCCCCACGAGGGTTGCATGCGACACAAGGTCATTTTTATCGTGGGTTTCCTGAGCCCGTAGGCTCAGCCAAAAAATATGCCCGTATGACTCAAAAACGAGATCAGGGTAGGTCATTCACCCCGAACGAGATTCTGCCCTTCGGCGGAACCTCGTCCGGGTTCCTTTCTGCTGAAAAGCAGAGTTCGACCATCAAAGGATTCAGTATCTAGCCACCCCCCACGAGGGTTGCATGCGACACAAGGTCATTTTTATCGTGGGTTTCCTGAGCCCGTAGGCTCAGCCAAAAATATGCCCGTATATGACTCGTAAAAACGAGATCAGGGGGTAGGTCATTCACCCCGAACGAGATTCTGCCCTTCGGCGGAACCTCGTCCGGGTTCCTTTCTGCTGAAAAGCAGAGGTTCGACCATCAAGTCGAAAAAGATCTTTGATTGAGAGGCGTAGTATACATAATGTTAGGAAGAGTTCATTCTGTTGTTATAGGTAAGGACCCATGACACTTACTAAGAGCTATAAAGGATAGGAAATTGTGGAGGGCCTGATTGCTACGTCCCGAAGGAACACGGCATATAGAAGAAGAAAATCTTATACTGAATTATGATACTATTTGTCGGTGCTATTATTTAGGGATCCAGCTTGAGATTGACTTTAGAGGTCTGAGGTTGCATTGATTTCACAATTCAGCAAGATTCCTTTTGAACCACATTAGCAAGCCGCCATGAAGACGGAAATTGAGCACTTCATAGAAGACCAGGATCAATGATAGTTCAGAGAGATCAACAAAGTATTTGAGCGCCCGACACAAATAAATCGGTGACGCGTGGAAAATTGACAACTAAATTCAATAAATGACAAGACGCAAATCAGTCTGGTATAGTTTGTTTAGAAAATAATCACTTATATTTAGTGATTGAATAAAAAAAAAATAATCATTTGTGGCAATTTTCTTTATGTTTACCGCCATGAATATCTGTAGACATTTAAAAAAGCAACCTTGGATCTTAGATGAAATATAATTGTCAAAATATAAACTAGATGTACAATTCCTTTAGATCTTGGTCTACAGTTGATGGAACAGTGAAGGTCTTGCCTATTGTTGTGGGGCTCGCCCTTGTACACAGAATGGACTCGTCCAATGAATATTTATACTACGGAGAGTTAGCGTGACAACAGAAAGGTCGACAAAGAGTGTTCACTCAGAGTTACGAGAGTCCTGAAAGAGAGATAATTACGGCTTCAATTACAGAGACTTGTAAATATATTTTTCTACTAACCCGCATTCCTGGACTACTAATCTTCATTTCACTTTGTATTCTTACGTTAATATACATATTTTCCTATTTCTATTATTGGCGTTGTTACTTATTTGTGCCTGATTCCATCCCCGGAATAAGTATAATAAAGCCAAAATATCACAGCATGTATTTATTGTCAAGAAAGTGTACAATATGGAACAAATAAAGCTCCTGATTGGTATAATTCTTGTGAATGCCATTGCAAGTCCACATTGAATACATTTTTCCCAAGAGATCAACCTTTATTCATTGTCTATATTCAATAGATTTTCCATTTTTAAAAAAGCTAGGTGCAAGAGAATGCGAGCTTTATCGGGCTTAATGAGACACATAGCCATGCTCGGTCTCTGGATTGTGATGAATAGATCGCGTAGCAGAATTAGACCGGAAAAGAGATCAAGAACAATACAGTATTGTTAAAGACATTGGAACAAGAAATGGGATATTTATGATCAGAATGACATCAGGGCGAGCAATATAAATACAGATGGTCGTAAAAGCAAAATAGTTTTATTTTAAAATGTTGTGTAACATGGCTGAAGGGGAAGTGAGAAAAAGCTGGCCAAGACTGCCTATCCAACTCTTAGCTAATCCGACTTGTCACCCATCCTCTCTAAACTGACGCAGTCACCACAGGAACCCATCCCCTCTCAATTCACTCCCTACATGTACCATAATACCATATTTTCGCATGGAACCTAATAAAGCACCTATGATTCTTAATCATTTGTGAACATGAACAAATATATATATATATATATATATATATAAAGAAAGAACAGTAAGATATATAATCCGGTGTTCTTATAGATATTTTGATTTTTACAAAATAGTAACTTTTTACTTTTTTTACTCCAAAATTCGCTTGAGGATGAAATGGAACTAATGTTTTTAATTTGATTACAAAATTAAATTCAGGGCATTTGGCTTCCATTTTTGAAACATGGTTAGAACTGTGTAGCGAAAAAAAAATCATATTTTAAATCAAATATATATATATATATATATATATATATATATATAGAGAGAGAGAGAGAGAGAGAGAGAGAGAGATAAATGGGATATTTATGATCAGAATGACATCAGAGCGAGTGATACAAATACAGAAGGACGTACAAGCAAAAGGTTTTTATTTTAAAATTTTCTGGAACATAGCAGAAGGGAAGTGGGAAAACACCTATGATTCTTAAACATTTCTGAACATGTACAAATATATACATATATATATATATATATATATATATATATAGATAGATAGATAGATAGATAGATAGATAGATAGATAGATAGATAGATAGATTAGGTATGGATAGTATGCCTTTCTAATACATAAAAATCAATGACGATATATACAAAATACGCACGAGGTATGTTTTAATAAAAAATCAAACAAAAGAAAGCATCCTGCCTCGTCTCACTTTTATACACTTTAGCACCCAGAATGTTTCTTACACATATTGGAATAGTATCTGTTATTTCATTTTACACGTGACACGTATTTAACCAATAAGAATTAACCAAACACAGCATATCATTAATCTGCGTCTCTTTGCTTTTTTATCATGTCTATCTTGATCACTGACTAAGCTTTTATAAATATGTTTCCTACTGGTCCTTAATCCTATCAAATAATATATATATATATATATATATATATATATATATATATATATATATATATATATATATATATATATATTGTTATGAACTTGTAGCATATAGATGAACTACAGGCTAAAAAAAAAAAGAAAATGTGGGATCCTTTCTCGGTCTTCACTCAGAAATGGAAGCAACACAAGAGAGTCAAAGAAGAACAGATATAAGGCGATGGATTTCAAAATAAAACATTTATTTATAAATACATAAACAGGTAAAGAAAGAAAAAGAAAATTTATTTAACGAAGAGGAAGGGGACCATGAAAGAATAGAAGGGGCGAGCGAATACATATATATACATAAAAAAGATCAAGCCAAGAAAATCAACATATTTGTCAGTCGAGTTGATATTTCCACACAAAATTCTGATTCGCCGAAGTGAGAGTTCTTATGCTAAAACAATATTTTGGTGGCTGGCAATTTGCCTGGGTTCCTTTTCTTTCGGAAATGTTCGGAGTCCACAGCATCTCGTACAGGCGTTTCGCTGGTCGATTCAGTTTCGTAGCAGTCGTTTCATTCTCTAGTCGACAGACTTTGCTGTCTTTTTCATTTCAGTGGGAAGTCCATTTGGAATCGAGACGATTCGCCCAGCAATGTTCATCTGCCACTGGTCAGACGGAAAACAGAAAACCTTTTTTAGACTTTTGCTGTCCCCAAAGATAGTCACGTGGGTTCTCTTCGTCCTTGAACGGGTACGCAGGAGGATGGGGTGCAAATCACGAACAGTTTGCGTGATGGCCAAAATTTCAATCAACCTTTAGTAGGGTCTGCTTACGTGAATCGCAGCAGGATTTTCTGATAGTTCCTGGAATTCATTTATGGTCAAC
>CAHIKZ030005603.1:822500-830000 GCA_903632075.3 Acanthosepion pharaonis
TGGAAGAAATACTGGCAAATAATTGGATTGGTGATTTGGACAGTCAAGTGAAGGGGGTATGTGACCATATAGGACAATCAATTGGGGGTCTGGAATCATCAAAAGGTTAAGAACCCCTGCTCTAACGTAACCTCATGTACGACTGCTATTGGGAAGGAGACATTACAAAAGGAATGCGATTTATCTTATTTTATTTTATCTGCTAATTTTTAATACTAATATAGTACGTACGCATGTCAATTATATTATATTCGGTTCAAGACACCATATCCTGTGTTGAATGATAAATTATTTAAAGTCGGCTGTTTATTTTGTATAATAATAGCTTTAAGAATTTTGAGTCTTTCTTTTCTATAGAGTATTTTGGTGTTGTCAGCTAACATTTGTATTATGTTCATAGTTACATTTTTGTCATTCATGATGTGTTAGTCGATGTCTCCAACACTACTAATAAAAAAAACAACATTAAATACTTACATTGGACACTTATTTAACACATTCTCACGTAGATTGACCTGTCACCAATCGAAACTTTGTGCAATCCATGCATACATCGACTACTTGTCCTAAGGCCCATAAGGTGGTATCCTATTATTTCTATTGGCACCACAATCAAAGAATGGAATCTTGACTAATTCTGCCTCAGGGCCCTTAGGATATGTAGCCCTGAATACCTAAATGAAAAGAGAAATATATTGAGTAAACATCCAGGCTTTTTTTTTAACTACCCACATCATTTTCTTAACGCTACAAAAAAAAAAAAAAAAAAAACAAAACAAAAAAAAACTACCTGAAAAATCTACAAGCCAGGAAACCAGGCACCACTAATAACACTTCTAACAAAAATTACACAAAATTCAAAATCCTCCTCTCTAAAACTCTTTCTACTAAACTCTTAAATTAGTCATCCTTAATACTAGGGTCGTTACCACTACGTCCAAGACAATCGGAGATATAATTAGGAAGATTAAATAAACCTAATACCAATTCAAATGAAATGTCAGGATTTATCAAATAAATTACAATGCAAAAATATTTATGTGGAGGAGACTTAACGTGATCTAGAACCAGCATCTACGAATACAAAAGAGATTTGCGTTTGAACAAACGATCTAACTCGCTCCTATTGCACAGGAACGATGCTGGACATAACATTTATTTTACTAATTAAAAAAGAAGATTATTATTTAAGGAGAAAATACTTTGAAAGCTTAATAATAATATTATTACCCACTATAAAAACCCTCTTAAAACATTATATTACATCGTCATCTTTCGCTGAATCCATTCTTCATGTTGGAATACACCGAAATGCGCCGTTTGTAAGATTATCCACTTTGTCTCATCATCTTTACACACAAACATGCGTGCATAAACATAATATATATATATATAAACGCATATATATATATATATATATATATATATATATATATATATATATATATGATTAATTAAAGAATAGCAAACACTTAAAATCCCATAGGTAATAATTTTTATTTCATGAGAACTTAAAAAAAAACTCAATCTTCAAGACCTACAAACAAATAAAAACTTTTGTTTTTACTTGTAGGTCTTGAAGATTGAGAGCTGTTTTTTTAAAGCTCTCAGGAAATAAAAATTATTAACTATGGATTTTAAGTGTTTGATATTTTTAATTAATAATAATTTTGCCCTGTCTCTTTACATAGAGATCTCCATTGGTCTATATCCTCCTGGAAATTCCATACGGATTACCATATCGTATTATTACTATATATATATATATATATATATATATATATATATATATATATATTAAATTCGGATTACTAACATAAAAACAGAGAATGCCTCATATCGAGAATATTTGACATTGAAAAACATAAAGGAAAAAAAAAATTATTTTTAATAATATGTGCAAATCTCGCCTTTTACCTGAAGACGGTCGCGAGACCAGAAACACGTGTAGTAAAATTATGGAAAATAAAGCATATTTTTTCTAAAAAAAGTCCACATTACAACTAAAAACATTTGCAGTACTTTTCTTCTTTTAATATACAGGCTTTTCTCTCGTTGGAACCACTATAAATCCATATATATATATATATATATATATATATATATATATATATATATATATATATATAGTTAACTAACCGGATAAGTTACTAGTACTTTTTTGAATTATACAATTTTACATGATTTATAGCTGAAATCATTGATTAACCACTTTTAGTTCTGCTAATCTGAAAAACATATTTTTCTATCATTATTATTATTATTATTATTATTATTATTATTATTATTATATATACAGTTTTACGCAAGGAAGTATGTTAAAACGGAACAGAGCCTTAATGCAAAAGAACTTAATTATATCAATTATAAAATCTGGTGCGCATACACGTTTGAAATCTGCTAATAATCCACATTGCTGAGACGAGTAATCAACGAAGCAATTCACGAGCGGGCAGTGGAATGACATTATGTTTATCGAGCAACCAGGCTGTTCGAAAGTGGAAGCAGAAATGATACTGATAGCAAATCAGATGTAGAAAATCGTATTGTAACTAATAGTAGTTGAAATTCTCTCAATCTGATCAATTTCAACTTGTTCAAAGTGCTCAAAAGGATTTAAAGATTTTAAAATCATCTGAAAAAAACACGATTTCTTTATTTCAAATCATTTCCATCGTACAAGGGAATGCTTCCCTATTCAAAATCATTTCTCAGGTAATTTGAATCGAACAATACACATGGCTTACTTAGTTAGAAATATTTGTGTCAAACAAAGGAGAATAATTACTTATTCCAAATCATTTTTCAACTGATCTGATTTAAGTAAAGTAACAGAAAAGTCTTCCTTATTTCAAATCATATCTGTTGAAAAAAAGACATAATCTCTCCTTTTTCACTTCATCCCAATCGAAAAAGGGACAATCCTTCTTTATTAATTGTCATCTGTATTGAACAAAAGATAGACTCTTCGTTTTTCAACTTATCTTTCCCCTTTTGCCTTATCTAACGCAAATAAGGGACAAGGTTTTTATTCATATCATATAACAAAGGGCAGGCTTTTCACTTTTCAATTCATTTCAGTCGAACAAGGATTTACTTAACTACAGCACTAAACAAGAGATACAACTTCCTTATATTAAATCATTTGACCTCTTCTAACACTGTGAGTTGAACGTATCTATGATACTTATGTAAACATACAACACGTCCCTCGCCCAAATATTCTACCGATCGGACAATGATTACTCCACGCGGATGCAGGGCGACTCATCACTGCCAACTCAACGCTGCCGACTCAATACCGCCAACACAATGACATGAAAACTATAGAATTTTTTCGCCGACTTTTAAAAAACAAATAAAAATACGCCAAACTTGACGAAAACAAAACTTTATCGTCTAAATGTTATTATTAAGAGGAAAGATTAAAGCATTTTGAGGGTATTTTTTTTTTTACATTTTTTAATCGTTCTTAGCACGTCCAAAATTTTCGTTAAAAATTTTGTTTTTTCAAGCCAGCAAAATTAACAGATCAATCATGCCAACCATTTTTTTTCATTTTATAAAAAAAAATGAAAAATCTCAGTTTGAAATTCTTTTAAAAATCAATTATAATTTTTTCGAAACTTATTTTAAGGAGATCGGAAATTATAATGTTTATTTGAAATATTTTTAAACCGGCATTACTTAGTTTCTGCGACGAAAAGATACACTTTGAAAATGAAACAAAGCAGATTATAACATTTTGCGTCCCTTGACAGGTGACGAAAGAAATTTTCATGACTTATTGACAGCTTACGTGAAGACAATTTATTCTACGGAAGGAGAGAAGTGAAATTATTTAGATTTAAGTGAACAAATTATTTACCTCGTAATTTTTTAAGGAAAACTTTCAGCGCTCAATTTTTTTTGTACTTAGCTTTCACCTTTACGTTTACGATGCTTTATGGAAAATATATTATAAAGAAATTAAAACAAGACTGTTGAGAGTGAGATTAAATTTCGTATGAAAGGTAAAAGTAATTTCCCTTTGCGTTTAATCGTTTTCCTCATAGCTGGAGCTCCTGGCAATTATCCCAGTGTAACGTGAGATACATTTGCTAATACTTGACTTATTACTGCACTTGGATTTTAAACCGTGTCTTCGGAACAATGTTTCAAGTCAATGTGCACTTTCGCCACTTCAACATCGGTCGTTGACGAATTGTGTTTGTTTACTTGATAACTGCTCCAGTCTTTGTATGAATCCTTGCATTGCACCTAGAGACTTGGTTACAAGCTCAGTATTTTATTATTGTGACTAAGGTTAAGAAATAAAAAAACAAGAGGTTGCAGATAAATAAGTGGATTGAACAGTAAATACAACAGAAGGGTGTTACACGACTTGGGAGTGTGTGTCGGTTGACCAGCGTTCTGTCTATATTACTATTAATATTAACTCCCCCTCCCCACAAGGCCGAGTTTAACGTGGGTCATCGGTGCCCGTAGGCTCGACCAAAAAATCCCCGTAGAACCCGCATAAACGGTTTCGGGTCTATCTGCCTCCCCGGACGAAAATCTGCCTTGCGTTACAGCCTTGTCCGGGTTCTTCTCCTTCCAAGGCAGAGAGTTCGACAGGAGCCGCGAACAGTCACAGCCTTGGTAGAACAATCTATATCACTGTTAATATTTAACAGCCCACCGCCCACGAGGGTTATATGTGGCACAAGGCCTAGTTTAATGTGGATCATCCGAGCCTGTAGGTACGGTGAAAACCATCCCCTCTGGAAAATCTTATCTGTTTTATTCGACCCGGAAACTGTGGGGGTGACATTATATCTGAGAAACCGCGATCCTAACCTAAGAACACTTTAGGAACGTTACTAAATTAATGCAGATGAAATTAATTCATGCGAGGAGGCACGGTGGAGTAATGGATAGCGGCTTGGATTGAATCCATTACATTCACTTAACGTGCTAATACCATTGGGAAAGGTGTGAATCCTTTTCTTCTCCCTCCAGCTATGGGTAAATAGCAGGACAGACTGGGTTCTATAGCCTTGGATGGCAACTGGTCTAGGAGAAGGAAAAAATCTGAATTCAAATTGGGGAATGCACGTAGTGCACCAGGTCTCTGTAATCGGCCTTTCAAAAAGTGTGGAAGGTCCTGCACGAAACTTTCACCACTATAATCAAATCTCATGTTCTGTACATGCAGGTTGGGGACCGCTTGTGAATTCCAAATTCCCATGAAACTCCAATTTTGGAGCCGGCTCAACCCACCTCGAGTGAATGCCGTTACAGGTACAATGCAGATGAAACCTCCGTTTGTGGGTGCACCCGCTAAATATTTTGATAACTGAGTTCTAACAGGCGTAAATTAAAATACTCAATGTATCTGTCAAACTATGATAATAATAAGATTTTGTAGAAAAACAGAAAAGTCAAAAATACAAGTAGTGCAAGCCCAAAGGTCAGCATTAGCAGTGACTTCTTTTTCTTTCAGGTGTCGTGTCACTTCAGAACGTTACCGATCATGGCACTCGGTACTTTTGTCTCTTTTGTAGGTGTTAATAGATTTGTTTCTCGTTATCGAAACACTATTCTGCTATCCATTTATTTACCTTAAACACTGTTCTGCCATCCATTTATTAACCTTAAACACTATTCTGCCATCCATTTATTTACATTAAACACTATTCTGCCATCCATTTATTTACCTTAAACACTATTCTGCCATCCATTTATTTACCTTAAACACTATTCTGCCATCCATTTATTTACCTTAAACACTGTTCTGCCATCCATTTATTTATTTATTCTGCCATCCATTTGTTTTAAACACTATTCTGCCATCCATTTATTTACCTTAAACACTATTCTGCCATCCATTTATTTACCTTTAAACACTATTTGCCATCCATTTATTTACCTTAAACACTATTCTGCCATCCATTTATTTACTATTCTTCCATCCATTTATTTTAAAACTATTCTGTTAAACACTGTTCTGCCATCCATTTATTTACCTTAAACACTATTCTGCCATCCATTTATTTACCTTAAACACTGTTCTGCCATCCATTTATTTACCTTAAACACTATTCTGCCATCCATTTATTTACCTTAAACACTATTCTTCCATCCATTTATTAACCTTAAACACTATTCTGCCATCCATTTATTTACCTTAAACACTGTTCTGCCATCCATTTATTTACCTTAAACACTATTCTGCCATCCATTTATTTACCTTAAACACTGTTCTGCCATCCATTTATTTACCTTAAACACTATTCTGCCATCCATTTATTTCCATTTATTTATCCATTTATTTACCTTAAACACTATTCTGCCATCCATTTGTTTGCCATCCATTTATTAAAAACACTATTCTGCCATCCATTTATTTTTACTGTTTGCCATCCATTTATTTACCTTAAACACTATTCTGCCATCCATTTATTTACCTTAAAACTGTTCTGACTATTCTGCCATCCATTTATTTACCTTAAACACTATTCTTCCATCCATTTATTAACCTTAAACACTATTCTGCCATCCATTTATTTTTATTCTGCCATCCATTTATTTACCTTAAACACTATTCTGCCATCCATTTATTTATTAAACACTATTCTGCCATCCATTTATTTAAACAAACATCCATTTATAAACACTATTCTGCCATCCATTTATTAACCTTTTAAAACTGCCATCCATTTCTTAAACACTATTCTGCCATCCATTTATTTTTTAACACTATTCTTAATTTAGACTATTCTGCCATCCATTTATTTACCTTAAACACTGTTCTGCCATCCATTTATTTACCTTAAACACTGTTCTGCCATCCATTTATATAAGCTCGCTAGAAGGCTTATGCGGTGTTTTCCTGTGTCTATCGTTCATTTAATCAGTTTCTTGAGTATCAGATTTTCGAAGACCCTTTTCCTCATTATACGCACTAGAAATATCAACTGTCTCTTTCTTATATTAATTAGGAGTCTCCTTTTTTTTACCATTTTCCTTAAAACTTCGTCGGTTCGTGGTATTCTTAGCAGTATTCTGTAGATCCACATTTCTGTTGCCTTAATTCACCTCTTCCTCTCTGCAGAGATTGTCCTATATTCCCTGTAAGGAGGACTGATATTACGTAACAGTTCAGTACGCTTTTCTTCGTTTTTAACGAAATCGTTCTGTTTCTTAATACTTTGCTATCTTCAAATAGCAAAGAAAACGGCGACTTATCTCGTCAAACGAAGCGACAGCGTGTCGCGTGTATCCTACAACGGAAAATGTGGTAAAAAAAAAGAAAGAAAAATCGTGTATTTTGGCGACCGCGTTCGTGGGAGAGTGAGTTATTTTTCTGACTGGTTACCTGCATTGGGATTTGTGAGATAGTACCTGTGAATCGAGATTTCGGCATTTCTTTCTGCCCACGATATTCGTGTCTGAACTTACAGTGATTTGTTCTCTGGGCTGCGGAAGTAATCTGCGACAAATATTTCCTTTGCAGTC
>CAHIKZ030005603.1:835000-870000 GCA_903632075.3 Acanthosepion pharaonis
ATCTAGCCAGCTAGCTCTGTTCATCTATCTATCTATCTATCTATCTATCTATCTATCTATCTATCTATCTATCTATCTATCTATCTATCTATCTTGTTCTCTATCTCTATCTATTCATATCTATCTATCTATCTATCTATCTATCTATCTATCTATCTATCTATCTATCTATCTATCTAGCCATATCTATCTAGCCAGCTAGCTCTGTTCATATCTATCTATCTATCTATCATATCTATCTATCTATCTATCTATCTATCTATCTATCTATCTATCTATCTATCTTGTTCTGTTCATATCTATCTAGCCAGCTAGCTCATATCTATCTATCTATCTATCTATCTATCTATCATCTATCTATCTATCTATCTATCTATCTATTCTGTTCATATCTATCTCTAGCTCTGTTCATATCTATCTATCTATCTATCTATCTATCTATCTATCTATCTATCTATCTATCTATCTTGTTCTGTTCATATCTATCTAGCCAGCTAGCTCTGTTCATATCTATCTATCTATCTATCTATCTATCTATCTATCTATCTATCTATCTATCTATCTTGTTCTGTTCATATCTATCTAGCCAGCTAGCTCATCTATCTATCTATCTATCTATATCTATCTATCTATCTATCTATCTATCTATCTTGTTCTGTTCATATCTATCTAGCCAGCTAGCTCTGTTCATATCTATCTATCTATCTATCTATCTATCTATATCTATCTATCTATCTATCTATCTATCTATCTATCTTGTTCATCTATCTATCTATCTATCTATCGTTTCTATCTATCTATCTATCTATCTATCTATCTATCTATCTATCTTGTTCTGTTCATATCCAGCTAGCTCTGTTCATTCTATCTATCTATCTATCTATCTATCTATCCTATCTATCTTGTTCTGTTCATATCTATCTAGCCAGCTAGCTCTGTTCATATCTATCTATCTATCTATCTATCTATCTATCTATCTATCTATCTATCTTGTTCTGTTCATATCTATCTCTAGCTCTGTTCATATCTATCTATCTATCTATCTATCTATCTATCTATCTATCTATCTATCTATCTATCTTGTTCTGTTCTATCTCTAGCTCTGTTCATCTATCTATCTATCTATCTATCTATCTATCTATCTATCTATCTTGTTCTGTTCATATCTATCTAGCCAGCTAGCTCTGTTCATATCTATCTATCTATCTATCTATCTATCTATCTATCTATCTATCTATCTATCTATCTATCTATCTATCTATCTTGTTCTGTTCATATCTATCTAGCCAGCTAGCTCTGTTCATATCTATCTATCTATCTATCTATCTATCTATCTATCTATCTATCTATCTTGTTCTGTTCATATCTATCTAGCCAGCTAGCTCTGTTCATATCTATCTATCTATCTATCTATCTATCTATCTTTCTATCTATCTATCTATCTATCTATCTATCTATCTATCTATCTTGTTCTGTTCATATCTATCTAGCCAGCTAGCTCTGTTCTATCTATCTATCTATCTATCTATCTTCTTGTTCATATCTATCTATCTATCTGTTCATATCTATCTATCTATCTATCTATCTATCTATCTATCTATCTTATTTCTGTTCATATCTATCTAGCCAGCTAGCTCTGTTCTATCTATCTATCTATCTATCTATCTTGTTCTGTTCATATCTATCTAGCCAGCTAGCTCTGTTCATATCTATCTATCTATCTATCTATCTATCTATCTATCTATCTATCTATCTATCTATCTATCTATCTATCTTGTTCTGTTCATATCTATCTAGCCAGCTAGCTCTGTTCATATCTATCTATCTATCTATCTATCTATCTATCTATCTATCTATATATCTATCTATCTATCTATCTATCTATCTATCTATCTATCTTGTTCTGTTCATATCTATCTAGCCATAGCTCTGTTTATATCTTATCTATCTATCTATCTATCTATCTATCTATCTATCTATCTATCTATATATATATATATATATATATATATATTCTTAAAATACATTTATAAAATGCAAAGGTAGAGGTCATCAGTGACGTTACCCTGGCTTCGTTACGGATTTCGGGTATTGCAACATTAGATCCGTTCTGCTGGGTACCCGACCTATTGACAGGCCGCCTCTCCGCATAATTCGCTCCACGATGTGATTTTAAAAACAGAAAATGTATTAATAATCAGGAGGTAGATCATTATAATGGCAACGAGACTTGCATTAGCCAACTAGAATTTGCTTGTCTGCCGTCTAGAGCTATAAGAACAAAAGAGCGACATGTGCGCGCTTTCTAGTTTTGCCTCTCCTGCACATGCGCCTATGTTACGGTAATTCTTTTTTTTTTTTTTACATTTACTTGAGGAAAAAAACAAAAAAAACAAGCAAAAATGGTTTCATTCAACGAACGGACTTATTCATACTTTAATTCAAGGATCATTACTTTTCAGCCAAATCCGCCAGGATCCTTCTTCAGCTGCATCTGAGCTTTCTTTCAGTACTGTCTTTTTATATATATATATTAAAAATTCCCAGAACAATTTTGCGGATACGACAAATTGGTATAAGAATGACAATAGGAGAAATCTTAGTTTTTGCCGACGCGTTTCGTCGCCCGACTTTATCAAGGCAACAATGGAAGCGAAATGTTTGTGTTTTCATAGTTACATTAACTCCAAAAATTTTAAAGGAGGGAAACGCCAGAAAGAGACATACGCAGGGGCGCCTCTCTCGTTTTAAATTTTGGATTTAATGTAATGTATAAAAGCAAAGACATTTCGCTTTCATTTTTAACTTGATAAAGTCGGAAAACAAAACGCGTCGGCAAAAAAAAAAAAATATTTTTTCCTATCGTCATTCTTATACCATATATATATATATATATATATATATATATATATATATATATATATATGTATGTATGTATGTATGTATGTGTGTGTGTGTGTGTATTGGAAATACTAATATAGCAATTAAAATACCTGGGAAGTGTTTTAACAGAAGACGAAAACTGCGACACTGACATCCGATGGCGTACTTTGATAGCGAACAAGCTTTCCAAACGTTAAGCAAAGTATTAAGAAATGGGAAAAAATTCTCTAGAAACAAAGCAAAAGTGTGCTATGTGAACTTCAGTCCTTCTTAATGGGAGTGGATAGTGCACAATTTCCTCACAGATGAAAAAATTACTTGTGGCAAGCTAAATATCGTTCTACAGATAAATGCTGAGAATATCATGGATTGAATATGCAAGACAAAGTTTTAAAGAAAATGGGAGTGGAGAAAGAACTCCTGGAAAATTTGACACTCTCAGGACTAACTTACAAGCGTGTATAAATGGTTTACAGAACAGGGTTCAAGAGAAATGGCAAAAAGAGAACATTTATCAAGAGCTACAAATGACACGAAATTATGGAGAGCCATGATCGCCAACGCAACAGAGCATGACACATGGAATAAGGTCAGGTTAATCTCTCTCTCTCTCTCTTTCTCTCTCTCTCTCTCTCTATTCTGAAATCTTAAGCTTATCAGATTTTCTTAAAAATATAACAAGAGTCAGCGTAAATAAATGTTTCACGGTAAATTCCAGCACGTGATATGATCCGCTTGTAGTTCGACAGAATCCATCTAAGACGCTTGGTCCAAGCACAGACGAATTTAGCGTGAAACGTTTCGTTACGAATGTATTCGCGACATTTTTAATAAGATCTACAAATGCTTATCATAACACTATATGTGTCTCAGTCGTCAGGATACTGAACACTGCATTCAACAAAGTCAACGATCGCCTGCATTAGCATTTCAATTAAGTAATAACAATTGTGCATTATATATATATATATATATATATATATATATATATATATATATATATATATATATATATATGTTAAATTACCTCTATCTACATAAAATCATAAAAAAGCATGCCAATTTATCACTAAGCAATGTTTCTTTACATTAGACAACTAATCTTACAGAAAAATATTTGGTTTACCAATGGGATCTCCTCTCAGCGCCGTTCTTGCTTGTCTATTTTTAGAGTTCTAGAAAGTAACCCATTCAAAATATATATATATATATATATATATATATATAGATCCCATATATATATATATATAGATCCTATATACATATATATATATATATATGTGTGTGTGTGTGTGTGCGCGTGTTGTGCTCATTCGAATATTAATTTTCTGAGATACTATAATTTATAGCAATGTTTCTTTACATTAGACAACTAACTTTACAGAAAAATATTTGATTTACCAATGGGATCTCCTCTCAGCGCCGTTCTTGCTTGTCTATTTTTAGAGTTCTAGAAAGTAACCCATTCAAATATATATATATAAATATATATATATATATATATATATATATATATATATATATATATATATAGATATATATATATATATATATATATATATATATATATATATATTAACGGTGTTTTGTTTCCATATGTCTTTTGACAGGATAGTGTAATTCTTCTGTATTTGAATATCATTTGGTTTGCATATCTCTCTTTAAATTCTTTGCTACGATGCAAATCCCATCTACCTTTGGTTTTTCATTTCGCGTCAATTTCTCCGTGTGACATAAATCCTCTAAAGCACTTCCTATAATTACTCGATTTGGCTTACGACGGGCGAAAATGTTCGCAACAGGATGCATCAGATAATTCAGGACGGGGCATTCTTCGGTTATTTGAAGTCCATGAATGAGCGAAAATAGTCTCGAAGCAGTATAATGATGTTATTCGACGGTTGTGAAAACTATTTTCTTCTTGGCATACTCACATCACATAACGTTTGGCACCATTATATATATATATATATATATATATATATATATATATATATATATATATATATATATATATATATATCACATAACGTTTGGCATAATTATACATATATATATATCACATAACGTTTGGCACAATTATATATATATATATATATATATATATATATATATATATCAAACCGATTGTAATAAAGAGAAGAAAAAAAAAACAGTCATTTACTTAAACAAAAGCAAACTATTCAAGTATCCAATACCTCGAGAGCTTAGACAGCGCTGAAACAGTAATAGACCAAATATCGCTCAGGGACTCTGATCCGAATTCGAACCTGCGTACCTATAAGCAAAGGGAACTGTCGTTAGATCGAACGTGATTTAAAGACATTATTCAGCCTTGCTTGATCGGCAAAAGTTTTTTCTCAGCCTAGACGGTTAAGCAACAGGACCGTTCCCTCTGCCGGAGAGTGCATATTTTTCTTTAATGACGTTTCACCAATATTCAGACCGGTAAACGAAAATAAATAAATATACTGTTTAATAAATAAACGTACTATCTACTCAAATATGAGCATCTAACTACAAATAAAGTTTAAATTGATATATATATATATATATATATATATATATATATATATATATATATATATATCAAAACCTACCCACATTTCTCACCCCACAAGACAGACATGCTTACGGAGGTGTTGCGGCCTCACACTTATGCACACACCCACACGAATATATACACTTAAACACATCATACTCACTCACTCCCTAATGAGCCAAATGATAACACACACCAACAGCAATATACACGCTTACACATATCATACTCACTCACTCCCTAAGAACCAAATAACACACACACACACAAACACTTAACAGAGACACATCCCCTCTCCAGGACCAATAAAACTGTCAAAATAACCACGGAAATTCAGAGAAGAATACATCCATCCAGCTCTTATCTCAAATAACAACTTAAAAGAGACTGTTTGACCAACACAAGGAATGTTAAAAGATTCATGTTAAAAAGATAAAAAAAATAAAAAAACAAATGAAAACTACAGACAAAAGTTCATTTTCTGCAGCAAAAGATTCATTTCTGTAGTTTACTGCTACCAGCAAACAGAAATATTTCTCCTCCCGATGATGGCCATGTTGGCCGAAACTAGTCGAGGAATCTAAATGGAATAATAATAAAAAAAACGAAAGAATATTAATCTACAACCTAGTGTGTCTGAAGATTTTAATTTTTTAATATTTTATTATTTCAATATATATATATATATATATATATATATATATATATATATATATATATATATATATATTTATTTGCAGGTATGTAGAAAAATAGGAAAGAACACGTTTGGTAAATAATCCAGGGTTCTTTAGGTATTTTTGTTTTATATTTAAAAACAGTACTCCATACAGTAGTAGAGCTTAGATTATAACTATTTTTTTTAAATATGATTTCTTCGCTACATAAGAGTTCTCATGTTTCAAAAACGAGAGCCGAAACCATCAATATAATTATTGAAATTAAATTGAATTAAAGTAACAAGCCCTGTTTCATCCTCAAGCGAAAATTCAGATGTGTTTGTGTGTATTTGTGTGTATACATATGCGTGTAAAATCTGATATATATTTCCAGTAAAATATGATGCAACTTCCGAATGAAAAAGAATAGAAAGTATTTACTCGTCTTGAAGGAGCGTGGATATAATTTGAATTTCTTCGATTAAGAACTGTCATTACCATTCTTGTCTTAGAACTCTGAAGGCATTCTCCCATTCCATTATCTAAGTAGCATCGATCGGAAATAAAGCATTAGATTCCGACGAGATTTGAACCCTTGGGAAAGGTGATGCGAATTAAAATCGCGGAAAAGTGTTTTTTTTTTTTTTAATCTCTTATCCAGGCTGCTTACTTACCGCTTTTAAAATACGAGAAAAAAAAATGCTTTCTGAGTGGTGATAAAAAACAACAAAATAATATGATCGCCCACGTCCTGAAGGGACACGATACAAAGAAGAAGTAGATTACAAAACGTAGAAGTTGTAGTAATAGTATAAGAATAAGAAAAAAAAAGTAGGATTAGCAGTAGTAATACTAGATGAAAAGAAAAAGTAGTAGTAGCAGTAGCAGAAGAAGAAAAATAGTAGTTGTAGTAGTAGCAGAATAAGAAAAAGCAGAAGTAGTAGTAATAGTAGTAGAAGTAGAAGAAAAAGGAGAAGTAGTAGTAGAAAAAGAAGGAAAAGTAGTAGTAGAAAAGGAAAAAGAAAAAGAAGTAGAAGTAGTACTATTAAAAGAAAATGAAGTCGTAGTAGCAGAAAATGAAGAATCAAATGTAGTAGTTGTAGTAGTAGTAGAAGTAGTAGTAGTAATAGTAGTAGAAAAAGAAGAAAAAATATACATATTAGTAGTAGTAGCAGCAGCAGAAGAAAATGTAGTAGTAGCAGTAGTAATAATAGAAAAAGAAAAAGTAGAAGTAGTAGTAAAAGAAAAAGAAGATAAAATAGAAGTAGTCAGTTATGAGTCATGCGTGATGCACGCTTAGGGGATCATGTATCTTTCGACGCATGACTGACGATGCAGATTTTTTTCCTGTAGAAGGTTGCCATTCTTTCTGCGGTAGAGCACTTGCCATCCGAGGCTATAGAACCCGGTCTGTCTTGCTATTTACCCATAGAACCTGAAGTAGTAGTAGTAGTAGTGCATAAAGAAGAAAATGTAGTAGTAAAAGAAGAAGAAGAAAAATGGAAGTAGTAGTAGTAATACTAGGGAAAATGTAGAAGTAGCAGTAGTAGTAGTAGTAGAAGAAGAAAATGTAGTAGTAGCAGAAAATAAAAAAGTAGTAGTTGTAGTAGTAGTAGTAGCAGAAGGAAAAGCAGTAGCATAAGAAGAAAAAAGTAGAAGTAGCAGTAGTAAGAGTAGAAGAAAAAGTAGTATTAATAAAAGACGAAAAAAGTAGTAGTAGTATAAGAAGAAGAAACAGTAGAAGAGGCAGTAGTAGAAGCAGAAGAAAAAGAAGAAGAAGAAGAAGAAGAAGCTTCTCAATTTTTTCATTGCAATTCTAAAATGTGGATAATTGTAATGGCGTGAGCACCCCCCCACAAGGACGTGGGTGATCATGGCTCTCCAAAATTTCCTTTATTTTTTTTTTACTCCCAGTGGAACCATTAACATACCTCTTCTTCCTTTCTCTGGAATTCATTCACACATTCTCTTTAAGGAGGTTACTCGCCACTTCCGCCTGCTTCTCTTGTCGCCAATATCGCCGTTTGAGTGTTAAATTTTTTTGGCCATCTTTCCTCACTTTCTCGTTTATCACATATCTGTGATATGTTCATATCCGTCGGTAAAAACAACACCGGTATCGCTTAAAGTATCTTCTTCGTCTGTGAAGAAATTAACTACCATTCTCTGTCCTATACGAGATTAGATATTACATAGCAGTTCAGACGGAAGCCTGAAAAGAAATGCAAAATTAAATTACATTTTCTTTTTCCCGTCGACGAGAAACTCAATTTCTTGATATGAGTTTGGGTTAAATTTTTTTACAGTAATTTAATCTTGGAGAATCTAAACAATTTAAAACTTTCTCCTGAACGGTCAGTTCTGTACTTTACAATTTTTCTCGTTTTGTTTCAATTCGCTCAAGTTGTCTGAAAATTGTGACTTTGCCAAAGAAGAATAGGCTAATACTTTCAAAAGATTGATGCCAGAATAAAATATCATGATGTGTTAATATTTGTCAGTCTCCAACAAACTAAAATTTCGGTAATTGATATGTTATGTTTATTCCGTTTGTTTCTGTTTTCGTTTTTGTAGTGGTTTCTTTTGTGACCAAGTAATGATTAAGAAATAACAAAAGAGGTTGCAGATAAACAGTGTATTGAACAGTAAATACAACAGAAGAGTTTTACACGACTTGGGAGTGTGTGTCGGTTGACCAGCGTTCTCTCTATATCACTCTTAATATTTAGTACCACCCACGAGGGTACATGTGGCACAAGGCAGAGTTTAACGTGTGTCATCCGAGCTCGTAGGCTCGGCCAAAAAAATCCCCGTAGAACCCACATAAACGGGTTTGGGTCTGTCTACCTCCCCGGACGAGACTCCGCCCTTCGGCTCAGCCTCGTCCCGGTTCCCTCTGCCCAAGGTAGAGAGTTCGATGGGAGCTGCCAACAGTCACAGCCTCGGTAGAACAGTCTATATCACTGTAATATTCAGCCACCCACTCACGAGGGTCGGTCGCATGTGGCACAACGCCGGGTTTAATGTGGGATCTGCGAGCCCGTAGGCTCGGCCAAAAATATTCTCTTGGAACACGTATAAACGGGTTCAGGGTCAGTTACCTCCCCGGACGAGACTCTACCCTTCGGCTCAGCCTCGTCCCGGTTCCGCTCTGCCCAAGGCAGAGAGTTCGATAGGAGCTGCCAACAGTCACAGCCTCGGTAGAACAGTCTATATCACTGTTCCCTCGAGGCTTACGTTCCTACTACTTTATAGTAAGTGGATGAGTCCACAATAGCCTCATTAGAGGGAGCACACCACAGCAGTTTCTGACGAAGAAGCTCCAAAAAGAGAAAGGAAATGCAACGAATTCGGTGTTTTAAGCTTATGGGCTTTAAAGTGATGATTGGAGACAGGGAAAGCAACCTAGAGGCACTCTTCTAAAAGGTAATCAAGGAAAGCGAGAAGAATGGACTAACGGTCAATTGTAAGAAGACAGAATGAATGGTTGTCAGCAAAGGATGCGAACTAAGAACAGAAGGCACCAAAATCCAGGAAATACAAAACTTTAAATATCTGGGAAGAGTTTTAACGCAGGACGGAAAATGCGATACTGAAATCCGAAGGTGCATTGGAATAAGGAAAGAAGAAGTTAAGAAAAATATTAAGAAACAGGAAAACATCGTTTGAAACAAAGAAAAGAATACGAGACTGTTATGTAATATCAGATCACTTATCTCGCAGTGGATGTTGGACAGTCGCCTCACAGATGAAGAAGATTGTACTACAGAAGGAAGATGAGAATACCACAGATTGTAAATCTGAGCAAAGGCAGAAGTTTAGAAAAAAATGGACACAAAAAGGACAATTATAATTTAGAATAAGCAAGAGACAACTGAAAAATTTTCACCGGACATGTTGAAGGCAAACGGGAGTGGGAAAAGCAGAGAATAACCGCCATAATGAGCTAGTGTAAATGGTTGGCAGAACAGGGATTAGACGAGATAGCTGAAAGATAAACACTGTGAAGTGCTACAAAGAAAAGGAAGTAGTAGAGATCCATGACCGTCCACGTCCTGAAGGAACACGGCACATAGAAGAAAATTATGGATGTCAGATTCTGAGCCGGTATGGATTGTATGCTTGTGTCATATTCTGCATGCTAACAGGATCTGTATACATGTTAATGGTCGATAGTTTGCTGTTTCTTTCAATAATAAATTTAGCTTCAGTTTAAAGAGTTAAATAATTAGTTAGAACGTGGTCGATGCTACTCATTGCTGCAAATCATAAAATCAGTTAACGTTTATATAGAAAGGAGAACGATCAGAAAAAAAGACCAAGGAGAAGAAAAGGAATACTACTACTACTACTACTACTAATAATAATAATAATAGCGGCTACGTAGTGTAGGATTAACATCTGAAACAGAAGGTTTTATTTTTGCTGCCCAGGACAAATAATTGCTAACTAGAAATTACCAAGCACACATATTGAGTGATTGTGTTGATCCCAAATGCCACTGACCATCTTGTATCAGGTTGGACGGTGTTAGCCCTCATTGGATATAAGACTCAGCATGATAGACTGGGACAATATCTGCCCTCGAAACTATGCAACTGTTAAAAGAAGAAGCTGGTATGACCATTTTATGGAACGTTACAATACACAGAGACAGAAAAATCAAAGCTAATCCCCCAGACATCAAAGATCAAAGACCACAAGAACAGAATGTGCTTTCTTATTGACATGGCAGTCTCTGCAGATTGTAATGTCTCTTTGAAGATCTTAAAAAAAATTTCAAAATACAAGAATCTTGAAATGGAAATCTCAAAATTGTGGCACATGAGGACATCAATAATTCCAGTTATAGCTGGATCCATCTGATTGATTGGAAAAGGGACGATAGACTCATTGAAGGGATTCCTGGTAGCCCATGCCTTTAAAAAATACAAAACAATTGTACGCATGCGTGTAAAATGGGTTTTATTTAAAAAAATGGTCAATGTCATGAAGCCATTTCTGACCTTAAAGTCACTGATTGAGAACCGGAAGGAAATGCGTATACAACAGAAATCAAGTAACAACAACAACAACAACAACAATAATAATAATGTTAATAATAATAATAATAATAATAATAATAATGTTAATAATAATAATAATAATAATAATAATCATGAATTAAAATAATTGATATTGATTGCCCATTGGAATTGTTGCTGAAACAAAGCCTGTTCGGAACAGCAAGAATAATCCAAAAAGTGATGAACCCTTAGAGCCAGAGGGAAATTGCATGGCACTTAGGAATTAACATTCTAGCCAGTAATAACATGTATTAATAACTGCATATTAAGGTCTTGTCCGAGTAACTACTACGGCTACTAGGACTTACGGTCATATGACGTTGAAACACCGGTTCTCGTAAGATCGCCGAAGTTAAGCATCATCAAGCCTGGTTATTACCTAGATGGGTGACCGTTTGGGAATAACAGGTGCTATAATGTGGAGGTGGTGTAGCTCGGAGATTGGAAGTAACAGAGTCCTAATTCTAGTCGGATTATATTCACTTACACGTGAATACTCTATGAAAGTACTTCGTCTCTCCCCAGCTGTAAGGTAATTCATAGTTCTTCTGTCAGTAAACCAATATCATAAAAAAAAATACAATCTAAAAAAAAATTCTGGTTTTAAATCACCTGCAAAAGGTTCACTATTTACATAATTCGGACTCTTGCCCTCATCTTTGTCGCTATATCTATTACAACGTTTCGGCCGTTGTACGCTCCGGTCTTCTTCAGTTGGTTTTGGAATGTCGAACTGAATCCTTTATTTCGCTCACTGGGATAGTCTGTTCTAGTTCCAAGTTCTAGTTTTTTTAATGGATGTCAGTTAGCTCCTGTTAATTCCACTCTCTAAGTTCGACATTCCAACCAGCTGAAGAAGGCCGGAGAGTATGACGGCCGAAACGTTGTAATAAATATGGCGAAAAACATGAGGACAATAGTCCGAATAATGTAAATAGTGTATATAATACCTAATCTCAGAAATATAAACAAATACTGCAAAAGGTTGATAAAACGTATAAAAAATCTAACTACTACTTCTGCTATTACTAACACTACAAATAATTGCTGTAACGTAAGGACGGTTACTGAATAGAATAATTGAACGAAGGTTGGTAATGAACGATAATACTTAGAACAAGAACAACTCATATAAGATTCGCCAGCAACGCATAGAATAAGTGGTCAACTTCTAGAGGCGAGTCAAGTGAATTCTACAATAAATCTCCAACTGCAGGATATCTATCAACCGCCCCACGCGGTCAGATGTGGCACAAGGCCGAGTTTAATGTGAGGTGAATATATATATATATATATATATATATATATATATATATATATATATATCCTACATATACTGATAAAGATTTGATATTTAGGTCCTGATTTTTTGTTAAACAATTATTATATTTATTTATTTTAAGCAGGCGGTACTATCAAAGAAAATGGATTAGTGCAGAACTCTTCGAAGAAGCACAAACTGCGCCGAGATTAGAAAAACAGCTTTTCTGAACGAGACTTCAGTGCGAGAGGTAGAGTGGAAAACGAAAAGCGTCTAAGCCCTGAAGCGAGGCGAAGTTGTTAGAAGCCGAACGCGTACAATTCTCTGGGTCTTAAGAAGCCCAGATTAGAACGACGCGCGACATCGTAATCTTCTGCCAAAGCGTGGGTGGTGTTCGAGGGGAGGAGAATGAAAGTGTGAAAGAAGAAGAAGAAGAAGAAGAAGAAGAAGAAGAAGAAGAAGAAGAAGAAGAAAATAAGAAAAAGTTCATAGAATCGAAGCTCATCCGGTTTGCAAGATTGTATCAGAAGGCTGAGTGCGAGAATGGGAGAATTGTTATTGTCGATGAACAGGGCGGCGGCGGACAGGGCGGCGGCGGACAGGGCGTGAAAAATCGAAAGATATACGACAAAAAAAATCAGATCTGTATTAGTAGAGTCATTGCAGAAATATAAGAGTCACGCCTAAAATCAACTTGCCTTTAACTATTTGGTTGATGGATAAGTTTATGTCTTCCTCTTGTTTGACGGCGCTAGAGAAATCTTAGAAGTGTCTCATAAAATGTATAAATTAAGAATGAAATGAAATAAATCAAATGTACATTTGGGGACCTTTCTCCCCAAAAAGAATATATATATATATATATATATATATATATATATATATATATATATATATATATATATATATATATTCTCTGTGTGTGTGTGAGTGAGTGTATGTGTGTCTTTGTAAATGGTTGTACTGAAAAGTTCTCGGGCCGATGAAGTAGAGGCATGAAACGCTGATACTCTCCACCTATTCGCTTAACTTGTCCATGCACTTAATACATTATTTCACTTGTCTCTTTAGCATTTCCACCACACCTATAAAGAAGAAAGTGTCATCCTGTCTCTAATATTACCGCTATGATAATGCTGTCAAAAACTACAGCGACGATGATTTTCCTGCTGAATTTCATACGTTGATTTTCTTCTTCTGTTGAGAAACTAAATTCCAACATTTTATGGATATTTGCTCAGACTCCAAATCCTGTTGGAATAACTGTGTTTCTTTAATAGTATTAAGCAGTCCCAAAGATATCATCATATCACTGAAGATGACGAAAAATTAAAAAAATAAAATAAAAACAAAACCAGCTCTATCCATTCTTGTCGGTATTCAAGAATTTTCACAGTCACTTAACCGATATATACTGCCGACCCAACTGCTGATGGAATTATACAGCCTAATGTATTCCTTGGTTATCGCTAGTGTCTTAAAAATATATATATCTAATTAATCGAAATCACTTTAGATATTAATCAATTAGAAAACACGTGTTTCATCATTAAAAGAGATGTATATGAGATTGGAAAACAGTTTTATGCGACGAAGATCTCTTTGAAGAAATACAAAAGAGAGAAGGAAAGAGAGAGTGAGTAAAGAGGAACATTGCTTAGTGCTATAAACGATGGGAAGGGTAATTATTATTCACGATCTGAAGTGATATGAAACATAAAAGAATAAGATATATGAGAATGTGTTAAATATGTTTCATCTTTCGATCTATTTCGAAATAAATATCGTTCTTTGTTTCTCTGCGCAATAAAACCTGACAGACTCCACCGCCTAAATAATTTGATATCAATAATTTTAGTATGGGCAGATATCATAAACTGGAAACATCACGAAATAAATATAGCTTGAAAGGTTTAATTCTCATGGGTATAACATTGAATTGCGTAACAAAATCCGATATAGTAAATATAATAGGTTTATCAAATTTATTCTTCAAAAAAATAAACTTCATTTACGTTTTATTCAGTTATATGCTCGCCATCAATAGCAATGATTCCTTGCCACTTCTCCGGCAGCTCTTCCATACGTTTTGAGTAACTTACGACAGGTTTTGACACGAAAAATATTTACGACCATCACTTGAATCAGGTTTCGTTAGAGAAATACTTCCCGATAAAGGCGTTTTGCACTGGTCTAAAAAGCTAATAATCGGTTTGTGCAAAGTCAGGTGAATATTGCTGGTGGGACAGAACAAGCTAAACTAGTTCGAAAGTTTTTTTTCTGTATGAGCCTTGCTTTGTCATGGAGGAGAAACAAAAAATTCCCCTTAACCTGCTGTGTACGCTGCAATTCAAAAGCTAAGGTATTTTACTTTATTCCTAATTCATTCATAGCTAGAACGTATGATTAGTAATTAGGATGATACCTTCATCATTAGAATTGTCTCCCCACAAAACGGAAGTTAGTTATGACACGACCCAGTACATATATGCAGACTTATTACGCACGAACATACATACGTACAAACATACAAATCACATTTACAATGCCAAACATTCATTGGTTAATAAATCACTACTACATTTCTACAGGCAATTTACAAATCGCAGTAATGCAACAATGTTGTAATCGCTCTATTTTTAAGTAGTCAATTTTGTGCACTTTCGGGAGAAGAAGTTCACAGAAGCTTTCTTAAGTTTCCCCAAAGCTCGCTCGCTGATTGGTCGATGCCAACCAATCAGATCGTTTCCACGTGAAGAATACTTTTTCCCGCGTAACGATTTGGAGCCTATAGTCGTTTATTTAAGCCAAGATTTTTCGCATCTCAATTAGTGAGAACTCAGATGCCAAACGAATCCACGACAGTTGAAACCATGCGCCAACCTTCTCACTCACACACACACAAACCCACTTGCTGGACATACCTTGTACACACTCACAAAAAATACTCTTACACAACAATATCTTTCAAGAACAATCATTAAAAGAAAGTCTCATGAACATTTTTCCAGTGAACTTTAAACCAAATAACTATCTCTCACTGATCT
This sequence comes from Acanthosepion pharaonis, assembly GCA_903632075.3. NCBI lineage: Eukaryota > Metazoa > Mollusca > Cephalopoda > Sepiida > Sepiidae > Acanthosepion > Acanthosepion pharaonis. The sequence continues at coordinate 850,459 of CAHIKZ030005603.1, forward strand.
CTCGAATAACAGTTAAAGAGAGGCAACTCTTGGTTAATTCAACCTTTCTTACTTAAATTCATATTTTCTTTCATATCGTTGCTTGATATTGTACATCTTGTTAAATACATATTTTATGTGTAACAATGTCTTTGGCTTATCCTTGTTGCGTGAGCCTTGTTTCCTTATCAAAAATTAAATTAATGTGGTGACGTCCGCGTCTCATATATAATTGGTAAAAGGGCACTTCGTCGTGGTGTAATGGTTAGCCAACTTGTCTCGGTAGATGAAAATTATTTTGTTTTTGGTAAAATTCCGGTAGCATCCGAGACAAAAAAATATAATGCGAATCGAAATGTTTTTTTTTTTTAAATGTGTTATTGATAACGGATACAAACTTTTGGAGCGTGCAGTCGCAACGCTAAGGTTGTAGGAGTTTATCAGTTCATGTGGCATGAACAAAATAGTTCAATAAATATCTATAGATATAAATTATATACACCCCCACCCACACGCACATATATGTATGTCTGATTGAATAAATTACAAACATTATGTCTGCTTATTTCTATCATAATTCTTTCATATTTACGAATATTTCCCGTATATTACAATCATATGAGGCATGAAATGCATTGTCACTTTTTTATGATTACAACGCACTACTTGCCTTATTCAATTGTAATTGTAATATAAGGAAACATGATAAAAATAAGCAGATATTTATTCAATCAGACATGTTCAAAGGGGATTTGCTGCCTAAATACACACACACACACACACACACACACACACACACACACACACACACACACACACACACACACACATATATATATATATATATATATATATATATATATAGTTGGATTGATGTGAGTTTGTGATCCTGGGTTTCACGCTATTTTCGATCGTCAGACAAACTGATTAATTTCTAAATTTTGGATTTATATATGGTTGCGGTACATCGTTGTTTTTATGGCAGTGGGAGGAAAAATTGTCCTCGAAACATCACTCGTACGTACGCAGACATATATACACGCACGTTCACACAAACATAAACATATATGAACAGTGTAGGACTGGGCGTATATGAGCATCCATGTGCCGTTGCGTGCATACGTATGCAATTGGTGTCCATATTCAATATTGGATTGTGTAGCGAACTTCTTTCGCAAGTCCGTAAAGTGAAAAAAAGAAAAACATTTTTTTCTGAAAACCATCTTGTAGCACAATTTTAATTTTAATATATCTCACTAAAAATACATGTATTATAAATATTACACATAAATATTAAGTGTTTTTTTTTCAAATCTTACTCTGTCTCTCTCTCTCTCTCTCTCTCTCTCTCTCTCTCTATATATATATATATATATATATATATATATATATATATGATCAATTACTTGAGAATAATGATATTTATGGATCGAGAGAAATGAATGAATTCTTGCACATTTCCTGATCAGACGATGAAATTTGGATCAAGTTTGTGTTGTTTATCCATTTTGTTGTTCCCCAGAAGTTAAAAAGCAAAAAATATAGAATAACTAAATAAGATTAAACACAAAATCTCGGCATGATCGTATTTAATTGTTACGTTTTTGAATGAAAAAGTGGGGCATGTTTTACAGTGGGCACAATAACGTGGGTCGTGTTGTAAAGTGGACACAATAATGTGGGTCGTGGGCCAAGCAAAACGGACAACTATTCATCGTATCAAAGAGCGCTGTCCATTTGAAAATTATGATTCTTTGTATATCGTGCATTCGGAAATCATTCACGATAATCTCATTCCGAAGAAGCAAACGGTTGATTTGAGCAAGTACTGCTCTCAGTTAGACTAACTGATGGCAGTACTCAACAAAAACTGAGTAAAATTAAATAAAAGAAACGGCGTAATATTCCGTTAGGATATTGCCCGCATTTTTATTTTTATGTTTTAGCAGGAAGTGCTAAGCTTGAAGGGCAGGTTTTCACTAATCTACCGTATTCAGCATATGTTGCGTCTTCTAATGAGTATTTATCCAGGTTTATTATATAATACCTTTAATGAAAAAGATTTATTTCCCTGGGAGATAGCGAAGTCACCTTGAGCATCTTTTACTGAAAAAAGATTTCTTTTAAAATTTAGAAATTATAAAGTTTATTGAAAGATGGACGTGGATCGTAGTAAAAGGAGATAAAAAAATATGGTTTTCAAACAATTTGATATGTAGACAAAACAACATCAGTTTCTTTTTAAATAGACCCAACGAACTTTTCATGTGGTCATTGACTAAGTGTAGCTTATTTGTAACCCAAAGCAAATCTATAGGGGACCCAGTGAAAATGAAACCACCTAATTGTTAATAATGGTTAACGAGCCTAGCTCAGTAACAATAAATCTGTGCCGAGTATAAAAAAAATACTTAAAAAAAAGAAATATAAAGCTAACTCAGTTTTAGCAGGCCATGAGTATGGCGCGTGCAGTGATGGTTAAGCTCGTTAACCATTGCACCACGCCGAAGTGTTTGTTATTTGCTAAGCGTAGATTATTTTAACACGATCCTTCAACAATACACCACGCTGGGACACCTGTTATTTGATAAGAATGGAACCGCAGCCATTAACTTAGTGCCGAAGTGTCTGTTGTTTGGTAAGCGTTGTTTAATTTTGACACAAGATAAAGTATAGAATTTACAGTTAGTATCAAATATATTATTAATGTTTCACAGATCTAACTCGCTGACCATTGTACCACAATGAGGCACTCAAAGATTTGCTTCGTTTTGGCATTGATATTTTCTGAAAAAGACGCCAGAGTGGATTGTTTTTTATTATACCTCTTAATTCTTTGGGGAACATAGGGCCAAAACAACCCTTCTCCGATAGACGCAGTTCCGGGCGATCGTCCACAGCTTGGCCCATGTTGTGCCGGCTGCCTTCCCTAGGGATTTCCACTAGCACGCATCATATGGTCCACTTTGGTGGACTCTTCCTCCGCCATGGCGTTGTTTGAAGATATCTTTGAGGTTTCTGTAACAAGCTAGTTTTTTTTTAAGTGAGTAGGTTGTTAGCCTACTTCACAACCCCCAACCTGGTGGGCCAGAGTCTGTCTTTCGTCTGGCTCCTACCCGACAGACCTGTTAAGCTTGGTTGGACCTGCTAACCCAGGCCCACATAGCTCTGGGTGTCGTTGAAGCACGCAAGCCGTCCTACCACGTCAAGACGACACACAATCAGCTCTGATTTTGAACTGTAACTTAGCAAAATATTAACTGAATTTATGTGAAGATAAAAAGTTAATATATGAAAAATAAAAATTTTCTGCTACTGTCAGTTTCACAATCATCAGATGGTAGTAAGGAACAGATAATTACAGGCCAACTTCATTTTCATTATGCCTCTTAACTCCTTGGGGAACATAGTGCCACAACAACATCTCTCCAACAGACGCAGTTCCAGGTGATCCTCCTCAGCTTGGTCCATGTTATGCTGGCTGCTCTCCCAGGGGGTTTTCCCAGCACGCGTCATACGCTCTACTTTGGAGGCCTCTTCTTCAGCCATGTCGTTGTTTGAAAATATCATTGTGGTTTCTGTAACAAGCTAGTTTTTAAGTGAGTAGGTTGTTAGCCCATCCCGGAGGATCAGGGTGAGTCTTTCGTCTGGCTCCTACCCAACAGACCTACCTGTTGAGCTTGTTTGGACCTGCTAAGGACCGCAGCCCCCACTTACATAGCTCAGTGGGGTGGTTGTTGTTAGAATTTTTGGGTACCCTGGTGTACTAGTGAGCCAGTCAAAATGAGCTGACTTATTTTATAGTTCATCAATAGAAGGGTTAACCAATCAGAAGGCTCAAAATATTCAATGCTACGTGTATAAAGGCAGCCATGTTTTTTCACGAATATTCACTGCTAGCTTTTGATATCGAAGACTGAAGAATTACGGAACAGCTGCTGGTGGTATTGGTGATATAATCAGATTCAGTAGAGTGTCTGACTCGTGAGTGTTAATCTTTAACATTGTTTCATTGTACTGTGCTGTATTCTATATTCATAGACTATGGTGAACATGGTCAACCGTTGTTGAAACACACAAGCCATCCTACCACATCAAGGTGTCACACCATCAGGACAGACTTTTTGGTTTATACATTCTTAGCATTTACATCCAGCTGTTTGTACAGTGAATCAGAAGAGATCTTATTTACAGTAGATTATAACATTGTCCATATATCAATCTCTAAGAAATTAAAAAAAAAAGAACCTGATGTGCTCTTCAAAACGTTTCCTGCTACTGTCAATTTCACAATCATCAGATGGTAGTGAGGAACAAATAATTACAGGCCAACTTCATTTTCATTATACCTCTTAATTCCTTGGGGAACATAAGGCCATAGAAACCCCTCTCCAACGGACGAGGTTCCGGGCGATCCTCTTCAGCTCGGCCAATGTCGTGCCGGCTGCTTTATCGGAGGGTTTTCACCAGCACGCGTCATACGCTCCACTTTGGACGACTCTTCCTCGGCCATGTCGTTGTTTGTAGATATCGTTGAGGTTTCTGCAATAATCTAGTTTTTAAGTGAGTAGGTTGTTAGCCTACTGCACAACCTCCAACCTGGAGAGCCAGAGTATGTCTTTCCTCTGGCTCCTACCCGACAGACCTGTTAAGCTTGACTGGACCTGCTAAAGGCCGAAGCCTACGTTCACATAGCTCTGTAGGTCATTGAAGCACGCAAGCCGTACTATCACGTCAAAGCGACACACCATCAGAACGGGCCGAGTGGATGCTTCCCTGAAATTTGTGCAGAAGAAACATTGAATCACTTATATAATGAGTTTGTGTGAATGAATGACGGAACAAAAACTAAAAGCGAGGCAGTGATTACGGAAAAACCTTGCTTAGTGCTATAAAGATAGGAAGTAGTGGAGGGCAATTATTATTCATGATCTGAAGGGTTACGTCACGTAAAAGAATGAGATATCTGAGAATATATATGTTTCAGTGACTTTCTTTTAATAATAACTGAAAAATAAGTAAGCTGGCGACGTTATTTTATTTATGGTAACGGCATTTTTGACGATTTCCTTACTCAGTTTCCGTCGTTCGATAATGATCGTCTGAAAAATGGCGCTTTTGTCGCTCCTCGCCGTCTGCCTAAGATCAAAGTGTAGGATCTCTTTCGATCTATTTATAAATAAATGCCGTTCTTTGTTTCTTTGCGCAGTAAAATCTGAGACAGACGTCACCGCCTAAAAAAAGTTGATAATTTGTTGTGAGCGTCGCCATTTTGTGGAATAGACTTCCAAGAGGATGATTCTCAGACCGATAGAATTGTAACATTGTCAATTCCAGGGATAACCGATATCTATACTATATATTCACATAATATTCATTTCTTACTTCACTAAAACCACATTTAAGTACCGTCTATCTTGACTGACCATTTGACCTTGTATTCATTCAAGTAAAAAAAAAACTATGTATAAACCCCGGGGCGCTGCGAGTGAGGATTGAACTCGATACACATGATCTGTGAGACAGGCTAGCGACTTATAACAATACAAAGGGATGAACGCTTTGCGCTAAAAATATCATCGTATTATTTTAGAGTATACTCTATATGTGTCACGATTTTCCCCAACTTAGATACAATCCAGAATCAAATTGATAGAAATATATACATTCTTACTACTCAATATCTCATTCAATATATATATATATATATATATATATATATATATATATATATATATATATATATATATATATATATATATATATATATATATATATATATATATATATATATAAAAGGTATATTTATCCATTGTTCTTTTTGAGTGGTACTTCGGAGAAAACCAATATTATTCATTCACCAAATGGATGATAACTGCGTCGCTTGTAACTTGAGAGCCACCTCGCGAGAAACGGCTGTATCACTGTCCGGCTAACATATGCAGCAGGTTAATGGCGGACAGCGTAAAAATAAAATAAAAAAACTTTTGATGAATGGCAGATTATATATACTGGAGTATGAGAGGGAGGTTATGGGATTGAGAATGGAAGCAATTGGCGGAGTACAAGAAACCAGGAAATCATCAATCTCCCCCCATTTTTTGGCAAGTAAATCCATTAAGATATATTATTACATATTTCCAACTACATCAATACGGATATGCCACACACACACACACACGCGCGCACACACACACACACATATATATATATATATATATATATATATATATATATATATATATATATATAATATGCATGTACACATCGCAGGATGTGTTTATTTTTATTTTATGGAAACAAGACAGGGTGTGATCGATAGCGTGATGGCAGTGTTTTCAAGGATTTCTCTGGTAACGCATACACACACTCCTTTTAGAAGTAATGGGTAGTCATATTCATTCATTAAATAAAATGAATAAATCCATGATCATGAAAGTGAAGCCCTTTACTAAAAATAATGATGTTTTCATTGGTTTCTTTTCAAATGTATTACACATGTCGAAGGCTTAAGAATGAATCTGCTGGGAGAACTACGAGGTATATATAAGCTTTTTATTTTCGAGTGTCAGGCTAATCCTACAGTGCAAACCTCTACTTTTGACTTTAACTACAGTTTATACTGTAATTAGAGTTTCTGGGAGCGAACGCATCATTTAACGTAATCAACAGTTTGAACAAAGCCAGTTCGCTAGAACTCTCCTTTACGATGAATTGGTTCTTTCCTATTAGTACAACGAATGAAGTCAATCCATCGTACGCCTTTTTTCAGAACTTTTACCGCAATCTGGGATCGTCTCAACAGGTTGATATAATCAAGATGTCACATCCCTGTAAACTCGACGATCGCGGTTTTTTTTTATCAACTATTGTATCTTTACGCAATATTTTGTAGTGTTGCCGTTTTTTTTCTTCTTTTTTTTTTCTGTAAAAAAATATCTTTCCAAACCAGAAACTATGATCTGGAATTTGAATGAAAGCGGTCATGGCACGTACCATAAACCAATCATAAAAATTTAGGTTAAGAAATTAATAAATGCTAAACACTTTAAATAATCGATGTATGGATCACTTATAACAAACTGAATAGAGATAAGGCTGCGTTAGGAAGTAGTTTCTCCCAATACTGCACGTTGCTACAAAACCAAAATATTAACCTAAAAATTCGTGTTGAGAAACAAAAAAAAAAAAAACAAAAAAAAACTAGAAACCTATTTTCTTGATGAATTGTTCTTAAATAGTCTTGTCAGATCGGGACTTTAAAATGTGGCATTGTGGCAAGCCCGTTCATAATAAAATGTCAGCTGTATAAACCAACTTTACCAGATCAGGGATTAAAAATGGCTCCAAGAGAATAAAGTCTGTAACTCTCAGTAGGGAGAATTCCTTTTCAAAACTCGTGGACTGGCGCTGATGTATCAAAGCCAATAACTGTGCTAATCAATAGAAACCACTTCACTTGAGGACTTTCAACAGCAGCAACAACTAAAATGGATAGCATATGTAACTCGAAGAGAAAATAATGACATAATCAAGATGTTGACCTTCCACCCGACTTCAGACAAAAGGTTAAGGTGGAAAAAAAACATCAATGTTAGAAAGAGTGATAAGAGCTTTTGGACTTTTGAAACCTATTTTACTAATGATTTCTTTTAATAGAAATATTTTATAAATTTAAAGCGAAAGTAACACTGGCTGCTAAACCAGTGAATGCCGAATGTTTCCTTATAAAGAAACAACTATTCTTGCATTACCATTTACGACAAAATTATCGTGGTTATATATGATCAGAGTGCCACAAGTTTGATTTGATTGATTCGTTTTTACTACTAATCAAACTTTTGCAGGCTATTTAAAAGCAGAAAATATTTTTAGATCGTAAGAAGTTTTTTTAAATGCTTTAGTGATACAAGTATTACTATTTAACCCATTGCTGGGGGAGAAGTGGTGGATTCATTCCTTTCGCTAGGATATTTGCGTATAAGTGAATATAAAGAATACAACGGGAATCAGAACTCGATTATACGATTAACAATTCCGAGTAATTATCAATTGGACCACAAGCATATCTATATTTACAGAACCTGGCATTAGCAAACGGTCAGCCATCTACAGTTCAAATGTTTGATGCCATCTCTGGTAAAGTTTTTCAATTGGCTTTAAAATTGTTGTACTTTAAATACGCAAAATTCTTATACATGGTTAAAAAAAAGTGAGACATGATTTTTTATTAGAAATTTTATTATGAAAAAAGAAAAGAACTTTTTATGATTAAATTTTGCTCTCGTCAAAATAGCCTCCTTTAGCATTGATAACTGCAGCACAAATGTTTGGCATTCGTTGTAGAATTTTCTCAAGGTGTAAGTTTGATAATCGATTCCGTTCTTTTTTCAATGACTCCAAGAACTCGTTTTCATTTTGTTTTCACTCTTCTGTCAAGCTCATCCCATGCTAATTTTCTTGGGCTGTCTTTTGAACTGTAATGTAGTTACTAATCAGGTTCGACGTTGTTTAACATCCGGGAACGTACTGGAACTGATTTTTTAACGTGACGTAGTCGGAAGCCATGATAAATTTGGTTACATATCATAAAATTCATTCGATATATCATCATTTTTTTTTAAAGAATTTCACCTCAAGCAAGGTGAGAAATTCAATAATGACAGCGACTCCAGAAACAAAATAACTCATTCATTTCATAATTGATAAGACTATATGTCATAAACTCTGACAGTAAATAGTCATATAATTAAATAAGTCACAATTTATGTATGGTCATCATTTCAGATTGAATCAGCCAAAATCTGTTTCGGATAAAGTTAAGGATTTGAATCTCAATTTTCTATGTTTTATTATTAGAATAAAAAAAAATATAGTGACCCATGAACTGAATAAAAAAATCTGACTTTTAGAATTTGGTACGATGCGGAGAAGTGTCAATAGCCGAAAATTTTCAGTACGACCTATCTATTTTAGCATATTATACATCTCAATATCCATCTATCCATAGATAGATAGAAATATGCTAAGACAGATAGATATCTGTCTCTCTTATCTATCTATCTATACCAGCCTGTATCTATCTATCTATCTATCTATCTATCTATCTATCTATCTATCTATCTATAAATTTATATATGAGTCTGTTCTGATCTATCTATCAATCTATCTATCTATCTATCTATCTATCTATCTATCTATCTATCTATCTATCTATCTTTTATATCTATCTATCTATCTTTTATATCTATCTATCTATATCTATCTATCTATCTATCTATCTATCTATCTGGGTCTGTTCTAATCTATCTATCTATCTATCTATCTATCTATTTTTCCTTCTTTCTTTCTTTCTTTCTTTCTTTCTTTTATATCTATCTATCTATCTATCTATCTATCTATCTATCTATCTATCCCAGTCCTTTGGGACGCATTTTATGGGGTAACGTCATTCCAATATTTCATGTATTTGAGAATCAGATTTACTTCTCGGTATAGATTTATTGTTAGGATGAAGTCAGCTTTGTCAAATGAAATTGCAATTGTTAACATGCAGGCTATCACACTTGAATAATTACAGAGTGCGATGTCTAAATTATCGCCATTTCGTATTTTTAATTTCACGCATGCGTGTTTTTTTTATTTTTATTTTGTCGACTGTGAGGTCAGTTGGGCACCGTCTATGAGGAAAAAGCGCGCCATAACACAATTCACTCCACCAGAAATTTGAAAACGGTATCCTGGAATGCTTGCTATCCGCAACAGAAACTCCAATACGAACATTTCACAGTGTTTTGGTGTTAATCTGACGACAGTGCAGATGATTTGGAAAGAGTTGGATGAGTGTAATGGTGATTAGGAAGGTACGGTAGTCCTGATAAGGAAAGAACACTCGACTTTGTTAGTCAGGGCCTCAGACTGATGAAGGAGACATACATGAAGAGCCTTAAAGAGGTAGTGTAGCCCTATATCTGGCAACAGAATTCTGCACCAAGCCACACAACGATGAGAACACAGTCATGGCTGTCAAACAATTTTTGCGACCACATCTCTCCTTATATCTGGCTACCTAAATCCTCAGCCTGCAATAGCCTTGATTATTATGTGCTGGACACAATTGAACGAGAGATCAACAAAACTCCTTGTAACACCAAAAATGAACTGAAGGCAAGGATTGTGGCAGCAATCAACAACTAAAAACAAATATATATATATATATATATATATATATATATATATATATATATATATGTCCTCTTCTTCCCCTCCAGTTATCGGTAAATAGCAGGACAAACTGGGTTCTATAGCTTTGGATGGCAACTGGTCTAGGGAGAAGGACAACTCTGAATTCAAAACCTGAGGGGATTGTTTGGGGACCTTGTGGCACGTAGTGCCCCAGGTCTCTGTATTCGGCCCTTCAAAAAGTGTGGCTGGTCCTGCACGAAACCTTCACCACTATAATCGATTCTTATGTGCTGTTGTCGGGCTGTCGGTTTCCTGGGAACTTATATGCATGACCCTCGTACGTCGGATTCGACGGAAGAGTCGAGATGATCTATATATATATATATATATATATATATATATATATATATATATATATATATATATATGTGTATATATATATATATAAATAGGTTTGTAACGGTACAAAAGCGTATTAAGGCATTAAAGACTAGAAATGTAGTATTGTAGGCCATGATAAGTTTAAAATAAAACACACACCAGTCGACCGGTTTCGATACCATTCGTAACACGTATGGGTCTTCCATTGCGGATCATTTTATAAAGAATCCAACTTGTGCGATGGATTTCAGTGTGAACTGGTTTTCCGTCTTGGCCAGTTCGCACTCACTTTTCCATCTTAAGGTGCTGGTGTCGCTTTACATCAGGTCTAGGCAACCTGCTCTTTGCAAACAAAGAGATTGTTTGCTTGGACTTGCTGTTCTGCGATTCTAGCAGCTTGGTTGGTATAATTTTAATATATATATATATATATATATTTTTTTTTATTATTTTTTTTTTTTTTATTTATTATATTTTTTTTTTTCCTTCCCTGTCCATTCATTCATGTCACCCATGACAGACTTTTTTCTTTTTCCTCATAATCTAAATCCGTTTAAAGTTCTGACGAGAGGGGACGAAACCGGTCGACTGGTGTGTTTTATTTTCTTACGACAATATAATTTAAAGAATATATAAATATATATATATATATATATAATAGTATTTAGGCAGCAAATTTATATACGTTTCATTAAATAAATAGACAAGTGTTGTCTATTTATTTTATGTAAAATTTTTCGTATCTTCTGATAAGTTTGGTAACATTAATTAACCGAAAAAAGAAATTCACAATATTTATCCATTATTTTTAATAAAATCTAAGCTGAGGCTTACTCAAGCCATTATCAAAATGTAATTACAAACATATCAAACAATATACGGACACGACAGCGATGATAGTCTGTCAAATGGATCACTAAGCAACGATACTATATTAGCGAAAAAACATGACGTCACACATGAACACATGAACTAGAAAAATTTGGTATAAAAATTCTAATATAGACATTTCAGAATATTTGTAGAGATTCCATAGCAAAAAATTATAATTAATTGGGTTCAGTATGGGCCCGACATTTACACAATTTCTACATGTCTAACCTCGAAAATAAGTTATTTACAGATTTTAAAAACCATCAATCTACCTAAGATACGTTGATGATATTTGTTAAAAATACAGATGAAATAATTCAACTTTAAAAACGGTTCCAAAATAATTCTGTCCTTAAATTCACATATGAACTCAATACTAATAATAAAATCCCTTCCTTGACATATTGATAAACACAACACAACAAATTTACTATTTCGCCATACAAAAACCTACAAGCATAAATTCATGTGTACTTAACTACAAGAGCGAATGATATTAAAAAATAGCAATTTAAAGAATTAATCATCGTGCAGAAACTAATTCATCCACAAACAGATTTTTTACAGTGAACTAAAGAATATAAAACAGACACTTATTAATAATAACTTTCCAAACTATATAGTTGATGAACAAATAAGATGCTTTTTTAGAAATCTCAATAATAACAAATTGTACATAATACTGTTTCTACTGATCTCAAATATATTAAAATATCGTAATCAAATGCATACTAATTATAAACAAGATGAACACATACTAAAAACTTTAGTAAACTAATATATCAAACAATCCTAGCAAAAAAAATTAAATTAATCATATACTACACAAAATCTAGTATATCCAACTTAATACTTCGCAATGATTCTTCTCCCCGGTTAGCGATTTGCAAAAAACCAACATAGTTTATAAATTCAAGTGCCCTTTGGGAGAGTGTATCTCCAACGAATTAAATAATATTTAACAAAACTCGCTTTCGACGCTTGACACTACATTTAATGAAAACTCTAACATTTTTAGGCATTTAAAACAAATGCCTGTCTATAATTCTTAAAATACTTGTCGAAAAACACAACTATACTTCGACATGAAAACAATAGACAAAAACTAAAAATACTTGGTTTATACATCAAACGGCCAACCTAAACAAAATCAACTATGGAATCTTACAAATATTCTTAAATGTCTATAAATAAATCAGAAGCCATTGGTTTATACCAACGGCTTTCCTTATTTCATTCTACAATTCACTCTCGTGTAGTCATGTGTGACGTCATGAGATGCGGTGCGATTTTCGCTTCTAGCGTCTTATATGCGCGTGTTCATCGTTGCTTAGTGATCCACTATGTAAACAAAACAATGACAGACTATCATCGCTGTCGTGTCCGTATATTGTTTGATATGTTTGTAATTACATCTTTGATAATGGCTTGAGTAAGCCGAAAGCTTAGATTTTATTAAAAAATAATGGATAATAATTGTGAATTTCTTTTTCGGTTAATGATAATGTTACCAAACTTATCAGAAGATACGAAAAAAATTTTACATAAAATAAATAGACAACACTTGTCTATATTATTTAATGAAACGTGTATATATATATATATATATATATATATATATATATATATATATATATATATATATATATATATACCGGATGTAACAACAAAACTGTCCAAATCGGGGGTAACAGCAAATTTCTTTATTTGTTAGATTAAGCTTTGGATCGTTGTATCTTAGAAATGATTAAAGTTATACTGGAGATCTCCGGGGTTTTATAACACTACTACTGGATTCTGATTTGAGCAATAAGAATGTATAAAGTGCTATACAGTCTAAGCTTAACAGAAGAATTATGATGATATCAATCATAAACGAAAATGACATGTTTAATCCCACCTAAGGATCGGAAGCTCATGAATGATTGAAATAAAGTTCACACACACACACACACACACACACACACACACACACACACACACACACACACACATATATATATATATATATTTGTAGAATTTTAAACATTTTAATTACTATCAAAAGTTAATATCTGTGTTTATCTTAATTGCTAAAGCTATACCACCCCTCTCCTTCCTCCAAAAACCCTACGTACATCTCTTATATCTTATCCCTTTATTTGCCCCTGTTTTCTTCCTTTCCCCTTTTTTCGCTTTTTTCCTTTTCCTATATCATTTCCGTTGAGTTGACCGATTAAATAAGTCAATATCTGATCGTTACCTCCTTCTTCCTCAATATTAAGCATTGTAATAAAAATAAAAATAAATTTTAAAACTTTCCCTTCCTCCTCTAAACTTGACCATGTCTCTCGCACTATTCCTCACCACCTTCTATGTCACCTTATATAAGCTTAATACTTCCTGACAAAAGTGTAAATGTTTAAATTCATTTTTCGTTTCAACTTTAATACTGAAGTCTGAAGATGCAGCGAAAAATAAAATTCTCTGGTGAAATAAATTATAACAATTGATGTCTTAAAGTGGTCTGTTTTTCTTTAAATTATATATATATACCACAACAATACACACGCTTACACATATCATACTCACTCACTCCCTAAGAACCAAATAACACACACACACAAACACTAAACAGAGACACATCCCCTTACTAGGTCCAATAAAAATGCCAAACTGACCAGAGAATTCAGAGCAACATGTATCTGTCCAGCTCTTATCTCAAATAACAACTTAAAAGAGACTCTTTGGCCAACACAAGGATTGTTAAAAGATTCATGTTAAAAAGACAAAAAAAAAAAACAAATAAAAACTACAGACAAAAGTTCATTTTCTCCATCAAAACATTCATTTCTGTAGTTTAGTGCTACCAGCAAGCAGAAATATTTATTCTCCCGATGATGGCCACTTTAGCCGAAACTAGTCGAGGAATCTAAATGAAATAATAATAATAAAAAAAAACGAAAGAATATTAATCTACAACTCAGTGGGTCTAAAAGATTTTAAAAAAGATTTTAAATTTTAAATTTTTTTATTGTTCATATATATATATATATATATATATATATTCAATATATATATATATATGTGTGTGTGTGTGTGTGTGTGTGTGTTTGTGTGTGTGTGTTATTCCAGGATCATTTTCCAACTTATTCAAGATGATCTTCGCTCCGCTCTAAACATCTAACTTTCTCTACTGGAGTAACAAGTTGCTTCACAGGTTTCACGTACAATTTCATTTTTAAGTCTTTTTTCCCATGTTCTTTGGACCGTCAAATCTGAAACTTCTTTGATGTGTCAAATGTCTTATGGAATCAATTTGATCTTTTCTAATTGATCACTTTAGCTCTCAATTGAAATGATGATCCCTTATCTTGTTGTGACATCTTTATCCAGTTTTCTTCTCTCTGAAACCCCCCCCCCGACTTTTAAAATTATTCACCGTTCTCTGGATGATTCATGAAGTGACTTTTAAAATGGAAGCCAGAGTATGAATGTTGGTACCATTACTGAAAGCCTGAATGATTTTTTTCCCTCTAACCATTGTTGAGTTAGAAAAGCCAGTGGGGGCTGACACAATATGGAGTTACATAAACACACACACACACACACACACACATATATATATATATATATGTACAGGGTGATTGAAAAGTAACTCCCTATTTTATGTATCAGCCCGTCTAACTAGAAATTAGTACAAAACAGGAGAGCACATATTTATCATATATAAATAGGTAGTTACTTTTTTAACACACACACACACACACATATATATATGTATGTATGTATATATATATACACACACATATATATATATATATATATATATATATATGTGTATATGTATATATGTATGTATGTAAGTATAATGTATATCACTGCTTTCGCCCTCTTTCTTTGTTTCTTTGCGTGCCTGTAATGTGGGTCTACTTGCGTGCATGCGTCTCTGTACTCTTAAATGCATTTTCACGATATCGCTGTAATTCTACCCTCGAGGGGAAGTCGGCATATATAAAAGGTTTATTGAGAGTGAGGTCAGGTGTACATTAATTCAAAATCCTGTTCGATCTCAAAATGATCTCGGGTAACTACGAAAGCATCTTGCTATTTCCGCTTACAGACTCCGTTTCGACTGGTTGAAATCGAGCACTAACATCATCTTTTAAAAACGAAATGCTGCACGATAAACATGTTTAACGTTTTGCCTCTGCTCCTTTCTTTATCTTTTTTTTCTATTGTGGTGCTGCTTTACAAAATCTCGATACCACATTTGTAGTTCTAAAGACGCCTCTCCTCTCTTTATTCACTTTCCCGCTATTTCTTTACAGCATTTTTTCCTTCTTTTTTTATCTCTCAGTCCCTTATCGTTTCTTTGTTCCGTATTACATGTATTTTGGGGAATGCTATGCTTTGACTGGCAGAAAGCCATAATGGAGAACAAGTGTGGATAGAACTCAAATCCTAATAGTAACGATCTGCTAGAAGAGCCCCTTACCGTTGTTCAATTTCAGACATTTTGTAGTGATTTACTAAGCGTAGCGTAGTTGTGGCACAAGGTCGAAAGTATGGGACACCCGGTGAGGATCGAACTCACTACTCAGTCGTAATAGCGAGACAAGCTTGCTAACCATTACACCACGTCGACGTTCCCATCTTAAGACGGCTATAAAGCTTACCAACCCAAAACTAAAAGAGTGGGAATTTTATTGAGGAACTTAATTTTGGGGTAAGACTGATCTCGAGCAGAAAAATCAACATTCTTTACCAAATATTCCAAGAAGTAGAACGAACCCTTCCGAAACATTAATTTGGAATTGGAATAAAAGCAGTGATGCCACATACCCTGAATTCGTGTTGACAATTCAAGATGTAAGATGAATAAATAGCTAACACTTTAAATACTCGGTATATGGATCAGTTATAACAAATTCAGTAAATATGATAAGGAAATTGGACATAAAATAGTCTACTCTAGAGGTAGTTTAGTACTACACAACAAGGAATTACAAAGGTAAAATATTGAACTAAAAACTGATGTCAGTTCGTTATGTGCCATGCGTGATACACGCTTAGGCGATCATGTATCTTTCAATACATGACTGACGAGGCAGATTTTCCCCAGTAGGTTGCCATTTCTTTCTGTGGTAAACCAATTGCCATCAAGGCTATAGAACCTAGTCTGTCCTGCTATTTACCCATAGCTGGGGGAGGAGAGAAGAAGAGGATTCATATCTTTCCCAAGGGTATTAGTACGTAAGTGAATGTAATGGATTCGACTGGAATTCAAACCTAACCCAAGCTGGTATTCAATATTCAACCGTGCCTCTTGATTGCTTAATTAATAACAAAAATGAAAAAGAAAATATTTTATTATTATTAGTTTTTTCCAAACAGAAGATGCTCAGTCAGTTATATGCCATCCGTGATAAATTTTAGGCGATCATGTATCTTTAAATACATGACTGACGAACAGATTTTTTCCCCCCGCTATAGTTGCCATTTCTTTCTGCGGTAGACCGGTTGCCATCTAAATAAAGAACTCGGTCTGTATATTTACTCATATATATTCATACCTTTCCCAAGGGTATTAGCACAAGTGAATGTAATGGATTCGATTAGAATTCGAACTCAGATCTCCGATTCCTCAATCTGAGCCGCTATCCATTACTTCACCGTGCCTCTCATTCAATCAGTTATGTGTCATGCGTGATACACACTTAGGCGATCATGTATACATGACTGACATGACAGATATTTTTTCCGCAGTATGTTGCCATTCCTTTCTTCAGTAGACCAGTTGCCATCCAAGACTGTAGAACCCGGTATGTCCTGCTACTTACTTATAACTGGGGAGGGAGAAGAAGAGGATCCATACCTTTCCCAAGTAAGTGAATGTAATGGATTCGACTGTAATTCGAACTCAGCTCTCCGATTCCTCAATCCAAGCCGCTATCCATTATTCCACCATGCCTCCTAAAACTGAAGTAATGTTAGTACACAGTGTCATCGGACCGAGATTTCCATCTGGATTTCATAAACATAGTGCCCCAAATTTTCAGAAATATCGAAATTATGAAGTGATTACAACTGCTTTCTCTGATCTGGGATTTTAAATGAATTCTAGTGTTTATCTTGAAGAGGACTGACCTTCATCGGATCTCAAAGACAGGCGCTAAAAAGTCACAAATTACTGTACCAAATATTAGAATCCACATCACTTGCTAAATTTCTAAAGCTGCAACAGCTAAAATGCATAGCACTTGTCATTCGAATAGAAAAATAACATAATCAAAATGTTGACATTCCACAGTACTTCAAACAAAAGAATAGTAAGAAAACCCCCATCAGTACTGGAAAGAACGATAACACTTATTGGATTCGAGAAACTTGTTTTCCAGAAAAATAAAAAGTCTTTCTAAATTCCATCCGACAGTAAAACTAACTGTTCAGTCAATTAATAGCGAATTTTAGAGATGAGGCAATACTATTTTATTTATCCCTACCCGATGGTCAGGGAGTGAATGAAATTGTAACACCCATAACACAGACTGGTCGACTAATGAATGAGGAATATTTCCATATAAGGAAACGGCTTATATTACGATCACCATTGTCATAGAGTAGTAACGGTTTACTCAATTACCTACTTATCATCCGTTAACGATGGTGAAGGTCGAGTAGCTTCGGCTTTATTTCTTGATTTTCTTACATTTTATAGGCTATTCTTTACATTGTGCACCATTTTATTACCAAGTTCACTACATGCGCTTATTACCAACTACGTCTGCTTTCGGTTATATATATATATATATATATATATATATATATATATATATATATATGAGAGGTCCTAAAATTATGTCGTAGATCCGTTCCTACGGCGCCGCGACGTAACCTGATATACGACATAGGCCGGAACTCAAACTACATAAGTACTCACGAGTCTGCCTTACACTTAGGAGCAATAATGAAGCGCAAAACTTTCTCCCAAAGTGACACAAACGAGTGATAGTCTGTCTATATTTCTGAGATATATTATGTACAGTATTTACATTAGTCGGACTATTGTCCTCATCTTTGTCGCCATATTTGTCACAACGTTTCGGCCGTTGTACGCTCCGGCCTTCTTCAGGTGGATGGAATTTCGAAATGAACCCTTTATTTCGATCACTGGGGTAGACTGTGCCATGTGTCCTCAAGGACATGGCACAGTGGATAAAGGCGTTGGTTAGATCCAGTGATAGACCCAAAAAGTTGAGTTCAATACCTGGTTAAGGCAGTGGAGAACTTTCAGAGGAAAATTAGCAGGAGGTAATAATTGATAACTGATATCCATTAGACATGGCACGTGGAACTAGAACAGTCTACCCCAGTGAGTGAAATAAAGGGTTCAGTTCAAGAGGATAGAATACAGGTAGAACTCATTTCTTTTTTGAATTTGTAGGTCTGATGATTTGGATCGTGATTACGTAATGTAATAAATTATAACCTGGAATATTAGTGTTTCATTTTATATTATATATATATATATATATATATATATATATATATATATATATGCAGTACTAGGCTATCAGCATGTTACAGTTGAGTCAGCTAGATATAAATATTAAAGATATAGAAACTGTCATCTATCTATCTATCTATCGCAATCTGTTCTTAAGTATCTACATGTCTAACGCTGTTCCTATCTATCTATCTATCTATCTATCTATCTATCTATCTGTTTGTTTATATTTTCGAATGTTCTTGACTGTCATTCTTTTGTCTGCGGATTCGTAAATGCACTCCGACACAGATATATATATCTAGATAGATAAATTGATAGATAGGTAGATTGATAGATAGATATATAGATCGACAGATTTTTGTTTCTTTATCCAGTGAGAAATCAATTTCATTCAGTTTCTTGACTTTCTGCCTATCATTCTTTGTAACCATTGTTATTATTATTGCTTTCATTTGTCGAACATCGTTCCCCCAGAAAACGTTGTCGCCTGCAGATGAACAACGGTCTTACTTCCAGATTTCCCCAGCGCCAAAATATATTTCTAGGATGAATGCACTCGGTTAAGTATACGTATGCGAACAAACAAATACACTTCTTTGCAGAAATCCGCGACAGATTATGAGATTGAAAAA
>CAHIKZ030005603.1:875000-892500 GCA_903632075.3 Acanthosepion pharaonis
TGTAATTAATACCTAAAAATAGAAAAGAACCATCACCATTTAAGCCCATGTTTATTAATAATAAATCACAGACATAAGTGTACATGTACATGTGTACGCGCGTTTATACGTGTATATATGTGCATGTGTGTATACCTATATACGTAGTTCTATGAATGTGCGTATGCACAAGGGTATACAAACAGAAACATGCGCATAAGTTCAGACAATAATAAAAAAATCAATTATGCACCTAACTTCCTAAAATTAATACTTAACATACCGCCAAACCAAATAAGAAAACGAAGTGAATATATATGAATATATGAATATATTTTTGGTAAAAAAAGTAAACTCCCAATAATCGGACATTGTTGTGGAGTCTAGCACTCACTACGTCGATATATATATATATATATATATATATATATATATATATATATATATATATATATATATATATATATATATATGTGTGTGTGTGTATGTGTGTGTGTGATATTAAATCATGTTGACATACCGTTATATATATATATATATATATATATATATATTCATCATTTAAGCATTAATATATGTATATTCTTCACCGGAAGAATTGTCGGAGAGACTGCGGTTAGTCTATTGTGGAATCTGCTTGGTTATTGATGGCAGGTGGTTGGAAGATGTTTGCATATACAGTGATTTATCATTGGGTTTTCTGTACCTTTTCTGAGGCTGAAGGTGACATCTAGAAAATCTACCGTATATACTCGCCTATGATGCGATCTTTGAAGACCTAATTTTGAAGCTAATTTGACTACAGTTAATGCGTATATAGTTTGATCAACGGCGCAGCCAGGACCAGCGGAACATATGCTAATTTTATATCTCGTCCCTGATGTAATTCCCTTAAAATTACCTTCTAAATTAGGTCTTCAATTGTAGCAGGACATGCGAGTTTACTCGGTACTTCAATAAGGTTAGTTTTTATATCTATGTCGAATCCTATATTTTTGAAAACTTTTATTAAAATTGTTTAGTATTTATTAATTCCTCATTATGAATGTGGTCTGTTAAAAACGAAATAAATTTCGATACACATCTTTATGCAAGTTACTGTGGATCTCTATGTAACTGGTGAATATTGTTCATGGTGGACTGAAATGATCGGTTCTCTTAAATTCAAACCAAGTTTAGGTAACCATTCATTTTTATTCCAAAAATAATTGGGTTTGAGAACTTGCTTTATACATAAGTGCCTTCAGTCAGTCATTTATGTGCCATACGTGATACACGCTTAGGCGATCATGTATCTTTCGACACATGACTGACGAGGCAGATATTTTTTCCTGTAGTAGGTTGCCATTTCTTTCTACGGTAGCCCGGTTTCTATCCCAGTCTGTTCTGCTACTTACCAATAGCCGAGGGGGCGCAGAGAAGAAGAGGATTCATACCGTTTCAATGTAATGGATCTGACTGAAATTCGAACTCGACTCTCCGATTTTTCAATCTGAGCCCCCGTCCATTACTCCAACCTGCCCCCGTCCGTGCATTCAGCACACACACACACACACACACACACACACACACACACACACACACACACACACACACACACACACGCAATTCTTTTTGAATGGCCTAGATTTTCTAAGTACATAAAATAATTCGTGGTAGACTCCAAAGAGACCAGCGCTCTTACCGAATATCGAATAACGATCGCCTGTCGTCAGTTCAACAGAGAATAACTCGAACATCTCCGATGCATAATTACGTGAACGTCCACAGAAAGATCTCATCGATTCGGATCATTACTTGAGCTAGGTCCCGAGTTGGAACGGCCACAAAGCTTACGTGACTAATTCTCTTGGCTGGAGCGCAGACGTAATTATAATTAGCAATGATCATTTGCAAATTTCAAAACGAGACCAAGACACACACACGTTCGAAGCACTCCACACCCCATATATGTATATATACAGGGTGCAATAGATAAATTGTCGTCTAAATTACGCAAAAATGAAAACATCTATGAAGAGCTATATTTACCAAAATTACACACAAATATTTTGAAATAATGAAAAGCAAATTTATGCAATAAAATCGCCATTGGCTTGAATCTTTCAACCGTAAACCAAACTAAACCTAAACACAAACCTCAATTTACTGAATCCAATTATATTACGAAATTTACATAAAACTCTTAATAAATGCTTTTTACTTTATTTTCTAGCATAAAATATCATGCTTGACCGTATTTCATGTTTATTAACGGTTAGCAAAAATCAGTATAGTTCGCTTAAATACGTACTCTAGACGACTTTGGAATCTACCGCATCTTTTCTGGACGGTCACCTTGTTTAAGTTGGTGAATGCTGCCATAATCCTTAATCAGTCTTTCTTTAGTGTTACAAGTGGTTTTGTTTATCTCTCGCTCACCCCCCCCCCGCCACACATAATAATCAAGGGTGCTGCAGTCTGGGGAGTTAGGTGGCCAGACATAAGTAGTGATGTCGTCACAGAAATTGTCAGACAGACATGAGAGGTTTCTCCTGCTGGTGCATTCATTTAGATCATTTATGCCATGCTCTACGTAATTATTTTATAGTGTTGATGTTTAATTATAAACATGCACAAAATGACCTAGCAATTATACTACCTTTAAATTTTTATTATCGTTTTAAAATCATTTCACTCCAAGCATTAAAGCCACTAAGATGCAAGGAGTAACAATTAATGATGAAATGTGTGTATGATATACGGCGTGAAGGATCTGATCAGCTCTATAATGCCTATTCTATAATTATCAGGACATCCCATAATTTCTGCCCGAAATTTGAATAAAGAAAACAAGTGACTAAATGTTACATTTAATTATAGATTCAATCAACAATGTATTTTCCCTGATTATCTATGACTTCCTTCCCTCTATTAACAAGCTTACTAATTCCATTACTGTAAAATTCTTTTGGCTTTGATTCGAAGAACTCAAAAATGTCAGTTTTAACCTCTTCCTGTGTTACAAAAGCTGTTTCTTCCAAATGATTCTGTAAGCTACGAAACAAATGGTAGTCTGAAGGAGCAAGATCGGGAGAATAAGGTGGATGAGGAATTTTCTCCCAACCAATCTTTTGTGACGTGATTCTTGATGTGTGGGGTCGCGCATTGTCCTGATGAAACATCACCTCTTTTCGATTCATTAGAGAAGGTCTTTTTTCTTCAAAGCTTGGTTCAAACGCTCTAATTGCTGGCAGTATATTTGAACATTAATTGTTGCATTAGGTGGTAAGAATTCAAAGTCGATTATTCCTTGGCGATCCCACCAGATTGAAAGAAGAACCTTTTGCCCATGAAATTCCATTCTAGGCTGTGACCGGGGTCCTTCCGCTTTACCAAGCCACTGTCTACGAAGCTTAACATTTCAATAAAAGATCCATTTTTCGTCGCCAGTCACAAGTCTATTCAAAAAAGGTGAAACAAGTTGGCGAGAACGGAGAGAAGAGCAGATGTCAACTCGGGATTTGAGGTTGTTTTCAGACAATTCATGAGGCACCCATTTTCCAAGTTTAGGATCTTTTCCAAGTTGTTGAAGATGACGATGAACAGTTGTATGGTTTGAACTGAGAACCACTGCCAATTCCTCAACTGATAAAGCAGGATTTTCTTCAAGGGTTGCTTCAAGAAGCATTTCATCAAACTCAACTGGATGTCCGGTTCGATCTTCAACTTCAAGGGTGAAATCTCCACCTCTGTATTTTGCAAACCATCTTCTGCAAGTTCTTTCATTCACACATTCCTCTCCATAAACTGAGTGAATGTTTCTAGCCGCTTCGGCTGCTGAGTTTCCTTTCTTGAACT
This sequence comes from Acanthosepion pharaonis, assembly GCA_903632075.3. NCBI lineage: Eukaryota > Metazoa > Mollusca > Cephalopoda > Sepiida > Sepiidae > Acanthosepion > Acanthosepion pharaonis. Next base: position 878,820 of record CAHIKZ030005603.1, read on the forward strand.
CATAAAGCATTATGTGCCTCAAATGATTCTTGGGTACTTACATGTTAGCAGGGTTTTAATCAAACAAAATTTAATTTTATTGTTCTCTGAAATAAAATTTGATCAGTTTAAATGCATCTAAACATAAAAATAATGGTCAGCTCCATTAGACATTATAAAATACTCTTTAAATTTAATTCATTTTAACAAAAAGTTAAAATTCGGACAGAACTTATGGGATGACCTGATAGAAGATTGGTTTAATCGCAAACGTTTGTAAAACAGTCTTCATTGTTTACGGCGCGGCTACACAATGTATATACCCGTATGTCATTTATGTCACACTTTCAGTTATTACATAGTGCAAAAAGAATAATGCCCATACTTGTAGAATTTCTTTTAGCTTATTAACCAAAATGATTTATTAACATTAATTTTAAATCGAACATTTTTTATAGGATTACGCGCATAATGCAAATACGAACAAGATTCTATTTGTTGAGAAAAAAAAATGTTTATATATTTTTAGACGGCCAATGATACCTATGATTCATGGATTAATCGTGACATTAAATGAATCACTTTGTTGTTCAATAACTTTTCATGTTAAATATTTTATGTGGTTAATATAACACGGGTGTGAAATGGAAACGCCTCTCGAAAGAAGACATTAGCATCAGAACGACAAAGGCGACGACGAGAATGTCTATGTCAAGACAAACCTAAAGCAAAACGATCACTTACTAGATACATGTATCTGAGTGACTCGCCAGGAAGGCTTGAACAAACATGGCTGATATTGAGAATAAGAAACTTTCAGAGTAATTAATTAAACAGACCCTTGAAAATAAACATAGTGATAAAGGAATTAATTGACTAAAAAGTTCAGCATTAGCTTCTCTTTAAATTCTGATTTTCCGAAATGACTTCTGAGATTTGCAACGCATGAATTGAAGCTTCTTTCTTATTTGAGCAATTTCTAGTCTATTTCTCCAATGTAAAGGCAACAAAAGGAATCTTTTTTAAAAATAACTTATCACAAAAAACGCAGTAATAAGGGAATTAATTGTGTATACAGTTCTATTAGGTTGGTGCAAAAATAATGACGTAATAATGTCGTTTTTTTGACGTTAAAAATACGTCAAAAACGACATTATTACGTCATTATTTTTGCACCAACCTAATATTTATTGAGCGTCCTGGGCATGACTATAAATTACAACCGGCAACAAGGCCTGTGATCGGGTGTTTTTGAGAAGCCTGCAACCACCACTTAATTATTGTTGTTACCCGGGTGGGGGTAGCACTTGTTAGGGGGTCCCAGCTATACTGGGGGTCAAAACTTTTTTAAAAATAGATTTTTATAGTAAAAATGCTAGCAATACATTTTTAGAAAATAATGTTACAAGCAATATATTTGACACTTTACAACAATCCTCTTTACAAAAATATGTCAATGAAACTTGGTCTATAAACTGATTTATCGCAAAGAATACATATTCTATTCACACTAACCTATTCTAAAAGCTTTGTCGGCATTAAATAACCCATTCAGGTTCATATGCCGTAAACGAAACTAAACCTAAACACAAACCTCAATTTATTGAATCCAATTATACTACTAAATTTACATAACACTCTTAATAAATGCTTTTTACTTTATTTTCTAGCATAAAATATCATGTTTGACCGTATTTCATGTTTATTAACGGTTAGCAAAAATCAGCATAGCTAGCTTAAATACGTTTAAGAAAGCAAAACAGAATTTACTCATAAATAATAAAATTTTATCATCAATATATTTCTTGTTATGAATAGCAATACCATTGGAAAAAAATATTAAATTAAATTTATGTAACAATTTTTTCTGAAACAATTCTTAGTATGAAAAAAAAAGATTCGAATAAAAGTCTTCGGAAGAAAAATCTATTAAAAATTCAACATGAAACAGAAAACGACATTATTAAAATTAACTTTCTTCGGAGAGACTTTGTTGCATTTATAAGAAAAAATAGAGAAATCGGACTAATAAAGTATTTCTTCAAATCAAGTAAAATTAAAATATTATGTTTTGGTATAAGAAGCTCGATAAAAGATCAAGATACGTCTTGGAGAAAGAGAAATGCAGATTACGTAAAAATAAATAAAGTTGATCATTAGCGTATTTGCTTTTATGAATGAAAGTTTCATAGAGAAGAAGATTAACTTTATATTTAGTCATTTATATGTCATGCGTGATCCACGCTTAGGCGATCATATATCTTTCGATACATGACTTACGAGGCAGTAAGTTGTTATTTCTTTCTGCGGTAAATCAGTTGCCATCCAAGGCTACAGAACCCGGTCTGTCCTGCTATTTATTATTTATGTGGGAGAGAAGAAGAAGAGGATTCATACCTTTCCCAAGGGTATTACACATAAGTGAAGGTAATAGATTTGATTGGAATTCGAACTCGGCTCTCCGATTCCTCAATCCAAGCCGCTATCCATTACTTCACAAACAGAAATGTAATTAGCACGTAACAGATTCGACTAGAATTAAAAATGTTAAATTAACTTCCAAGTAACAAGACCAAAAATTTCTGTATTACATTTCTTCAGTGAATTTCGCACAAAATGTTTTTTCAATTAAAACATAAAATAATGTAGCAATTACAAAAAAATAAAATAAGTAAATCTTATATTCATTTCAATTAAATAATTATTACAAATTTAAAAAGCAAAAAAAAATTAAGTTTACTACAGCAGTGAAATATCGCAAAACAAAGCCGAAACTAAAATTCTACGATGCCAGTGGAACAGCGATATTTTACATTCCAAACGAGAGGTGCACTACGACAATGCCTTTAGCAAAGGACGCCATAACTCAGACCCCATCCTCAGCAAGTTCGGCATATATTGAAATCTCATAAATTAATTTAGTCATCTAAGCATAATGATTGAATCATTGCTCGCAGCTATGTGAGAAGAAAGCTAAATTATTCGTCGTTTATTTCTCTGGAAATTCAAAAGAGAGAGAGAGAGAGAGAGAGAAAAAAAAACTCTGATAAAGTCAATTCGGAAATTTTATTTTAATGTATCTTCTAATTCAAAATGACTTCTTAGTGTATGTTCTGCTGTATTGGTTAAGATGTATTTCATCTTTATTTTTTATATGTGTTGTAAAAATTCGTCATCTTGGGAGATATGTCCGCTTCGTCATACGACGCAGACTTCTCACCAATTGAAATATTTCTAAAGGCGATTTCAGAAAAGCAAACAGCCAATAACAGTTTTGATATTGACCAACATGCAATCTTTGCATCCAGAGACTAAAACAGAAAACGACGAATCAATATTTGTTTCAAACAAATCAATTACTTAGTGAACGTTCGGCATCTTTTATTTTGATTTATACTCTCTTTTTTTTTTTCTTTTTTTTATAGATTATTACAGCTAAAGCCAACAAATATGAATTCCTCTTTCTTTTTAATGCTGCCGTCGTATCCGAAAGATATAAAGATGTTTCTTGTCCATGCCATATCACTTGGCTTTACAAGAATCAGACGAAACCAAAAAAGCAATATCACTGTTATATCTGGGCTGACGAATCCTCACTTTCCAGCCCTCACTTCAAAATCGTCTACTCAGCCTTGTGGGCGATTACCTATATTCAACCCTACAACCTCGAGCCTATCGCTATTTCAATGACAAATAAGTGAGTTAAGGGAAGAAAATTTCTTCTGCTATTTATATTTCCCCCATTATGGGCATTATTATACCTTGACAGAACGGAATGGCTGAAAGGAAAAAGAATGATAAATATTCTTTATTATCATAGACACTTTTATACTACTAAGACATATACAAAACTTTAGCTACATATTTATATATCCCACGTAGAGAAATTATAACATATATCTGCACAGCAAACAGAGTAAAAAAGGAGAAGGAAATAACACAAATATAATTGCGTCGTCTATATGTAAAAAAGACTAAAAATAATCGAAGCCTTATTAATAAAAACAAAAAAAAAACACTCAATAATATCAACTATGAACAGGGTCACACTATCTTGACCGTGTATTGAAAATGAAATATTACATAAATACATATATACGACACTCTATTTCTAGTTAACAGTTAATATATTTCAACCTTGAAAATGGCTAAATGTATAGCCGAAAGCGCTCGAACAAACATCTGGACAATTTTTATATAATTAATCTACTGAAAAGAAAAAACAAATTATAAGATCATATGAGAAATTATATTAAAAAACTTAAAGCACCTTGTCTGTCACATTTAATGAAACTTGCATAAAAGAAGGATTGCTGCTTAAATACACAATACACACACACACACACACACACTATATATATATATATATATATATATATATATATATATATATATATATATATATATATATATATATAGAGAGAGAGAGAGATAGGTAATAAATAAGTATCCTGAGTTATTTGTGCGGAAACTTACCATAGTTTCTAAACGTATAACCGCAATTTTTTTTAGATTAAAGTGTTTTCTTTCTTTGGAACGTCTTACTCTTTAGGATGGACGGGCAGAAAAACAATCGAACAAACAAACGACAGAAGGAGAGGGAAGAATCGTTATAACAAATATCACAGATAAAGACTCTTTACAAACGTGGACAGTTTTCAATTTTTATTATAGACTAGCCTAGAAGCCGCCCTTCGAACGGACTTTAGGCTAGCTTCCGCGGAAGGCTTTTGGAGGTTCGGCCTTTTACCTTCCGTGTCCGATGTACGTAAACGTTATAAGAATTTAGAAATAATAAAATTATTTTATCTTTATACGACACTTCAATTCGACATAATCTTTCTTCGTATACGCAATCGATCTCCGTAGTTTGTTTACATTTATTTTGCGCACAATTTTTCGTTCCTTTAAAAATCACCCTACTTTATGATGCCTTCACATAAAGTCACTCTTAAAAGACATTAGGAAACTCGAACTAATTCGAATACGTCACAGTACCAATGCTAGAAAAAGAAAAAGAAAAAAACATATGAGCAATATACCGTGCCTAGCTTAAGTTTTAATTATGGCTTAATTAGACGATCTCAATTGTAATTACGATCAAAAGCAAAATTAAAGTTAAACCTTTAATTGCAATTACGATCAAAAGCAAAATTAAAGTTAAACCTTTAATAAAGAATTGTTTTTTTTAAACCTTTCACTCAGTTCGATATTTAAATAAATGAGTTATTTATATAATTTGTAAGAGCGCGTAGTTATATTAGATACTGCCTGTTAGTTCAGGTTGTTTATGATTCACCGAGATCGAAAAACGGCGGACGGACGGACATACGTACACTGCGCTTTATTTATATGAATTTAGCATTTATTGTTAATAAAGTTTTCTTTTCTCCTAACTAAAATCCCTTTACGTTTCATGACTGGCACACAGACAAAAAGAAGACATGATTACGGATAGCTTATACTCTGCGTGACAGCCCCCTCTCCAACCGGTATAGCAGTTTAGATTAACCAGTTATAGAATATACCCAAGTATAGTTTAGCCTGATCCAGAATGACACCTAAGGTATGGTGATTTTCTAAGTATAGCTAAGACGTGGCAAGAGGCCGAAAACATGAGACATCTAGTGAGGATCGAACTCAGTACTCAGTCGTAATTGGTCTAGCGAGAGAAGCTAGCTAATTATGACACCACACCGAGGTGCCCATGACACCTGAGCTATGATTGTGGCTGTCATCCAAGTTTATACTCATTTTAACTGTTTGCATTAACAAGGGCACCCAGGTCGGATAAAGCATGTTGGATACAACGGCGGTTTTCATTTGCCCAGACAGGACGCTGGTTCGGTTCGCGCCAGTGAGTGCATTTTTCTTTAATGAGATTTCTCGAATATTCACGTTTGTAGACGAACTTAAATAACAATACTGTTTAATAAGTACACGGAGCGTCTACGCGAATATGAATCTTCACTAAAAATAACGTTTAAAATGATAAAAAAAATCCGTCGGTCTGATAAATAAAAAAAAATCCATTAGTTTAGAAAACAACTGTTTTTCTTAACGAGAATTTTATGTGATGGCTTCTGTCTACAAAGTGTTATTAATGGCTCGTATGAACTCATTCGGGCAACCATTTTCTAAAAAAAGGAACTAATTTTCTTTTTAATTAATGCAGTTGTTAGGTAACAGAGTGTTCTAGAGTATACGAATTTTTTTCATAATAAAAGCTAATACTTCTTATGAGTGCACACAAAAACAGCATTAGTGAACCACAAAAATGATCACTCTTCAATCATTTTAGCCAAAATCAACAGCCATACAGAGTTTCGTTATACCAATGTGTAAACGCCTCCATACCAATAGAAAATGTATTCAGCAGATATGAGAAAATAGAAAGGAGTGTAAGACAAACCTTCTCACCGGACTTATTCAACTTATACAGCGAGGCGATTCTAATAGAACTAGAAGTATTACCAGGATTAATTATTAGCTGCAACAAACTTAACAATAATAGGATATGCAAATGACACACTGTTGATAGCAAACACGGAATGAAAACTACAAAAAACTCCTACTCCTACAGAAGGTACTGAAGGAAAACGAGAAGAAAGGAATAAATATTAACTGCGGGAAGATAGAATGAATTGTTGTTAGCAAATAGATGAGCCCGAAATGAAAATTACAAATCTATCTATAAAAGGCAGGATGTGTGTGTGTGTGTGTGTGTGTGTGTGTGTGTGTAACGAATGCACGGCCGCAATTTTCGACGGATTTGCACCAAAATCTACATGCACACGCTCCAAGTTAGCTGAAAGGCCAAGACCGACCTTGCATTTCCCAACTCCCATCGATAGTGGAAATAATCGATTTTTTCATGCTTCTACGGCAGTTTTCATATAGTTTGCGGTCATTTTCTACTGGCCAGAGTGAGAGGCAATAGCTGGCTGCCACGGTTGGCAGGAAGATCCTATTGGCCAGCGTGAGAGCCAACAGGTGACTGACACGAATGTTATACTAGCATGCTAGCATGCAAAAAAAAAAAAAAGAGATAGCTGCATTCGTCACAAGTGGGAAAAATTTAAATCTTTACTCCAATTGAGTCATTCGCTTGCTTAAACTCAACGTTGATTCTGATTCCGCAGAACTGGGTTGGATGTGAAAAAGTATTTGTTGTTAACATTCTTTTTTCATTCGGTTTTTCCATTTACGAGTCCTTTTTTTTAAAGCTGATCGTTTTGTGTTCATTTTGTTTAGTTCTTTTTTCGTAACAGATTTAATGTTTAGTATAGAGCTTAGAAAATATTCGCAGTGTGAGATAGGCAAGAAGTAAGGCATGTAGCAACATCAGCACGGCAAAGGCACTACTTTAAAGGCAAGGAAGGGCAAAAATATTTTAAGTCAAGTGATAGCGATTGCTGTATGAATCGTACGATTTTTGAATCAAGGACAGGCAACGCCGGGCCATGCTGCTAGTCGGAGATAATAGAATGAATCAAGTCAAAAATTTAAGTATCTGCTAAGTATTTTGACAAAGAAGAGAAAGTGCGACATTGAAATCTGACCATCAGAAAGAAACCATCAAGATTCCTGGGTGATATAATCAGGTTAGAGGGTTTGGAGAACATGACACTCACAGGAATTACTGTAGTCAAACGTAACAGAGGGAAACATTGAATAATCTCCATAACAATGTTTTTTGTAAATGGATGACAACACAGTATATGGGAGGGATAGTATCTGGACAAGCATTGTTTAGAGCTACAAACGATAGGAAGCTGTGGAGAGCCGTGATTGCCCAAATGCTAAAAGGAAACAAAACATAAAAAGAAGAATCTTAGTCGTCTTGCACAATAGGGCAGGTCGGTTTTGGAAACCTGGTGTTGAACTGAATTTGAAAGTTGGAGTTTGACATGATAAATAATGAGAAAATATTTTTATAAAATCATTACTGTCCTTTTGAGGAAGTGAGATTGAATATTAAATTAGGTTAAATATCCGAGCGTTGGAATTTAATTCCGTTGATCAGTGAAAGCCTTATAGAACATCCTTATAAAATGTATAATTTATTGAAGCTTTACAAATTATATATGGATAAGATGCATAGAACAAGGTCATTATTATTAAATCATTGTGTCGTCAAATAAGATCTTCACGTACTTCAAAGGTAAATTATACTGAATAATTAAGCAATATTATGATACAATATCTTATAAAGTGCAGTATTTTTAGGTTGATTTTCAATAAACAATGCAAATGTAAAACCTTTTGACTTATAATTTATGCCCAGCAGTATTACGATGTTATAAACACCAGGTTTTTTTTTAATTATGATCTAACAAAGGATCTGAAAAAACTTATTCATTGAGTAGCCGTTTTGTAAACTTTTATAGTTTTTTACACTGTTTTTATTTACCGAAAACAGTAAAAAAATGCATATTTTTCTTGTGGTGGTACATAATTGGAATTCTAATTTTAATATATTTTCCATTCAATGTATCTAATGTAAAAGATATGAACTTTATTTAGATTTATTCTTGAAATAGTAAAATTTTAAAATCAGTCTGTTAACAAAAAACTTGCAAAAATTAGATATTTCTGTACATTTCTTTTCAGACGGGCTTTAAAACTAAATGCTCAAAAATTGGCAAAATATATGAATCTAATTTTTGGTGTCTCTATTTTCGACATCACACTACAGATTTTACACCGAATACAATGTTGATTTTCTCGAAGTAAAAAAAAAATCAACCTGTCCTCATGCTACTGTAACAAACTTTTGCAAGCGACTAAGTGGTTGAAAAACAATGAATATCACTTTATTAAGGGCTATTACCCAAATTACTTTTCTTTTCATATCCTATGTCTAATGAATGATTTTTTTTATGCACCATGTTTCTTTGGGACGTGATGATCATGGCTCTCCATAATTTCCTAGAAATCTGAAAAAAAGGCACCAGCTCATTATATTTTCAGTGATAGTAATCAAGTTATAGATACTGTGTTTTGAATTTGGTAATTGGAGTGTATGGCAGTTTCATGAAGTATGCACAAATATAACATTATATGTAGCTTATCAATATAATTGAAATTTTCACTGCATACTTACCTACTTAGTATCTTTCAGTATACCAAGTTTCAATTTTGTACAATGTTTAATATTCAAAATATCAACCAAAATGTGACCTTCAATAAAGTGTGATACACAGTAAAAAAATGAATATTTTGCTTGTGGTGTTACATGATTGAAATTCTTATTTTAATATATTTTCCATTCAATGTATCTAATGCAAAAGATATGAATTTCATTTAGATTTATTCTTGAAATAGTAACATTTTGAAATCAGTCTGTAAGCAAAAAGCCCCGGAAATGATGTATTTCCGCAAATTTTTCAGACAGTTTTTAAAACTAAATGCTCAAAAATTGATGAAAGCTATGAGTCTAATTTTTCGTGTCAGTCCTTATTTGCTAAACCTGCCAACCCTTAGTGAATCATTCAGCCACGAAGCCAGTATATTTTTATTACGTTATTTTGTCCTATTTTATTCAAAACTAAATTTACTAACTCTCATGGGATAAATACCATACTGAATTCATTTTTACTGTCAGCCTTTCTATATTAATTTCAATCAGGAACCTTTTTTGATTATTTTTGTTTTATACGTCAAATCATCGTATATTAGATTGTAAAGACATTTCGTTTATGAAATATAATAGATCATCGACGTCGACATTTTTGAATATGTCCGTCATTCTCCTTACACCATGAAATGGCTGTCTGAGAATACGATTGCAATATCCAAGGAGAAAGTGCTTTGCCGTATATAGGTGCCTGGAATGTTGCAAATTCCGGTTGCTTCAAGTGTTTGGTCATAAAAGAGTTTTTTATGTATTGCTTATTTATAGTCATGACAAGGCGACGTCTTTTTTTCAAGTTTTCCGCGGATATAGTTTCCGCGTTCCCAGAATCGGCCTTTATGACTACACAATGATAAAGAGGCCAGACGTTGTCTAGTCTGGAAAATAAAGACCCACCCCCGTTCCAAACAACATCGTTTATGGTCCAGTGAATATAGTGACAATTTTCTGCGCTGATACACAAAGCAAAAAACTGTAAATACTCTTTAAAGTCAAAGTTCTGAAGAAATGTAAAGATTTCACATACGTTTTTTCTTTGTTCTTTTTTATATTTCGACGTGGTTGTAGGATAAAAGCCACTTACCTGCAACAAATAGAGAAATGTTTATATAATAGTCTTAGAAAATCCAAGTTGATGAATTACTATCATTTCTTATTAAGTTTGTAGTTATACTGAAGTCTAACAATAAAATATCAGGAGGTGAACGTTGGATAAGACTAAATCCTATTACATCGTACGGAAGCAAGCTAAAAAGCTTTCGACCCACTTCCTAAAATCTGACCAAATATCAGTAATTTTATTTCTTATTCTTGGAAGGTCTCCTTAGTCGCGGTGGAGAACATTGAAACAACATTCGTATTACGGTTCCGTTCCAAAAATGAATAGTTTATTTGTTCTTATATGAAATTTGCCGTCTAGCAATATTTAGAGTGAAGTAAACTTATGAGAAATACATTTATTAAGGAGAAAATGCACTGAAAGGGTATTAATTCCGGTAACACTTACGGTAAATCTATATTCAGGATCATACGATATAAGTCCTTTCCTTCGAAAATTGCTAAAAATAGAATATGAGATAATTGAAAAATATGAATATCGACTGAATAGTTCATAGTCTGATAAAGATACACTCATGGAATGAGACCGAATGAGCTTTATTTTTCAACATAATCCCGCTTGCTGTCAACAAACGTCTGTCGACTTTGCAGTGCTTGAATCTCATTGGTGAAGAAGCTTTCACCTTGTTGGTAGAAAAAAAAATAGGTCATCAACAGCACATATGATGTCACGTGATCATCACTCCCAGGTAAGTCTTTTTTGATGTTAGGGAACAGATTAAATTTAGATGGCGCCTAATCAAGAGAATAGTGTGGGTGATCAAATAGTTCAAAGCCGCAGTCACGCGCAACAACCATTGAAACCAAGGGTTTGTGTACTGGAGCATTAGTGAAAGAAGACCTCTTTTGTCAGTTTTCATGGGCCTTTGTTATTCAGAGCCTTTCTTAACAGCCTCAGCTAGTTGGCACAGCACACTCCAATGATGGTTTTTCCCATTTGAAGATAGTCGATAGACACAATGCTTTTGCATCCCCCAAAATTGAGGTCATCATCTTCTCTGCAAATGAAACAACCTTCGTCTTCTTTGGAGGAGGTTGATGAAATTAATGGATGCAAGATTTCACAGCTCTAGCATCACTCCTTTATAATCAGTCTTTGAATTATTCAACCCACCCTTGTAAATAAATAAAATTAAATTAAATAAAATATAAACAATTAAAAAGTTTGTAATATTATATTACATTGTCTACTAGTTGCGAAAACATGGGGTGCATCCTCTCTGGCAAAACACTCCTCGGTCAAACCGACTTCTTAATCTCAACCAACCAAGTGGCACACTCTTGAAGTTTTGCTGGTGAATTTTTCATTTATTTTTTTGACTCTTTTTGTCTGCATTTTATTTGGCTTCCCTTGAAGTAATGTAGGTCACTTAAAATAACTTGCCCGGGGAAACTCATTTTTTTATCAATGAAATATTTGAGTGAAAATATCATATAGCTGTTCAATGAAAATTTTGAATTATTTTTGTAATTTCAAGTCTATTGCATCTCAGCAAGAGAATGCTTCCTATAATATTAAAATGTACACACATACATATATACATATGATAGGAAATGAACAGAGTACGATAGATAAATAGATAGATACATAGATAATGAACAGGTAGATAAATAGATAGATAGATAATGAATAGATATATAGTTATATAGATAATTACATAGATAATAGATAATGACCGGATACATAGATGGATAGATAATAATCAGATAGATATTATTGTAACATAGGGAAAGTTACTGAATAGAATAATCACACGAAGACTGGTAATGAACGATAATACTTAGGACACGAACACCACATATAAGATTCGCCAGCGGCGCGTAGAAGTAGTAGTCAACTGCTAGAAGTGAGTCAATGAATCTCCAACTGCAGACTAACATACAGTATTTACTACTGTATTTATGTGTATGTGGACATACCCATAATCGTCTGTAGGTATACTACAACAGATAGATAGATAGATAATGAACAGACAGATGATCACGTAAAACAATTTGTCGGGGGAAATTCAAGAATCTGTGCTTTTCATATAGCATTATTCTTCATTTTTTTTTTATCAGTGGCACATTTGAATGTACATATCATTCTTAACTATTCACTAAAAATGTTGAATTATTTTTTTACTTTCAAATCTATTGCATCTCAACAAGCAGATACTTGCTATAATAATAAAATTTATACATGGATACATACATATTATAGACAGATAATGAACAGACTACGATAAATAATGAACACATAGATAGATAGATAGATAGATAGATAGATAGATAATATGAATGAAAATATTCTTAACTTTTCACTGAATATCTTGAAATATTTCTTTTAGTTTCAAATCTATTGCATCTCAACAAAAGTATACTTGTTATAATAATAAAATGGATACATAGACACACACATACACACTTTCTGCTGATCCCATAAATATGACTTTTCGTCTTTGAGCTATCTCTACACACGTTAAATGTATTTGTTTTCCTTTCTCTTCTTTTGTTCTACTATCAATAAAATATATATGCTAAATAATTCTCCGTTCTGAATTCTTGTAATTTGAAAGTTTTCACCGGACACCACACTTAGTGTCAACTGCATCCATAACTATTCATAAGTCCTCCCGCTACAAGCCGAATCGGACAGGCTACGTAAATCTAGATTCATCGGAGGTCAGAATTTGAAATTTCAATGTCGAGCACCATTCTACATTTGCCATCTGGTTGTAAAGTGTAACCTGCATTTGTTTTCATTATGTAAAATTGATTCCAACAATAAAACAATTGTGTTGTCTGAAAAAGTACTTTGCCGGAACTAATCGCTTCACCAATATATTTTTTCCGTTCTTTTCATTCATTTATCCACCATTATATATATATATATATATATATATATATATATATTTATATATACTGTTTTATATATTTGCCATTCTCGCGGGTTTTTATTCAACTGAAAATCAAATTGCCGACATGGAAAATACGGAAATAAATCTATTGAGGAAACTGTTACGACTGGCTTTACATCAGAAGCGAGAAGCTATCAAACAGAATGCGAACAACGCCCACCCAGCCCAATACATTGGTGAAACACCACAATTCAAGAATATCCAAACATAAAAATATACTTGAAAATTATATAAATATGAACTGAATTTAAATTAATAAAACTTAATTTCAAGAACGACAGATTTGAAGCAAAAAAAAAAAAAAAAAAAAAAAAAAATCGCCAAAGTAATGCTTTCATACAATTAACAGAATCATGTTTCTGTCTTCCTAAATGTGGATTCCGATATTTGGCTATTCAGTTCAGAATTGTATGAAGGTTGACCGGATCGACAAGTACCTTGATGAAGGCCGAAGTGCCTAGCGATCGAAAGCTTGGTATAATGAGAATAATGTTGAGGACAAAAAAAAAACACTCGAAAATAATGTGGATTGAAATCCTTTTTTGAT